>BTHU01000017.1:22491239-23038739 GCA_036184795.1 Tokudaia tokunoshimensis
CACCCTCACAGACTTCTGGGAGTCTTTCTTGTCCCAGGTCTCCAGGCTGACCAAAAGATGCCTATACCACCATCACCAACGTCCACTGAGAGAAGAAATTCTTTTTTTTGTCCTTTCCCCCCATTCCCTTTCTCTCTTGCTCTGGCCCCGCTCGCACTGGGACCCTGCTCGTTCCAGCCCCTCTCATTCTGGGGAGAGAAGAAATTCTTAAAGCAATTGCTTAACCAAGAACAGAGGCCACTCCTGGAAATATTAGAATTCAGTGCAGGGATGAGTCTTGGAGAGATTAAACACACTACATGGCAAAGAAGCCACAAGCAGCCATGTGATTCTCCTAACAGTCACTTCACTTAAGATCTTTGAGCATCAAAATATGATTAAACTATGAGGAGATTGCACAACAGATTCTAGGATCTTCAGGATTTTCTTGCAAATCCTGACTTGTGTTGCCAAATATGAGAAAAGGTCACCTAAAAATGGAAAGTTGCAGAATTTCTCATAACTCATCTTTCAGGGAAGTCAAGATCTACATATCAGACTACTAGATTAGTAGCCACTGTCTCCTTTACAAGGTTATAGAACTCTAGTAGTACAAATAGTGGAAAAATAAATTAGAAATTGATTTTATATAATGATACACTTATCACTATGGTAGTTAACGGAGTCAATCAGGGGCCCATGGGAAACAAACATATTAGCTATAATATGCTTTAATAAATTGACCATCTCCAAAGGGTATAAGAAATCAATAATAACCACCTAATTTATCATTGAAATTGTTCCATTCTTGAAAGTAAAGAGAAGATTCATTTATAAATTACTGCAGGCCAATATGTTTGGCACAGTCAAACTATAACCATTGGGATAGTACAATACACCATAAGAAATAACATGGAGTGGTTACCAACAAAGAGACAAAAGGATAGACTGTTTACAGATCCTGTCAATCCCCAAGATGAAAAGGCTCAATGAGCAATCTATGCCTCAGTGGATGAAAGTATACCATCTATGGCTGCCCAACAGCAGGAGGGAGAGAATATGACTTCCCCATTTGTTCTCATTCTTCCCTTTGATCTCTTCCTAATACCTCTCTTTGGCCACATTCAATCAGAAGTGGAGGTCAAGAGAGCCTGTTGGTCACGTGTCCAGGGTACAAAGCAGGATGACAAAAGGCGGAGAGAATTTACACAGAGGGAAAATGCAAGCTCTACATCATAATTATATCTGCAAAGTATCTACATCTATAACTCTTCTGGAGCATTTTAAGTAGGCTTAACTCCTACGTCTTTTTAAACCATCTTTTCTCTGTTAATGACCTCTTCTGTTCTATACAAACAATAGTGAAGTAAGGCAAAGACTTATTTTCCCTGCTCACTGAAAGTGAAGCTATACAGAGTTTCACAAGTATCACACATTTACAAGTATTCAGTTTTGATGAATGTCTTGTGTCCCCATGCTCTGAGTCAAAATATCATCCATCATTTCTCAGCTATGGGCTGATTATGAACGTTGTCAGCAGTCTTCGAGTATAAATAAAAGGAAAGGATTTTTGTATCATTGGCCATAGAAAGTTTCTCATCTCACTTTCTAGTCTTCCATATTCCAAAGAGTCTAGAGGGACTTTGTGATTTCAGGGGCTCAGCCTCCCCCCCCCAAAAAAAAACAAAACTGTTTGAACATCGTGTATAATACAAACAAATGAGCAAAGTGGACAATCACCACAGTCACCACAAACCACACAGCCTATAGCATATTGCCTAGTTACTATGCCAAAGTGGGACCAATTAAAAAGAATACAAACAACGAAACAAGGGATTGGAGCAATGGTTCAGCAATGAAGAGCACCCGGACACTGCTCTCCCCCCCCACCTTTCTGATAAAATTGTTTTTTATTTTTATTTTTTGTTAAGATATTTTCTTTGTTTACATTTCAAATGTTATCACCTTTCAAAGGTTATCGTTTCTCTTCCAAAAAAACCCCTATCCAATCCCCCCTCCCCCTGCTCCCTAACCCACCCACTCCTGCTTCCCTGTCCTGGCATTCCCCTACAGTGGGGCCACAAGCCTTCACAGGACCAAGAGCCTCTCCTCTCATTGATGTCTGAAAAGGCCATCCTCTGCTACATATGAGACTGGAGCCATGGGTCCCTCCATGTGTATTCTTTGGTTGGTGATTTAGTCCCTGGGAGCTCTCTGGAATCTGGTTGGTTCATAATGATGTTCTTCCTATGGGACTGCAAACCCATACAGATCCTTGGGTCCTTTCTCTAGCTCCTCACCTGACCCTGTGCTCAGTTCAATGGTTGGTTGAGAGCATCCGCCTCTGTATTTGTCAGGCCAGTAAGCACTTGTTGGCATCCACAATAATGTCTGGGTTTGGTAACTGAATATGGGATGGAGCTCCAGGTGGGGGCAGTCTCTGGATGGTCTTTCCTTCAATCTCTGCTCCACATTTTGTCTCTGTATCTCCTCCCATTGGTATTTTGTTCCCCATTCTAAGAAGGACCAAAGTATCCACACTTTGGTCTTCCTTCTTTAGCTTCAGAATGGATACAGAAAATGTGGTACATTTACACAATGGAGTACTACTCAGTAATTAAAAACAATGAATTCATGAAATTCCTAGGCAAATGGATGGAACTAGTAAATGTCATTCTTAGTCAGGCATTGCTCTTGCAGAAGACATGGGTTCAGTTCCTGACATACACACGACAGTTCACAACAATCGTTCCCATCAGTTCCAGGGGATCCAACATCATCTTCTGATTTCTTTGTCACAAAGAACATATATGCTACACATACATATATGCGGGCAAAGCTGAAACCACCTGCGGTTTCATATGAACGGGTTATCGGGTTCTCTGGACGGAGAGCTGGGGCTAGAAAACGACGGGGTGACAAGAGAAATATGGAGCCAAGGCTTTATTTCCTGCTCAAGACTCAAACTTTAATGGACTTTTCCAAATATATAGGTGGGAGAAAAAGCCCTTCCCCCCCAAAATTTGGAACCAGGTCTGCAGATCTGCTCTGGCTGTGCACTAGGCGCTGGCTCTATTGTTCCCGCAGCTGAGCAGGTCACCTGCTTAATTCAGGAATTCGTAGACCTGGAGGAACAAAGAACTTCACCTTCACTCTACCCTAGGTGTGACTGGCACAGAAATTTCCTCACTCAGAAGCTGGGAGAGGAACTTCACCTTGGTCGATGTCAAGTTCCAGCCAAGTGACAAGACACCCCAATATGGCTCTCTACACAAAACATCTACACACATAAAATAAAAATAAATAAATTTCAAAATTAGAATGCTCACTTCAGAAAGTGTGTCCTTTCATTTGTACATGAATGAATGAACACCAGGAGGCAAAGTGATTATGATTATGTAACTAGCAACTGAAGATCATTCACGCACGCGCACACATACCTACACACCGTATTACCTCCAGGATACAAAGAGAACCATTCTTCCAGGAAAGGTCCACTGTTAAACATAAAATCCTACCAAATTAAGGTTGGGGTCAGTTGTCAACATTTCTTACTACAAAGAAGGGACTCTCCACCAATTTCTTCAATAAAAATCTGTCTACTATCACTCCCATGTTGAAGTTTGCGATTTCTATAATTTCATATGGTTTTAAAAACAAAGCAGAGTTTCCATAGAAATTTGGCTGTCCCAAACTTAGACTGAGTTTTGCGTGAAGAATGGACTGACTACTTTAAATATACTGGACCAACTAAGTATGGTAATATTTGGCTCAGAAAGCTAAACAAGTTGAGGCTAGCCTGGGAGAGAACCACTTGAAAAGAAAAAGAAAAAGAGATGTTTGAAAAAGAGAGAAGAGAAAGATGAGAGAAAATAAAAATGAAATTCAGGACAAATTGGAGAAACAAGGTAAAGAAGTAAATTTAGAAAGAGGGAGAAAACCAGACATTAGAGTTCACTCTGGTCACTCCATTACTCACAAGGCTGTGGCAAGAGAATCCCCCACAACCTTGAGGTCAGCCTGGGATAAAGAGTAAAACACTATGCCAAGTATATCTGTTTGAAAAGGAGGGAGAGAAAGAATGAGTAAACAAAGCACAAGGAATGTGAACTATTATTAATATAAGAAATAAAAATTAAGAGAACAAGTGAATGTTTTTCTAGTGAAAGTGAGAGAAAGGATGGTTATGGCATGGGTCATCTTCTGGCCACCCTCCCCTGTGGGTAAGAATATTGCCAAACTCCCTGAAAAGTCACACAGCTCCACCAGTGACATCACTTCTGTTTCCTACCACAGAGAAGGTGTCCCAGTCTTAATCCAACCTAGGATTTCCCAAACTGCACATGTAAATACTGTTCATGCCTTCAGCATTTAAATATATGGAGTAAGATAAAATCGGGAAGCTCTTCAGCCCACAGGAGTTTCCAAAAAAGATGCCTTGGCCCGATGGTTGCCCCAGGTAAGCCTAAGTAGATTCCAAGAAGGTGGCAGCAATGAGCTACCAAAAGAAATCTGTGTAGCAAACTTGTTTCAATGGGAAACATCCCTGCAGTGGCTATGGGGCTATTGGCAGGTCTAAGGAAACTCAGTTCCCCCTTCATGTGTGAGTAAGCTGTAGAACCTGCTGTAGTCTGCACTGTCCCTCAGTGGTTTCAAACCTGAATCACCCCATTGTCGCAGTTGTCTCTTTCCCCAGTTCTAATAACGATTTCTCTATGCGTTCCCTAAGAGAAGGTGACGCTTCCTTATCCCTTCATTCCGTTCTTATTTTTGGTAGGTTTTGTTTGCCTGCTTGCTTTCTTCTTTTGTTTTGGGGTTTTCACTTTGGCACTGTTATAGTCACATAAATGCTTCACAGTAGAGTAAATGAATACTGAACAAATCAATTATTATAGAACATGCCCAGAGGGCGGGGGAGAGGAAGAGGGAGAGGGAGAGGAGAGAGAAATATGATGTAATTGAATACCATTAAAGAGAAACCCAAAATAAATACAGCTTCAAAGGTAGTGGGATGAAACAGAAGTGGGAGAAATGTAAAATAGGGTGTACAAATAGGATGACTGTACAAACAGGGTGAGCACTGTACCAATAGGGTGAGCACTGCACAAACAGGGTGAGCACTGTACAAATAGGGTGAGCACTGTACCAATAGGGTGAGCACTGCACAAACAGGGTGAGCACTGTACAAATAGGGTGAGCACTGTACCAATAGGGTGAGCACTGTACCAATAGGGTGAGCACTGCACAAACAGGATGAGCACTGCACAAACAGGGTGAGCACTGCACAAATAGGGTAAGTGCTGTACCAATAGGGTGAGCACGGCACAAATAAGGTGAGCACTGTACAAATAAGGTGAGCACTGCACAAATAGGGTGAGCACTGCACAAATAGGGTGACTATACAAATGGGATGCGCATTACACAAATAGGGTGACTGTACAGATAGAGAGGGTGAGCACTGTACAAACAGGACAAGCACTGCACAACTCAAACACCTGAGAAGGTGAGAGGGTGGTAGAAGTCCTGCAAATCAAAGGAAAAGGCAAACAGCTACACAGGCTGATCCCTTGAGGGCATGTGACATCTCTCCTGCAGTTCCCCCTACCCTGGAGTATGACACTTGACTACAGCTCTCCTAAAGACTCTCCCTTCTCCTCCCTTCATATTAGAATCCCACCCTGGGTTTAGCATAACCAGTGACATAAGAAGGTACCACATATGGGAGACAAAGGTGCAAGACTCCTGAAAGGATTCTGTCTTACTGGGCTCAGGACTCAATTCATTTGAACCCCAGTCTGTGCTCGCACAGATAAAAGTTGTCTTTCCTAAATAAGCCTTGGTTTCTGCATCTTTGTGATCAGAAAGAATCCCATAACAAGGGTTGGAAGAGGCAAGTTCAGAAAGATTTCAGTGTGTATTACCTTAGAATATTGCTGGAGGGAAGTCTGGGTAAATCAGGGAAATAAGTTTAGAAAGAAGCCTGGGAGTCAGCGTGGAAGTGATGAGTGAGAATCGTAAAGTAACTGAGTGTACCAAAATGCTTTGAAGGGGAAAAGTCAATATAATTGAAATGACATAAGGAAACTGAATGCCATGGGGATATGTAGGTGATACACTGAGCAAAGAGATGCCTTCTAAAAATCCATGAAGGGGGCTCCATGCCTGCCTCAGATCTACCTACACTTACATAGACTGTAGACACGCTTTAAAGGAAAAACCAAAAATGGCAGGGAGGCTGGGTGCACCCCCATGGGTGCCAAGCCAAAACTTATCGGGAAAAACAGGTTGCTGTCTGACATTCTTGCCCCCACCAGCAATTACTTACTCCTGGGCACTGCAGCAAACGAATCTACCCAACAGTTCTGGGCAGAGAAGCAATTTACTTAAAGACCACATGGTTACCAGTAAAGAAGTGGGTTCCCTACAGGGGAAGGCCAGTGAGTGAAGATGGCAAAATTAGCCACCATTTCCTTTCCTTTGTCCCTTGGAACTATCCCAATTCAGGAACCACATCTGGATCTCTAGACTGCTTCTGCCTGTGCAATATCTAGCTGCTGATCAGAATCGTGTCTGATGTCACACCAGATGAATCAGGCTTTGGCATCTTCCCATATCACCGTAAGAAGTAGCGATGGGAAGATGCCATAATCCAGACATGGTATCATAACAAATTTAAAACTTGCGGGGCTCCAAAAAAAAGTCCATCTTTAAAGTCATCAGCAAAGCCGAAGCTTTCTGAGCCTCCTGCCACCGCTACAATCTTTTATTCCTCATCCTAAGGACAGAGAACTGTGTCCAGCTGTACTGGTCCAGCTGTTGAAGGTCTTCTGGGAAAAGTTGACTTCTGACTCCAGTCTGTGCTTTTCCCGAATGGAATAATTTACCAATCTCTGTGCTCCTTCCCTGTCTCGGCGTGGTCTGTGACATTTTCAGGGACTCACGTGGAGCACCCAACATCATCGCTCTGAGAGATGAGTCCTAGGAACTTCCCAAGGACCAGATTGATGCAGGCTCTGGCATGCAAAAGAGTCAGGAGGGCCTGGGGCAGCCGGCTGAGCTCCAGGAGAGTAGGGGTTCATGTCAACAGCTGGGTCGATGTCTGTCTTTCTTCCCTGCTCGCCAGTACTGGCGCTGCTCCAATCAGAAAGCTGCTAGACATTCTCTCAGGCGCTCTCCCTGACTCACTTGGCCGCTCTTGTCTCTGTACTCCCTTTCCTGGATCTACAAGGGTTTGAAGTGCAAATCTGAACCCGCCATCCAGCTTCTTTCTCCATCCCTGACATTGGTGCCCGCTGAGACGGACGCATGCCTGGGGCCACCCAAAGTTTTCCTGGCTGAGAGTCTGAGCTGACGCAGCTCAACAGGTCAGAAGCTGTTCCTCCTCCAGGAGGAGAGCATGCTGGACAGGTCTCCAGTAGCTTATACCTGCAACAGCCCCATCGCACTGTGCGCCTTGGGAGCCCCCACTACTCGGTCCACTAAGACCTAGATAATGAGTTTCAAGGACTGCTGAATGCTTTGATTTCATCATTTTAAAAATCTTAATACGTTTAGAATTGGATAGAGAAGTCTTGGGTTCGTGAAGTGCCCCTCCATACACACACCTCCGCCACGACCACCTCCACCACCACCACCACCACTTTTCTTTATCAAGCTTGGGCACTCACACTTATTCTGAGTTTTTGAAGATAAGACTAACCGGACCTTTTCTCATATATTTCAACTTTTCATTGTTCCTGTTTCCAATATTCTGGCTACAAATTGTCCCATTGCCGTGTAATGCCTTCAACAAAAGTTATTTATTCAACAAAAGGCTGCGCTCATTCTCTAAAATCTGTCGTAAAGGAACACTGAGTTTCTCAGTAGCCAAGAAGAGGGAAAGTGTCAGTTCAAACTGAATAAAGGAGATGGTCAGAATGTGCAAGTGGAACAGCATCAGTAACAAACCCCTAGAGCGACTGCGGGTGTTAGAAGGTGGGTTTTTGTTTTTTGTTTTTTTTGTTTTTTTTTTTTCCAAGCAGAAAGGATCAGTCATAGAAACTTCCCAGTAGGAGAAAAATGTCAAAATGATGACAGGGTATCCATCTCTAAAAGCATATCTAAGTATGTAGCAAGTGTTTAGGGCAGAGTTTAGAAAAATAAAATAAAAAGGAGAAAGGTGAGGGAAATTCCTGATGATTTTGCTAATGTTAAAATTCCATAGATTTGACTAGCCTTATTTCTTTTCTTTTACATCATCAATTTAGAATTCAATAAAGAAAGAATGACATCAAAGAAAATCATTGGCCTAGAAGAAAAGAGCCCGTAGGCGTTTAGGTGTTATATATATGGAGGCAGAGAACACTGGAGCATCAGGGAGACTCCAAGTTCAGGCAACAGCATGGGTGAATATGGGCTGTGCAGGGACTGGGAAGGGAGGTGGGGGCTGATACCTGCAGGTCTGGAGGCTCTCCGTGCTTGGAGGGACAGCTCCATGAGAAACAGAGTTGGAACTGTGTTTCAGTGAACATTTTCTCACTGTATTATATCTTTCCAGTTCTTTTCAGGAACCTCTTCATCTTGCAAGTGGCACGGTTGGTGCTAGCTTACAACTTTTCTAACTGTAACTTCGAGAAGATTTTGAAAATATATCGTGTAGCAATTTTTCATGACCTGCGTGGAGATTTGAATGGGGTAAGTGAAGAGACTTTTTTTACACACACACACATATATATATATATGCATGTGTGTGTGTGTATAAAAAGTAGGGGCAAATATGGCAAATATCACACAAACCCCAATTCGACTTTTTAAGAAAAGGAAATAATTTGGAAAAAACTATCCCAAAACTTTCTTAGAAGTGGTCTTTTAAATACCTTTGTATATAAAATGTGAATCCACATGGCTTTTACAAAGAAGAGGCTGGTAAAAATGTGAATATTAGTCTACTCTTTGCTACAGAATGGAGTTCTTGTAAAATATGAACTCAGGAGCGGGGCAGCTAAGACATGAACCTGTGTTTCATAGCTTTCTAGTATTCTAGATATTTCAGGATACTGTTATGAGACATGGAGGACTTTAATTTTTAAGAATATATAATAGTAACTATATCTGAAAATTCAGATTCTTAGGTACAGTGTGTGAGAGAGGCAGGTATGAATGACTATAAACCAGATATAGACATTCAAAGGATAGTTCTTTGCTGCAAGTGGGTTTTAAGTGCCAGGTGCAGCGATCCCTGCTTGGGTGGGGCTAGGCTTCCCTCTGAAAACCTAGAAAAAGCAGAAAACTAAATGGACACCAATCCTGTCCATCATATAGGGTCCCGCCACTCAGTGGAAAACTAAACTACTCAGAGAACCCTGGAAGGAAAGGGCAGAGGGTGATGATTTTTCCCTCCGACTCAGATCTTTATCCTAATTTGCTTTCTTCCAGGCTAAATTCAACCAAATCGAGGACTGTGACAGCAAGGTGAGTTAAGTGGTCAGCGGCGCTAATCTTCCCCGGGGTGGCCCGCATCCGGGAAGGGAGCTGGGGAAGAGCCCCAGGCAGCAGCTGAGCTCCAAAAGATGCTGACTGCTGAGCCGATAGGAGACATCTGGGCTGCTCAGTCTAGCACGCCACTGCTCCAGTTTAGGACAAAGTCTGGAGCAACTTGCAGTAGGCATCTCCTTCTGCCGGGGAAGAAAGACCAATGGGAAACCCGGAGAAACGGTTGGAAACACCGCCTCCCTAGGTCCCCGGGCATCTGCTGTCAGCACTGGCTGTTCACAACTACTTCAGAGGATGGGCGGAGCTAGCATGGGTGGAAGCCCTTCCAGTAGGCGCTCTCGGCTACTCTTGCCAGGCACCTCCCTCCTGTGGGTTGATTCCGTTTTTTTTTTTTTTTTTTTTTTTTTTTTCCCTCTCCTCAACCCGACTCGGGATTCTGATTCCAGACACCTTCCTGGTGTCTTTCCCTCCTATCACCATTCCCTCCCTGCCGCTTTCATTCAATTTTTAATTTCTGGCGTACTTTTTTGCTCCCTGAACTCTGCCGCTTGTGAACAGCCGGCTTGTCTCCTGAAAATCGAGTACCATACTCTCAATCCTATCCCTGGCTGCCCATCACTCCCCAAGAAAGCATTCGCCTCGACAACGAAAGGGGCCCTCATTAACTACTGCCCAGGCTACAAGGAAACTGAGGTAAGCCCAAAGCATCAAATGCCTGCCTTTGTAATGAGTGAGTGGAGAGAAAGAAGCCCTGATTAAGACTGGGGCTTTAAGTACCCTGTTGTTTTTCGGTTTTGTTTTGTTTTTCTGATCTTAACGTTTCAGGAGCAAATGCTCCAGGTTGTGGTTATCAGTCGAGCTAACCTTGACAGACACCCAAGCAGAATCTACCTCCAGAGTTCTTTTCTTGTTCTTTGGTCTGAGTTTTGATTCTAAATCTAAGTCAGTGTTTCAAGGTGTGATCAGTGAGCCTCCCTCCTATGTTAGCAGATTGTCCCTCCTGGCTCCTGAAACACAACAGTTCAAAAGACCCAGTTCTAAGACACACAAACCAGACCTCCAAAATCCCGGGGTTTGGTACCCTTTAAAGGCTCCCTGTTCATTGGCTGCATAAACATGACTTTGTTGTAGCGTGCTTTTCCTTAACTTTCACATTCATCTCACCCCTACTCCACCCCATTGCTTGTGTGGATGGAATTGCAATCTCTTTTCATGAGGTATTTGTGTACGCAATTAGACATGAATAAGTGAAAAATTAAAAGTACTAACTTCAGAGTGTCTGACTTGGAGCCCTAGTCCTATAACTTCTAGTTGTGGAGATTTAGATAAAGTACTTAGCCTACAGTGCTTTGGTAAGATTAAAAACAGCAGCGTTGCATCCTACGCAGGGCTATTGTGGGAATCAAATGAGTCGCCACACGTGAAAGTGCTTGGAGGCATGCCTGGCACACAATACTTCCTCAACATTTATTTCACTTGGCAAGTGAAGTAGAATATTTGTCTTCATTATGACGTGCTTAAGAAAACAGACATACGTTTGTGTGTGCATGCGTATAAGTATGTGTAGATACACATGTAAATGTGTTAACTTAGTGAACTTTGTCTATTATTTCCATGTAAATGTAGACAAGACTGTCATGTTTTGGGCTTCAAGACTAACCCCTAGAGTTCAATCAGGCTGGAAGTGGAAGTCACCCAGCTAGGTTTGTCAGAGAAAAGCTAGAATAGGCAGTCACATAAGAAACCAGCTAGTCTCTGCCTTCTTTTCATGAAAACCCTAACAAATCTGTAGATAGACACGATATAATGTATCAATATAACCAGGGCCCAGGAGACAAACTTGATTAAACTTGTAGACTTTGTGTGAAAAGGGGAGAACCTGGAGGAATTTATCTTAGCACCTTCTCAGACCAAAGATGAAGTTGGAGAAGACTAGAAGATCGTTGTTTAACTTGGGAAATTCTATCCCTGGGAGGTTCAATCTGTCACGACTCTAGGGCAGTTCATTTGAAGAACTGTGCCAGAATCCTCTTCAGAGTAGTAGGGTGGATGTGTGAGCCAGAAAACTTTAGTTTCAAAGAACAGACTGGGTTTGCTGAATGATAGGTACGGAGGCACAGTTGTGCCTCGGGGGACTTACCTTGTCAACGAGATCATGAAACTGTAATTTTATTCTTTCATTTAATTATGCAACAGACAGCCAATGTTTCTGATGTAGAAAAGGCACTCAGGGTTGTGGGGAATACCCATGATGTCATAGCAGTGAGAGCCAAGTCAATGACACCTACTCTGAAGTCCTTGCAGAGTTTCAGAAGGAACTATCTGACTGAGCCTTAGCAGAGACTTTTATGGAGGAGGTGCTGAGAGAGATAGGGCTTTCCTCTGGAGAAGCACATGCAATCATACAGTGACCAAGTATTCGGGGAATTTCTTGGGAAAGGGATATGAATAGAAACATAGCTGCCACTCAGTCAGTTGTTAAAGATAGAAAACAAAACTAATGTTGACTATTTCCCTCCTATTCCACAGAGGAACGGTACTCAGGAAATGGCACAAGAAGTCAAAAGCATCTGCCAGAATCAGACCTCACAAATTCTAGGACTGTGGTTTTCCTTCATTCAATCTCCATGACAAAATTAGCTGTCAGTGTATACTATGAAAATATATATATATATCTTGTTTTTAGTAAATATAATGCTAAGGGTGTGTCACTTAAAAGAACACAGATGTTTATTCTTCAATTACAGAAAGGGTTCTTAACTTATTTTTTGGCATATCGCTGTTGTTTAGTGTAGGTGCTTTAAGTGGGAAAATGAGCATTACCCCTTTAATGGAAATATCTGTACTGTTAATGACCGGCTTCTGAGCAGTCTTTCTCACCTCCCCTGCAGAGAGCTTATTCTAGGGCAAACCTAACTGTAGTAGGCAGAGAATTGAAAGTAAAAAAAAAAAAAATAGTTGAAACCAGTGACAACATCTAAACTCCATTTAAAGGGCAAGAATTTTTTTTTCTACCTGTAATGTTTCTTCTAACATTTCTATGCTAAGATTTTACTAAAGAAGAAAGTGACAATGGCAGGGCAGTGGTGGCGCACGCCTTTAATCCTAGCACTTGGGAGGCAGAGGCAGGAGGATTTCTGAGTGAAGCCAGCCTGGTCTACAGAGTGAGTTCCAGGACAGCCAGAACTACACAGAGAAACCATATCTCAAAAAACCATTAAAAAAAAAAAGAAAGAAAGAAAAGAAAAGAAAGTGACGTCGAAGGAAAAGTGTTCAGGCAGTCACTGCCGTGATGCAGCGGTCTGAAAGAAGCTTGTGGAGTCTGAGAGAAACTGTGTGATCCCTGTTGTAAATCCAGCTGTAAAATGGATCAGACCCAGAACAGTGGAATGCGCCAGCAGACTCACCCGAAGGGCCTTTGTACAGCTACGAGATATATATTTAAAGTTGTAGATTATGAATTTCTAATTTATTTTGTGAGCACTTTTGAAACTATACATGCTGCTTTGTAACGAATACATTTCTGAATAAAGTAATTCTCAATGAATGGTGTTTTAAATTTGGTTCAGCAAGTTTCGTGCGTACTTTTCCAAGGGACATCACGGTTGTCTACATCCTTACCGCCACTCAAGCCAACATCCCAGGGGTCACACTTTCTTTTATCAGGTATTTCCTTTACCTGTGGGAGAAAAGGTCTTCGTAGGCAGTTGCTTCCTGGACAAATGACAGGAGAGCATATTTAGAGCAGTCACTCCTTCCCACTGTGAACCTTTCTTTGTCTCAGAATAGATAAAACAGGCGAAAGTGAACAATGGGTGTTAAATTCATTCCTGCGTACCTCTGGTGAAACACCCTCCTTCTCACCCTCAGAATCTTCTCAGCATTGCTAGCAAAGGCAACCTTGGCCACAGAGCTCAGGCCAAGTAAGGGTACAGTAAACAGCTTACCCCACCCCCACACGCCCTGAGAAGAAGTGTTCACCTGAATACCTACAGTTTTGAAGGGTAGAACTAACCCATTAACGAAGGGGAATGTCCCCAGACCTGTCTTACTTGTCAACAAGGAGCTAACAATAGGCATCGAGTAAATATTTAAAAAGTGCCTACTGGGCCAAGTTTCCTGAGGTGAAGTTTGTGCTGAATTCATAGTCACAAAAGTGAGTAAGACAGAGCTCATATCCAGAGCTCAGGGTGGAACTGACTAGGCAGGTGTCAACAGTCCTCAACAAACTGACTAGGCAGGTGTCAACAGTCCTCAACAAACTGACTAGGCAGGTGTCAACAGTCCTCAACAAACTGACCGGTGTGGTCCAGTGAATTTTCTTTTGCTTGGAGTAAAATCAAGACAGGCACACTTTCAAAAATCTTCCTCTAAATTCCTTACCCAGAGCTTTTAAACCCCACCTTAGAAACCTCCACTGGGTCTAGAAAAGGTGACATTCATTAATTCTCTGAACAGAAATTGCAGAGGCCAGATATTTTAAATATATTAGCAAATATATATTTGTCTTACTACAATTTCATTCTACCTTTTATTAAATCATGATAAAAAGTATTATAGCATTTTTTTTCTTAATCCCTTTAGACCCAATTGCCCTAAAAGTGTCTTCTACCCAGTTGGTAGAGTTCATAGGACAAAAGACCAAAGGAAAGGGGTACTTCGAGGAGGAGACCATTAGAGGATAACTCTTGTAGTTGAGGACAGCACTGACAAGCACTTGCCTTGAGAAAACTAAACTGCACTGGAGAGAGGAGGACACATCCACAATGAGAGGGACTAGTGTCTGCTGCTCACTGCAAGCCAGAGAGATGGCCTGTCCCCACCAGGCAGAATGGAATATTTTGTAACCCATTAGGCTTAAGTAGGGTGCTGTACTGGCTAGTTTGATGTTATCTTAGTTAGGGTTTTACTGCTGTGAACAGACACCATGACCAATGTAAGTCTTATAAAAGACACATTTAATTGGGGCTGACTTGCAGGTTCAGAGGTTCAGTCCAGTATCATAGCAGGGACATGGCAGCATCCAGGGAGGCATGGTGCAGGAGGAGCTGAGAGTTCTACATCTTTATCTGAAAGCTGCTAGTGGAAGACTGACTTCTAGACAACTAGGGTGAGGGTCTTAAACCCATGCCCACAGTGACACACCTACTCAAACAAGGCTCCTAATAGGCCATTCCCTGGGCCAAGCATATACAAACCATCACAGATGTCAACTTGACACAAACTGGAGTCATCAGAGAGGTGGAAACCTCAGCTGAGAAAATGTCTCTATAATATTCAGCTATAAGGCATTTTCTTAATTAGTGATCAATATGGGAAGGGCCAACCCACTGTGGGTGGGGACATCCCTGGGCTGGCTGAGCAAGCCATGGGAAGCAAGCAGCATCCCATCATGGTCTCACATCAACTCCTGCCTTCAGGTTCCTGCCCTGCTTGAGTTTCTGTCCGTCCTTTCTTTGGTGTTGAACCGTGATGTGAAAATGTAAGCCAAATAAACCCTTTCATCCCCAACTTGCTTTTTGGTCATGATGTTTCATCCCAGCCATAGAATCCCTAAGGGCTGCAACAATCTAACCTAATGAACTATAAAATAATACTTAAAAGAATCTGTTCCTAAGTAACTTAGCTATATTCCACAACAAACCACAAGGGTGCTTATGAAGTAAAGAAAGTCTCACACACATGCAAATGTATCCACTCAAAGATACATACATACATACACACACACACACACATATGTATATATATATATATATATATATATATATATATATATATATATGGAGACACATTTATAATTAAAATAAATCTTTAGAGAATGAAAGAAAAAAAGAAAACAAAAGGGGAGGGGGGAAAGGAGTAAGAGAGGATCTTGAGGACAGAAGATCTGTAAGAACTATTGGGTCCTGTTAGGGAAGGTGGTTCACCCTTTATCTGGAGACAGACAGTAGGCAAATCTTTATGAAGACCAGCTTCATCTACACAGTGAGTTCCAAGCCAGCCAAATTATGCAGTAAGAGCATGTCTCAAAAATAAGGAGGAAAATATGGTCCTGTAGTATAAAAAGCACCACTAACTCAAAGCTAACATAGAAGGTAGAGTTAATAAGTGAAACATTAAGTTGATTATTATACTGTTGAGAACAAGTAAAAGAAACTTATTCTAAGTACCTATCACTTCTTTGGCAGACTCCATTTAATCTTAGTGAGAAACTGAGTTCAAAACCCAGGCCCTAGGGGAGCTGGGAAATTCCTAACAGCTGAACAGTTTCTATGATAAGGAAACAGTTGTCCAGATATCTCAGGAACAACTTCTCCATCTTATTGGTAGGATCTAACTAAGTTCAGGTTTCCAGGCCCAGGAACCCACTCCTATCCTGATTGATGGAAACCCCCTTGCTAAAGTCCTTATGTCAAAATAAGATTGGACAATGCTATAGTCCACCCCACTCCTTGCTTCATGGTTTCAGTTTCATCCCTTAAATATACTGTAGAGTATTGTTGTGGATAGCCCTGGTGCTGTTTATATTTTGATGCTAATTCCACTTCCCCAAGAGGGGCCGCCTGGGACAAGGAGTGAATCAAATATTCGGGACTTCGCGTGACCCTTCTAATGAATAAAGAAACCAATCACTGAGAGAGTAGGCAGGACTTCTGGGTCTGAGACAGGGATGGCGGGAGCAGGAGAAAGGGAGTGGGCTTCTGGATGGGAAGGATGATGTAGTCAAGATGTAGGTAGCAGAGACCCCGGTTTAGGTGTCGGATCCCTTGGGATCTGCTACTGGGAGGATTTAACTAAGAATGGCTTACACATTAGGATGTTAGTTGTTGCTCCCAGTCATTGTGTCGCCTTTTGATTCTAAACTAAGATTGTGTGGTGTTTTCCTTCAAGTGGCGACTCAAAGGCGTTCCAGAGAAAAGGGAGGTTGGCAGTGCACCCCAGCCAGCCATGGCAATTTTGAAGCATGGGGTTGGCGTGGTAGCGACCTGCCAGTGGGACTTAGGGAGCTGGGTGGAGAGATGTCGGAGCTCTGGGTCAGAGAGTCTCCATGAGATGAGAACAGGCGGGTGCCATGCTGGCAATAGTAGGGATTACATTTTTTTTTTAACCATTTCCCGCTACACAGTGTCCCTTCAGAGTTGCAGCTCAGCTCCCAAGTTTGTTCTTCCGGCCCTAACTAGTAGATGCTTGATTACAATAAATTTTTGTCATCTGTACAGTGTTTGAGTTATGTTGGATTTAAGCAGACCCCACAACGATAACTCTTTCAAGATGTTTAGGAAACAGAGAAGATCCAAACTCAGATTCTAGATATGAACATTACAACATGTAAAATAAATACACAGTGAATAGCTTTAACTGGAGGCTGGGCATTAAAATATTAGGCCAACACCCACCCAAACGCTGCAGCCTGCTTGCTTCCTAGGAGGTCCGCAGTGACCAAGGACACAGGTGGAAATTTTACCCAAATACTCATGCCAGCTGGGACACATACACAGCCCAGCTGACGTGGGACCTACACCCCCACACCCTTCCCACCCCCCCCCACAGGGTCCCCACCCTCCATCCTCCCCATCCCTCCGAGCTCTACCTTCCTTCTGGCTCACTTCCTCACCCAGGCCAGATCAGAGGCCTGGCTGATGCTTGCCAAAATGCTGCAGCCTGAGAGCCTCCCAGGAGGTCCACAGTAACCAAGGGCACAGGAGGTTCACAGTAACCAGGGACACAGGAGGGACACAGTGACCAGGGACACAGGAGGTCCACAGTAATCAGGGACACAAGAGGCCTGCTCTAACCAGAGACACAGGAGGCCTGTTCTAACCAGAGACAACACTGCCTGCCTCCAAGGAGGTCAGTTCCAGTCAGAGACACCCAGACCAGTTAACACCAGAAAGAACCAGATGGCCAGAGGCAAGCACAAGATCATAAGCAAAAGAACCCAATACAAGTTGGCACCATCAGAACCCAGTTCTGCCACCACAGCAAGCCTTGGCTACCCTAACACACATGAAAAGCAAGATAATGACCTAAAATCCCATCTCATGAAGATGATAGAGGCCTTTAAGGAGGATATAAAGAACTCCCTTAAAGATATACAGGAAAACAAAGGCAAGCAGGTAGAAGAAACAAATCCCTTAAAGAAATACAGGAAAATACATTCAAACAGGTGAAGGAATGCAACAAAACAGGGTAAAATGGAAGTAGAAACAATAAAAAAAAAACCCACAAAGTGAGGCAACCCTGGAGATGGATAACTTAGGAAAGAGATCAAGAGCTACAGATACAAGAATCACCAACAGAATACAAGAGATAGAAGAGAGAATCTCAAATGTAGAAGACACCATAGAAAATATTGACATATCAGTCAAAGAAAATACAAAGTGTAAAAAGCTCCTAACCCAAAACATCCAGGAGATTCAGGACATAATGAAAAATCAAACCTAAGAATAATAGGAATAGAAGAGGGTGAAGAATCCCAGCTCAAAGGGCCAGAAAACATCTTCAACAAAACCATAGAAGAAAACTTCCCTAATTGAAAGAAAGAGATGACCATAAATGTAGAAGAAGCCTACAGAACACCAAATAGATTGGACCAGAAAAGAAAATCCTTCAGTCACATAATAAGCAAAACACTGAATGCACAGAGCAAAGAAAGAACATTAAAAGCTGTAAGGTAGAATAGCCAAGTAACATATAAAGGCAGCCTTATCAGAATTTCACCAAACTTCTCAACAGAGATTCAAAAAAAAGAAAAAGAAAAAAAAAAGATTCCTGGACAGATGTCATTCAGACCCGAAGAGAATACATATGCCAGCCCAGAATACTATACCCAGCAAAACTCTCAATCATCATAGATGTAGAAACCAAGATATTCCATGACAAAACCAAATTTATACAGTATCTTTCTACTAATCCAGCCCCATAGAGGATACTAAAAGGAAATCTCTAACACAAAGAGGGTAACTACACCCAAGAAAACACAAGAAACTAAACAGTTCACAACTAACCCAAAAGAAGAGAATCATACACATATACACACATAATACCACCTCCAGCAACAAAAATAACAGAAACTAACAATCATCTGTCTTTAATATCTCTCAATATCAATGGACTCAATTGCCCGATTTAAAAAAAAAACAACAGGCTAATAGACTGGATATGTAAACAGGATCGAGCATTTTGATATATATAAGAAACACACCTCAGGACAAAAACAGACACTACCTCAGAGTAAAGGGCTGGAAAAAGTTTTCTAAGCAAATGGTCCCAAGAAACAAGCTGGAGTTGTCATTCTAATATCCAATAAAATAGACTTTCAACCAAAAGTTATCAAATGAGATGGGGAAGAGCACTTCATATTCATGGAAGGAAAAATTTACCAAGAGGAAATCTCAATCCTGAACATCTATGCCCCAAATGCAAGGGCAACACATTGTAATGGCTATTCCTGGTTGTCAACCTGACTATATCTGGAATGAACTACAATTCAGAATTGGAAGACTCACCTGTTATTCAGATCTTGAGGCTGGGAGATACAAGTTTCTGACCTGGCTCTTGGCATCGAGATCTTGAGGCATAGTAGCTATGAGTCCCAGGAGACTAAGGCAGGGAGATGTCCGAGTTCAAGGTCATCTAGGACAAAGCAAGTCCCAGATCCAGGTGTGGTGGTACACACCTTTAATCTGGGACACACCTGCTGGAGACCTACGTAAGGATATTAGAAGAAGGAAGTTATCAGTCTTCTTCACCTGCTTGCGAAGAAGCAACTACTGGATCCATGAACTTCCACTCACAGCTGATCATTGTTGAGGAATTGGACTACAGATTGTAAGTCATCATAACAAATTCCCTCACTATACAGAGACTACCCTTAAGTTCTGTGACTCTAGAAAACACTGACTAATACACACATTCATAAAAGAAACTTTACTAAAGCTCAAAATACATATTGAACCTCACACAATCATAGAAGGAGACTTCAGCACCCCACTCTCACCAATTGATAGGTCATTGAAACAGAAACTAAAGAGAGACACAGTGAAACTAACACAAATTATGGACCAAATGGATTTAAGAGATATACATTAAGCACTTCATTCCCAAACAAGAGAATATACCTTCTTGTCAGCACCTAATGGAACCCTTCTCCAAAACTGACCATATAATTGGACATAAAACAAGTCCCAACTGATACAAGAAGATTGGAGTAATTACATACATCCTATCAGACAACCACAGATTAAGGCTAGACTTCAATAACAACAAAACCAACAGAAAGCCCACATACTCATGGAAACTGAACTGCTCAATGATAACTTACTTGGTCAGGGAAACATTAAATAAAAAAAACAAAGACTTTATATAGTTCAATGAAAATGAAGAAACATCAAGAAGATAGCCACACAAACATAAAATAACATAAAAAATAAGAGAAAGCAACAATCACTATTCCTTAATATCTCTTAACATCAATGGACTCAGTTCCACAATAAAAAGACATAGACTAACTGACTGGATATGTAAACAGGACCCAGCATTTTGCTGCATAAAGGAAACACACCTCAGTGTCAAAGACAAATCTACCTCAGAGTAAAGAGCTAGAAAACAATTTTCCAAGCAAATGGTCCCAAGAAATAATGATAGAATAGAGTAGCCATTCTATATTGGATAAAATTGACTTTCAACCAAAAGTTATCAAAAAGGATAAAGAAGGACACTTCATAATCATCAAAGGAAAAATCTAGCAAGATGAACTCTCAATTCTGAACATCTGTGCTCCAAATGCAAGGGCACCCTCATTCATAAAAGAAACTTTACTAAAGCTCAAAGCACACATTGCACCTCACACTTTACAACTGGGAGACTTCAACACCCAGCTCTCATCAATGAACAGATCATGGAAACACAAACTAAACAGAGACACAGTAAAACTAACAGAAGTTATGGACCAAATTATTTTAACAGATATCTATAGAACATTTCATCTTAAACCAAAAGAATATACCTTCTTCTCAGCACCTCATGGTACCTTCTCCAAAACTGACCATATAATCAGTCACAAAACAGACCTCAACAGATATAAGAAGATTGAAAATAATCCCATGCATCCTATCAGATCACCACAGACTAAGACTGGTCTTCAATAGCAACAAAAACAACAGATAGTCAACATATACATAGAAGCTGAACAACACTCTACTCAATGATAACTTTGTCAAGGAAGAAATAAAGAAAAAAATGAAAGACTTTTTAGAATTTGATGAAAATGAAGGCACAACATACCCAAACTTATGGGACACAATGAAAACAGTGCTAAGAGGAAAACTCATAGCTCCAAGTGCCTCCAAAAAGAAACTGGAGAGAGTATACAGTAGCAGCTTAACAGCACACCTGAAAGCTCTAGAACAAAAAGAAGCAAATACACCCAAGAGGAGTAGTCAGCAGGAAATAATCAAACTCAAGGCTGAAATCAACCAAGTAGAAACAAAAAGAACTATAAAAAGAACCAACCAAACCAGGAGCTGGTTCTTTGAAAAAGTCAACAAGATAGATAAACCTTTAGCCAGACTAACCAGAGGGCACAGGAATAGTATCCAAATTAACAATATCAGAAATGAAAAGGGAGATATAACAACAGAAACTGAGGAAATTGAAAGAATCATCAGATGCTACTACAAAAGCCTATACTCAACAAAACTGGAAAATCTGGATGAAATGGACAATTTTCTAGACAGATACCAAATACCAAAGTTAAATCAGGATCAGGTAAACCATCTAAACAGTTCCATAACTCCTAAAGAAATAGACGCAGTCATTAAAAGTCTCCCAACCAAAAAAAAAAAAAGCCCAGGACCAGATGGATTTAGCGCAGAATTCTATCAGACCTTCAACGAATATCTAATGCCAATACTCTTCAAACTCTTCTACAAAATACAAACAGAAGGAACACTACCCAATTCATTCTATGATGCCACAGTTACGCTGATACCAAAACCTCACAAAGACCCAACAAAGAAAGAGAACTTCAGACCAGTTTCCCTCATGAATATCAATGCAAGAATACTCAATAAAATTCTCACAAACAGATTCCAAAAACACATCAAAAAGATCATTCACCATGATCAAGTAGGCTTCATCCCAGGGATGCAGGGATGGTTCAATATATGGAAACCCATCAATGTAATCTACTACATTAACGAACTCAAAGAAAAAAACCGCAGGATCATTTCATTAGATGCAGAAAAGCATTTGACAAAATTCAACATCCCTTCATGTTAAAAGTCTTGGAAAGATCAGAAATTCAAGGCCCATACCTAAACATAGTAAAAGCAATATACAGCAAACCAGTAGCCAACATTAAACTAAATGGAGAGAAACTTGAAGCAATCCCATTGAAATCAGGGACTAGATAAAGCAAACCTCTCTTTCTCCCTATCTATTCAATATAGTACTAGAAGTTCAAGCTAGAGCAATTAGACAACAAAAGGAGATCAAGGGGATACAAATTGGAAAGGAAGAAAGCAAAATAGAAATATTTGCAGATGATATGATAGTATACTTAAGTGACCCAAAAACTCCACCAGAGAACACCTACAGCTGATAAACAACTTCATCAAAGTGGCCAGATATAAAATTAACTCAAACAAATCAGTAGCCTTCCTATACTCAAAGGATAAGCAAGCTTAGAAAGAAATCAGTGAAACAACACCCTTCCCAATAGTCACAATATAAAATATCTTGTTGTGACTCTAACCAAACAAGTGAAAGATCTGTATGAAAAGAACTTCAAGTCTCTGAAGAAAGAAATCAAGGAAGATCTCAGAAGATGGAAAGATCTCCCATGCTCATGGATTGGCAGGATTAATATAGTAAGAATGGTCATCTTGCCGAAAGCAATCTACAGATGCAATGCAATCCCCATCAAAATTCCAACTCAATTTCTCGTAGAGTTAGAAAGATCAATTCTCAAATTTATTTGGAATACTCATCCCTGACTTCAAGCTGTACTACAGAGCAACGTTGTTAAAAAACTGCATGGTATTGATTCAGTGATAGGCAGGTAGATCAATGGAATAGAATTGAAGACCCAGAAATGAACCCACACACCTATGGTCACTTGATCTTTGATGAAGGAGCTAAAACCATCCAGTGGATGGGATGGTTATACCCCCAGAAGTTTTTTTTATTGTTGAGATTAGTTTTCGATATCCTGGGTTTTTTGTTGTTCCAAATTAATTTGGCTTCCCTTTTTTTTTTTTCCCCAAGGCAGGGTTTCACTCCATAGACTTAATTTGGTTTTAGGATGGAAAAGTATGAGCTTTTAAAGTATAATTAAACAAGTATGTTAACCAGCCTTGAAGTAAGAATGTGTCTTGATTTCTCATTTTATGAGCCAATTGGATGACTCATTTTGAATTATCTGTGTGTGTGAATTTACTACTTACTGTTGAAAGCTATGAATACCAAACAAGGTCAAATTAAGCTTGAAGAAGAATAATTTTACATGGAGTTATGAAACTCTCTTGGTTCTTATCTTCTTGAAAGCACTAAGTAAAAGGACTTAGACAATTTAAGGAAAAGTTTATGTAGCAAAGATAAGCAAAATGAACACTCCCGTGAGACACTGGAGAGGGCTACCCCAAGATGGAGAACAACTCACTGTAGTATGGATTCAAAAACAAAACAAAACAAACAAACCCAAGGGCCAAGACATATCTAAATGGTAGAGCCTTTGCCTGTCATGAAATTCGTCTTTCACACACATACATTATACAACTCATAAAAATGAGAGTTGAAATAAAATGTCTGTGATTAAAATCCAGTAACAATGATGCTTCTCGTGGCAATTAGCTAAAAAGAAGCGTGTCGTATAGTTTCCTGACTTCAGAGCAAAATTGCCGTTACATTTTATTAAAACACGCATGCTTCTGATACAGGGTTTTTAAGAGTAACAGGGCCTTTCAGGGTTTAGTTGTTTGCAACCCAACACTGTAGGATTCCTGACACTCCTAGTCACATAACTGGCCAGGGCCAGTGGATTTGAATTCATTAGTGCCACACCAGTGAAGACTGCAAACACAGACAATGGTAGGGCTGTGCAAAATGGAAGCAAGCTTTATTGAAGATGGTTATACAAAAATGAGAGACTGAAGAAAAGTGATAATTAGAGACTTGTGAGAGGAACTCCCAAGAGTAGGAGTGGTTCCCATGAAGGGGAAATCACTGACCCTCCTGGCCTAGGGTTTTATAAAGTACTTTTGATTAAAGTATAATTGCATTGTTACTTTTCCTGTTCTCTTTCTCCCTCCAGATCCTGCCAAGTCCCTTTCCCAAATCCTTCCATGTCTCCCCCATGCTCAAATTGATAGCCTCTTTTCCTTAGATTATCATAAATATGCACAAATGTATAAACAGAAACTTGCTGAGTCTGTTTTTGTTGATTGTGCATATATGGTTTCTGGGCTTATCACTAGAGTTTTTACAGTGCTACAACAGAGATTGAACAAAGGCTGAGATCATTTCTTTGAGATTGGTTAGTTCTCTCTGCTATTATGGCATTTCAGGAAGAACCCACACACTACATACATGTTCCCAAGTAAGAAGGATCAGGTGCTGTTCTTGATCTTCCTAACTGGGATGATATAAATCTCTCATCTCTAACTTTTTTGTTAAGTACTGACCTTGACTATCTGTCCATGAACCACTAAACTGCATATAAAGATGGGTTCTGGCCAGAAGCTTCCATCTAGGAGACTAGTCTAGACCATCCCATAGACAAGAAGGAAACCTTGAGCTATGTAAACACGAGGTAACCAATAATTTGCAATAAGTTGCATAAGAAGCAAGGATATATAAAAGAACAATAGTACCTGAGCTTTGTTCTTCAAAAGCTTTTCAGGGAAAGCCCTGCCCTGTTCTTCTTTATTAACTTGGTTATCTCACACCTAGCCAGAAGCCTTACTTTTTACATCTTTCTTGGTGTATCAGACTGTGCCATTTTAACCATTAACCTTCCATTCAACCACTGCCACTGTTCTCATTGCAACACATGTGAGGAACGTTCATCTTTCACCATCAGCTTGTCCCTTTACTACTTACAGAAAACTATCTTCTGTACCACTTATGCAGTGGAAATACAGACCTGACTTTTAGGCAAATCTCTTACTTTCACCCCAGCTGACAATTTCCCCAACCAATTAGTGGTACCACTCAGTGAATGACAGATAGATGATCTCACACATCCCCCATCACCAGAGAAACAGTGGGACAACCAGAAAGAACAAATCCTCATGGTAGGGAGAGTCTTAGACTGGAAATAAAAGGAACTGATATGTAATATCTGCTTTCTATTTATTCAGTTACATATTTGCAGTCCACAGTAGTTCATTCATGAAGGAAATGAGGAAGTAAATAAAAAAGACCCAGAAACATTAAATTTCTACCATGTTCAGTTAGTATACTCAAAAAGAAGCAAGCACTTACAAATTGGGTAAACTCAATGAACAGCAAGCTTCCCTAAAACTTTGTGACCTGCTAATAGCAACAAGTGTTTATTAGATTATACAGTTTCAGATTCAATTTTAGGAATGGCATGACCCCCCCAGTGCTGATTCAGATGTCTTCAGTTATGATATCAGTCAAACACTGGTGCCTTTAATGCCAGCACTCAGCAGGCAGATCTCTGTAAGTTCAAAGGCAGCCTACTCTATAGAGTGAGTTCTACAACAGCCAGGGCTACACAGAAAAACCCTGTCTCATAAAACAAACAAACATACAAACAAACAAAAGATGTCACTCAAAGCTTCAGTCATTAGAAATCTTAACTAGATGCTTGATGGATCAGCTTCTAAGGTGGTTAACCCACAACTCTTAACAGTTGATTAGAGGCCTTCAGTTCTTTGCCATGTAGAGTGCTCTGTAGGTCTGCCTGAGAATCTAATGATGTGACAGTTGACTCACCTAGGAACTAATGATTCAGGAACATTTTATGTGATCCAGTTATGTAACACAGGATCAACCTTTTGAGGGTGAGATAGGGACTTGGGCAGCAATTTCCTCTGAATTGATACATTTCACCCCCCAGAGGAAAGGCTCTGTAAGAGATTGGAAAGTCTTAGGAAGCTCCTGAAACCTATCAGATTGACCAGCTCCTCCCCACAGTTAGGGAAACAGGAAAAAGTCTCCAACCAGAAGGGACCTCCAAGGATGCAGCTTTATACAGCTTTTGAGGTGGGTGAGGCTAGAATTTTGGTGATGTAGATACTTTTGAATCTTCCTTGCTCCCTTAAGTAACTTCTTAGCCATATTTATTTTTAACACTATTAAAAGCATTGGCTGTGAAAGTTGGATTATACTAGAATCATTACTTTGTCCCATGTAAGGAAATGTAAATTTCTTTACATTTCCTCAGGAAACGTTGCATGTGAGAGTATATGAGGGATAAATACCAGGAAGCAGGAATGTTAAATAATATCTTTGGATCTCAATGCCATGATAGACAAAGTATAAAACACAAATTAGTCTTATTACATAAAGTACTAAGAAAAAGTAAGGTTTAACCTTTAAAATGCTCATTCTGGAGTGGTGGCTATACTTACAATCCCAACACTGAGGTAGGAGATTGAGATATGTAAGACTCATAAGGATTCTGTCTCAAGAAGAAACCTCCTAGCTCAAACATAGCCATACATTTTCCTGGATATTATGAAGTCTTAATTTGTTGACTCAAATCAAAATTTATCATTTCTCAGCAGTGTACTACTCCTATTATCCCAGACTCTACTTTGTAGTTTGAGCTTGGTTCTGCTGTCTTTATGGTATCTCTAAGGAACAAAGTTTCCTTCCTCCAATCACATAGTCACAAAACACACTGGCTCCTGAATGGCAAGTGATCCAGGACAAAGTGTACTCTGGCTCACTATACAACTCCTGATGAGTCCATAATACTCCTTTCAAAAGACATAACACAGGAGTTAACACATGTATCTACTGCAATCACACAACTAGATTTTTCACAGTCATTTTGATTTTTAAACTGTGTTTCATTAGTCAGCAATCGGGAAACTTACCAGGCTCAGGAAGATTAGAAAGTTACAAGTTTCACAGTAACTCTCTCTTCCAGAGTTCTATAAACAGTGATAATCACTGGGGAATGAATACAGTGGTGGTGGCTACTGCAATTTAGAAGCAGGAGAGATGTACTTTTTATGAGTTGTCGCAGATACCACGGCAGGCCTTTTGGTGATACAGTTGCCTTTGAGTTATCCATGCTTCCATGGATATCCATGTAGTAATCTCCAAATACTTACAAGTTAACCAAGGGGAATTTGTGTGGAAGTGTTTCTTTGATTTTCTGTCCAGAAAGAATAGGCATCTGTTCCTATTTCCCCAGGGAAAGTATCATAATATCAAAACAACAACAACAACAATAACAAACCAAAACAAACACACAAAACAAAACAGCATTACTTATATAATCCTGGTGAAGTTAGGTAACATCTGGGAATCTTGGAGTCTTTATCTAACGAATCTAAACTCATCATATGACCCAGTGTATGCTCTTAAAAATATAATTGCTGTTTGCTGACCTTCCATCCTCCAGCTGTCCTCCGTGACCCCCTCTCCTTCTTCCTCATTCTGAAATTTTGTGCTAGTCTGGATTTTTGGCACTAAAAAACTTTGCAAATTTGAGCAAGTCATTTAAGCTTGATAAACAAGTTTTCTTCTTTATGAAACACTCATAAAGTTTTTGGTCTAAACACCTCCCTCCTGACATAGTTTGATGATATTAAAAAAGTGGTGCCAAATAGTTTTGTGCAGTATACAATCCTGAATAAGAAAAATTTCAAACTTTTCCACAAGATTAATTATTCATTGAAACGTTTTTGCTTCTGATAATAAAAAATAATATCTTTTTTTACACCTGATTACAAAACTCTTTCCTTTTTTTTTCTTTTTGCTTTTGGATGTTTATGCTTTCTCTCTCTCTTTCAAAGAAATAAAAATCAAAAGACACTGTAGGAGGACCAGTAGTCTCAATTTATCTGGACCCCTGGGGTCTCTCAAACACTGGACACAGGCAGCATACACCAACTGCTATGAGGTCCCTAACACACATACAGTAGAGGATTTCTGGGTCTATGTTCATTCAGAGATGATGCACCTAATCCTCAAGAGACTGGAGGTCCTAGGGAGTTTAGAGGTCAGGTAGGGTGGGGTGGGGACAGGGAGGAGACAAGGGGGATGGAAAGAGGTATGGGATGTGGAACAGTCAGAGGGTAGACAGGGGTTGGCAGGGAGAGGAATAAAATATGGAGTGTATAAAAATAATTAATAAAAAAGGGGAAAAAAGAAAAAAAGGCACAACCAAACTAAAACAACAAAAAATCCAATAAAACAAATAGATGTATATATACATACATATATATATGTATGTGTATATATATATATATCAAAACAAAAAAGTGCATAAAACATGGAGTCCACTTTGACTGATCAATTACTCCTGGGTACAGGCCCTGCCTTAGAGCATGGTTGACATACACAGTAACATTCCACTGTCCAAACCTGATTGATTTTCCTTTTTCCAGCAGGTATTAATCACAAAGACTTCTTGGTTATAGGTGGGACTTTGTGCCCACGTTCCCTTCTTAGTGCTGGGATTTTGTCTGGAGTCAGTCACACATGATCTGCACAGAAAATGTTTTAAAATATACATATATTTAGCCAGGTAGTGGTGGTACACACCTTTAATCCCAGTTCCCAGGAGGCAGAGGCATGTAAACCTCTGAGTTCTAGGCCAGCCTAGTCTAGAACAAACACAGAGTGAGTTCCAGAAAAAAAATGAAATATGTATATATTTTATGGTTATGTGTGTGAACTTTTAAATCTGGGTCAGAGAAGTGTTTGTTGTTTATTTGCTCTGTTGGCGGACAGTAGACAATGCAGTCACTCATAACTGATGAAAGTGCTAAGAACAGCAGACTGAATACTCAGCCTTAATTATGACATCTTTATTAACCCCTCCCTGCTTACCATGGCTCAGGGACCATTATCGAAGATGTGGGAAGGATTTGACAGGCAGAGAATGGGAATGGTTGATATGGAATATGGAATGCTGTCTTTTGTATACAAGATATTTCACGTATGGACTCAGAACAGCCCATGGTAACCTGCACAGGATCAAGCTAGCCAGACTCCCTACACAGATGGTTCTTCCTGGTTTGCTATGGTAATGGATCATTGTTAGAGGTGGGGGAGGGGGAGAATCGCTGTGCTCTGAGAATGCCACCCTAGTGGGTCCCCCATATTCCAGTACATGAGCCCCTAACCACGGGCAGTGCTAATTGCCTTTAATGTGTTATTAAAGAACTCAAAGAGTGAATTTAGGAGGGGGACATGTTGGAGAGACACTGGGGGAGGGTGGAGGAGGGAAATGAGGGAGCAGATATGATACTCTGTCATTTATACCCAAGACATTCTATAATAATAAAAGATTACATATCACAAGTGAAGTAATTTGCACATATTCCCACAACTCTGATGAGAACAGGGATATAAACTAGAAAGACAACTTAGGCAGGGACTCCCAAAACAGCAGTTCTAAGAATGCCCTTGGTTCTCCAGCTAGAACGCCACAAGAGAGCTCTGGTTCTCTATCATCTCGTAAGCGATCGCCTTGCCTGGCAGCTACATGCGAGTTAAATGCTAGTCCAAATACTAATCCCCTCTGGTGAATGGCCTTGGAACAAAATCTCTGTCTTTTCATGGTGGAAATGGGTTCTATCTTTAACTCAATCACCTCTTCAGATCTTCCTGGTCTACCTCTGGCCTCGGATGGAGACCTGACATTCTAAGCTTTGAGAATCATCAGTGTTAATCCATCTTGGCCTGCCTATCATCTGAAGGCTAATTCACATAAAGCTCAGCAAAAGAGATGGGAGGTAATTATTCCCTTAGTGAGGTAATATACTCTTCCTTGATGGAATTCCTGCCCTCTCTGCAGTGACTTACGGAGCCTGAGCAGTTGCTCTGCTGAATTACTCAGAGAAGTATAACTTTCCTTTGTTTTGATCTTTTCCCCTCAGATACACCCCAAAGTTTAGGCATGCCTTCCCAGACACTGCTTGCTCATGCTTTCCCAGAAGCCCCGACTCTTGCCCTGTGTCTGCTGATAAATGCATGGTTCTCTCATCCATATTTTCCCTCAGAGCAGCTCCAGCAATTACATCCTTGCCTGCCTTGTTTTCTTTATAAATTCTGTCAAAATTGTCCTCAAGCTTCCTTCTGAAACTGTACTTAATTTCTTTGATTGCATAAACTAAGAACTTTGAAGGAGCACCTCAATTTTCTCAGTAATAATTTGAAATTTTAAAAAGTAAGCCATTCTAATCTTTATAGTGTAAACAAACTCGGTAAAAAAAATTGAAAAAAATATTGGCTATATATGGTGGTGGTGGTGGTGGTGGTGGTGGTGGTGTGTGTGTAGTGTATTTTTGTTAGTACAGGATTGAGAGTGAATGTGAATGAGTGTGAAGACTCAAGGTCAAGCCTTTCAAGTGTTTCTTCCATTGCTGTCCACTCTATTTTTGTTTCAAGGTCTCTTACTGAATCTTAAGCTTGTGAGTCCAGCTAGGTCGCCTGGTCAATGAACTTTAGGTATCCCTGTGTTCTTTCCACCAACCTCAGTGCTGGAGCTACATGAGAATACAGTCATCCTTGGATTTCCATGGTTTTAGGGCAAATGAATTCAGGTACTCCTGCTTAAATGCAGGCATTTTAACCAAGTGAGACATCTCTCCAGCCCCAGAAAATATTTTTTTAAATAGTTTAAGGTTTAAGAATTATTATATACATTTGAGTGCAGGCACATATGTCAGTGGGGGGGGGCGGGGAGGGGTAGTGGTTAGAAGACAGTTTTCTGGATGGGTTCTCTCATTCCATCATGTGCATTCTGGGGATCAAATTCAGGTTTGCCCTCAAAGCCTCTACATGCTGAGTCATCTGGCACTGCCAGAAAATGTATTTTTTGGAAAACTTCAGTCTTATACCAAGGCACATATGGATATATAGATAATAAATGGGGGCGGGGGAGAAAGGGGTAAAGACAAAGAACTGGAAAGAGAGATCACACAGACTGACGCTTCACACTATGTAGCCTTGGCTGGCCTAGGACACACTATGTAGGGCGGGTCAGCCTTGAAATCACCGAGATTTGCCTGCCCCTGTCTCCTGACTGCTACGATTAAAGGTATGGACCACCACAAATGTCAATATGATGAATTCTCACATTATTTTATAGCTTCAACAATTATAAGTCTTGTTTCAATTAAACATAGTTCCATTCCCAATTACCCTGGAATAAATTCTTACACATCATATTGTTTTTCCAGGCCTCTCTATTTAGTTCAAGCTGGTGTAGAACCCACTCTGCAGTCCAGACTGGCCTTCAATACACCAACCTCCTCTCTTCCTCCTCCTCCTCCTCCTCCTCCTCCTTCTCCCTGCTGCTGCTGAGATTGATTATAGGACTCTATTACCACAGCGGCTACATCATTCGTGTGTACATACGTCAGTGTGTATGCTCAACCCATAAAGAATTTGAAAAACAAGATATTACAATCAATTAAAATTAATTCTCATTATTTGTTTGCTTGCTTATAGACGGGGTCTGTGTATGTATCCTTGGCTCTCTTGAAACTATGTAGACCAGGCAATTTGGGGATCTGCCTGCCTCTGCCTCCCTGGAGATTAAAGGCGTTCTTTACCACGCCCGACATTAACTTCAATTTCCTAACATCCTGTGATCTCTTGGTTTTACTCCCTTTATAATTTCAGTTTTTGTCTCTTCCACTTAAGCCATTAAAGTCCTTTCTACGCTGTTGGGTATTTTAGTTCACTAGGAGTAGCAGTGCTACTTCAACGACTCTCCTGAAAGTGGTTCCCCTCAACCAAGAGGAAACCAACCGCACTGAGAAACAAGCCACTTGCGGAACCAAAGTTCCACTCGCCCGCGGGCTCCGAAGGGAGCTAATTTTGTGTTACACCGGAGGCGTTCCGTTCCTGTACAATCGCCACCGGATCCCGGAAGCACTCTTCAATCTCCTGCTCTGGCAAAGGCTTCTCACGAGGCAAGCTGGAGCGCCTGCTGAGCACTTTCCACCCGGCCGCGAGCTGAGCGGAATCCGGTCTATGGCGGAGATGGAGAGCGCTGTGGAAGGCCGCACGGCCAGCGTGCTGTTCGCGGGGTTCCGAGCCTTGGGGCTGTTCAGCAACGACGTTCCACACGTGGTGCGGTACAGCGCGCTCAAGCGCCGCTTCTACGTGACGACTTGCGTGGGCAAGAGCTTCCACACATATGACGTGAGTGATTTCCTCCACCCGCTTCCCAGGAACCAGGACTGCCCCGGTATAGTCCCGCTTTCGCCTCCCACCTACCTAGGGTTTCCCTTTTTGCTACCCTGTCTGACGTAATCCTTCCCTGTTGTGCTATCCTCACCGCATCCTTTGCACTTCACCTGGGGGCGGGTTTCGGAGGAATCTTTTGGCCCAGGAGAAAACTACTGGAGAACATGTTAGTTTGGGGGCACTATATCTGTTTACATACCCCTAAGCATGTGAACAAATAACGCAAAACCCTATCCCTCGTTCATGATATTTTCCACAAGAAGACGACTTCATAGACATTACTATTGTATAATTGGCCACACACACACACAAAATGGGTTGGAGATTCAGACTAAAAGAGTAAAAGAAGAAGAAACGGTGAGATAAAGATTGAGGGACCCCCTTCATATTTGATAGCTATCCAGTTTCCCTACGTGTTTGAGCATTATGGCACCGGTCTTAAATGAAACCGTAGACACTCAAGGTTGATTTCATTATCTGGTAGCAACCTTGAGTAAACTAGGAAATAAATCTTAGAAGAATTAAGTTACTTGCCAAGTCCTTTCCTCTTAGAGATGGTGCCTAACTTTTAAAAGCCTATCAGTTCTTGCAATTGTTAAGGACAGCTGGAGGCTGGGAGGCAGATGAATTAGTGTGAGGTGTGGCTGAGGAGCTGTTGGGTTTCTGAAAACCTGGTTTAGTAACGTTGAGAAGAGTGGGTTATAATGAGCTGCTTCACCCTGTAGGAGCATGTCTTGATCCTTGTCCTCCTTGCTTGCAGACTTTGGGTTGTGTTGAAGTTTTCCAGCTGAAGTGTGCCTTTTCTTTTTCTCAGTTAAAATTTCTTCAAATTGTCTCGAGTCAAGCGCTCTCGTGCTACTTTGTTACATATAAACCCATTTCCCCCTGCTCGCCTCCAGGTGCACCCAGTGGTTAGAAAAGTAACACATCCTTTTGCTTCTCTGTGTATTGAAGTTTATGGGTTAAAAAAAAAATCAGTTAAGATCTCTTTTTGTTCTAACTTGTGGTGCATTTTTATATTCACTCTTACCACAGCAGCATTACATGTTTGAAGACCCTGTGCTGGTCAAACCAATCAGTGCATTGTCTGAAACTGTAAATAGCTTAAGAGTAAAAAGGTGAACCTTTTGTGTTCATTTGTAAGCTTACTTGGTCTACCATTTCTCTCTCCTCCAGCTTTTACAATGCCCTCAGACTTCCTACCGATTAGCTTATTACACAAGAAACTTAAGAGCGATTTTTGGGATAGGACATATTTTGGATAGTTAATATTTATTAAACATTTACTGTATAATTGGCTCCATTCTGTTTTACAAGTTGTCTATTCAAAATCTCTTTGAATGACCCTATAATGTGCATGTTTATGCATTCTAGTCCCCAATTCCCCCCATCAAGGACATACGGTAGTTAAGTAAAATTCCAGATGTAGTATTCCAAGCTGGATACTACTCATATACTGAGATGCATGGGTCACAGCATGCAAACTAGTCATGCCCACTGTTTCTGCATGATCGAGGAATCATGAGTGGTTTTCATGTTTTTATAAAAGTTGGAGGAAGATCAAAATGTTTTATGATATGAAAATTATGTAAAGATTAAACTTTAATGCCCACACAATATTTGAGTCCACCCAGGCACATTTAACACTTATGGCTGATTCACAAGCATTTTGAATAATAAAAAAAAGTTAGGGTCAGTGAGTATCTTCCTTCAGAAAGGATAGTATAGCAAATTTATGTAGGAGGTGATGACTTAATTTTGGGGTCTTAGGTATTGTAATTGTTTTTGTTAATGGAAATGTGTTTAATTCTTCTTTTTCTTTTGTAAAAACAGGTTCAGAAACTTAGTCTGGTTGCAGTAAGTAAGTGTACTTTCTTGTGAATTTGCCCATGTTTGCTCTATGTGATAGTTTTTATTTTGTCATAAATAATAATGATAATGATAAGGGCAGGACAGGGCCATGCTCTGTTGTCCGATGTCATGTCACTCAGGTGCAGTCCATCAGAACTTGTTTTTATGATCTACATGACTTTTAAAATGGCTAATTCTCTTTTTCTGTGCTGGGAATTAAACCCCTTAGGCCTTGCACACACTAAGCAGATATTGTACAACTAAAATTCATCTTCATTGCTTATGACAAGTTCAGTTATTTATTTGTTTTTGCTTGTTTAATAGTTTTCACTCTTGAGTATTCTGAACTCAGGCACTTTGTCAGGAAGAGCATGGATGGCATGTGCTGACTTCGCTGTGCTGCGTCGGAGCACTTTAGAATTACCTTTCCCTTTGTTGCCACTACCTATTCTGCGGTAATGTGCACTTAGAGACTGACTGTCCCTTTATCCTTCAGAATGTCTCTTTTAGCACTTAATGTGCTACTTGCCTAAATGAGTTATTAGCATGGTAATTTAAGTGTGCACAGGAGTGTGCCTGCACAAATAATGAACATTAAAGAACTGTAGTCATTGTATGATTAGGATAAGGGGAACAAATTAGAGACAGGGAGACAAAGGGGTGTATGAGCTGTGGGGAACTGACCACCCCTTGGGCCAAAGGACCAAGGCAAAGAACAGTGTTGTGGGATCCGGTGGGGATGGAACACCTGGAGGAGAAAGGAATTTAGTTACCGAAGGACTAGCTACTGTGTTTATTCCTTCTACTATAAAAAAAATAAGGAGTCTCAGTTTAGTTTGTTGTTTTCATTAAGAAGTATATTTACCCTTCTGAAAGCTGTTTAATAGACTAAAGAGCTTGGCAGCTCAGAGAGACTGGCTTTATGTTCCAATCCAATCCTTGTGAGATGCAAGACTTAAGGAATTCACTGTATATGTCTGAAAAACCCCGTGTGTTTTGTTTTGTTTTAAACAAATAAGCAAAAGAGGGTAAACTAAGTTTGAGTGAATTGGTTCTACAGAAAATACTGTTGTGGAATGTAAATTCCAAAATGGAGCACTCAAGATAAAAGAATACTTACAACTATCCTCTATATACTAAACTCTTTAGCCCTAAGAGAGGAACAAGAAAGAAAGGGCAATATGATCATATTCGTGAAAGAGGACTTAGGAAATTGTACCATGTGAGTGGCTAGTGGTAATAGGCATGTTTACTGTGGGAAAGACTTGAGTAGAAACAATATTGTAGGTAATTATTGTAGGGGCAAGCATATAGAATACTATATGGAGTTTTTCACGGTTAGTCCCAGTTACAATATACTTTTAAATTCTTTTTTGTAGTAATAAACTTTATATTGTTTAAGATGTTCACAATGATATCTGCTAGATGTCCAAATGCCAAATTATGTAAGTGCTGATTTTTTTTCCAATTTCTCAAAAAGCTTTTTCTTTTGAATTCTGTTATGTCTGTACAAGATACATATTTATGATATTGAAGTCAAAATTTTATACTGATTCTCATTTTTATTTAAGTATATATTTTTTGAATTATAGCCATGAAAGTATTTTGTGTATATTTAAGATCTCCAGTCATTTCCACATTTCAATTTTTCCCTAGGTAACTCTGTTCCACAGGATATCTGTTGCATGGCAGCCGATGGGCGGCTAGTCTTCGCTGCATATGGGAACGTTTTCTCCGCATTTGCCCGTAATAAAGAGGTTTGTATTATGAGCTACTTAACTTTATTTTTCCTATTATGGCAATTTCTAGAGGAAGAGAAGATGGGTTTCATGTGAGAGAGACAGTGTGTCCGCAGATGATGAAGAAAACGTAATAAAATAACTGTAGTCCTTGTACAAGGTTAGGGGGGCAAATTAGAGTCAGGGGACATCGGGGGCTATTAGCTGTGGGGAACTGACTGCCTCTTGAGCCAAAGAACCAAGGCAAAGACTAGAGTAATTGAATCCTAGTGGGACCAACACCCTGGAGGAGAAAGGAATTTAGTTGTGAAAGGACAGCTACTGTAAAGAACTGTAGTCAAAGCAGAAAGGTAGAAGGCAAAAGTAGCCTTACCCCTATTTTGCCCATATCCACTGGAAGCCCCTAATGGAGAGTCTGTGGAGGCCAGCCTTCTGAGCATGCCGTTTCTCTAGGGCGCACAGCGTTGCTCTGCAGCACAGGGGAAGAGGCCTGTGCGCTGCAGGCCACTCTTCTAACTGCAGTGCAGAGCACTAGCTCTCATTTCTGATGTCTTCCTGCTCCATCCTTCCGTATCACTGGGTGGCCTGAGCAAGCCGCTGCACAACCTGGTTCCTTATTATTTCATCACTTTAACCTCGGCCAGGAGCTGTAGTCCGTTTCTTACCTGGGCATTTTAATTGTTGACATGCTTTCTGGATCACATGATGGCACTGCATGACAGTCTAAGTAACATGTGTCTCTTACCCTTTGACATTACAGATAGTGCATACTTTTAAGGGCCATAAGGCAGAAGTACATCTTCTGCAGCCCTTTGGGGATCATGTTATCTCAGTGGATACTGACAGCGTCCTTATTATTTGGCACATTTATTCAGAAGGTAAGACTTTATTTCTTTACCTTCAGATAATATGTGTACTTATGTATGTAGCTAAAAATCTTATGAAAACCATAAGTTCTTTGTGAGAGTTTTCACATGTACACATTAAAACACTGAGGATATTTAGCATGTATGAAAAAAGGTTCTAAATAAGAAATTTTACTTAGATTGTGAACTACTTTCAATGCATTAAATGTGCTTGTCTCAGCTAATACATACTCCATTGTAGCTCTCCAAGCTTGGTGATGTGCTATGATGTGGTTTTCTCTGAAGTGTTTTGGATACACATTCACACTTGAGTCATTCTTGTGTAATATCTTCATCTTTAAGTTAAGTAAATTATGGTTGTAATAAGCTTGAAGATCCTGTAATCTGAGAGAAAATAGTCATCCTTTTTTGTTTTTAATTTTTTTTTTAGTTTGCTTCATTTTATTTTTATATTGTTCAGATAATACCCCTTCTAATTAAGCCATTTTTTTTTTTGCCACATACATGAAATATTTGTTTCCACTTTAAAATTGTGTTCATCCTTTTTTAAAGGATGTGACTTGGTGCCATTTACCTGATACTCCTTTGCAGTAGCACTGTGTATCAAAGAGTGTGAAATTACAATGGTTAGGAGTTTACCTACCACCAGGATATCTCTAGCTTCCTTAATAAGGTATGGTGGCTCCAGCCTCAGTTGGGTCTATCGAGTTACCCGTTTGCATTTTAAGTTACTATTCCCTCTCTGTGATCCACTGAACAGTGAGTGTGTTTGTTTTTAGTAACTATCTTTCTTTAGAGAGTCCCCTTAGAGGTGTACTATGTCTTCATTGAATTAGTAATCCTTTATTTTCTCTTTGTTTATGTAAGAGAAAGTATTTCCTATGAAGGCAGGTGCTCTTAAGGTCTCAGAATCTAGCTTTTTCTGGATGCTAATGCCCAGATTTTATGTTGCTGTTACAACAGCACAATGAAATAGGTCTTTAATGGAGCTATTTTTAGTGACTTTAAGTAAATCTGCTGGTACGGAAAGGCAAGGATCTCTTCAAGTAGCACTCCAAAGTTTGAACACACATCACTATATTTCTCCTCTTCCATTGTGCCTTTTTTGATACTAAATTTTTAGGAATTTTATTGAAACATTGTTTTAATCACAAACTAAAATAAAAACCAAAATAAAGAGGAATTTTAAGTGTTGTAAGCACACAGTTTCTAAGAGGTTTTTGATTGTACAGCAGGTGACTGTGGCTGTGCCACTCTCCCACTGCACAGGGTTAGTTTGCCGCCCTCTGTATGGGAAGCCTCTGAGGAAGTGTGTGCTCATTACTGTTGGTCTAGACAGGTGTGCCTCCGCAGTTTGTTTCAGTGGCTGTTAGAGCTGCTCAGAAAGCAGATACTTTGTTTCATTTGGATCATTCTATCTTACTTTATGGAGTTACAGAAATCCCAATGCCCAACCTCCAAGGTCATTTTTAATCCTTTCTATAAACTGATTTGGCAGTATAATATATAATTCTGAGTAGTATTTACACTAGAACTTGTTGATCATTTTTGATACACTAAATGACATTTACAAGTTGCCCTATCACATTTTTTAGAAATATTTATTAGGTAAATAGAAAAATAGGTATTTATTGGATAAAGGGCAGGTGAGATGACTCAACAGATAAAGGCATTTGCTGCCAAACCCAGTGTTCTGCAGTAGTCCCGCAGGGTGGATTGAGAGAACCAACTCCTGTGGGCTGTCTTCTGACTTCCACATGCACACAGTGTACATGTGTGCCCATCACATAACAAAATAATTTTTTTTAAATGTGTTATAGGTTAATATGTAAGTCTTTGATTTATTCCTATTAAGTTTCTGGTGTGTTATATTTACTTGCATGTAGTAGATGTGAGTATATGAAAATGTATAGCACTATTTCATAAATAATGTTGTTAATAACTTTTACTTTTGTAGAAGAATACCTTCAGTTGACTTTTGATAAGTCAGTTTTTAAAATTTCTACAATTTTGCATCCAAGCACCTACTTGAATAAAGTCCTGCTGGGCAGTGAGCAGGGAAGCCTACAGTTATGGAATATAAAGACCAAGTAAGCACTTACACTAAATGCTTTTAGTTCTCATGTTGTCCTTTACCGACTACTTCCTCAAAGGTTATGAAGCCTCTGTTCATTCTGTTAACCTTCTACTACCTCTGAAATATGGCCCTGGCAGCATATGTGAGAGCTGACGTATTGCCCTGGTACATGATGGTGGCATCATAAACGCCCATTGAATAGTATTTACTAATGGCTCAATAGTTATAGTGAAGGTTTCCATAAAGTAATTGGACAGTGACTAGTAGAAATGCTTTTTAAACAGAAATTACTTTACTTACAACTCTGATGACTACCTACTATTAGTAGAGATGGAAAACTGCCTAAATGATTTTAAATATATATTTACCTGTTATTTGAAAACTTATCCAAAGAGGAGGGAAGGCAGCTCAACCTTTATGTAGTATTTTAAAAAGCAAACAAGGGACTGGAGAGATGGCTCAGTAGTTAAGAGCATTTTCTGCTCTTGCAGAGGACCTGGGTTTGGTTCCCAGAACACATATCAGGTGGCTCACAACTACCTGTAACTACAGTTCCAGGGAATGCGACACCCTCTTCTCAGGTACCAAGTGTGAATGTGGTGCACATACATACATGGGGCACTCACATGTACACGTAAAATACTTGAATCCTCCCCAGTTGTCCTTTCTGAAGCCTTTACAAAGGTTTGATGTTAATCCTAGTTCACAGTTTTCAGTCATTATTCAGTTCAGCTTAATACCTTTGACTGCCTACCCTGTGCTAGGTTCAGGGTTATTGACCAAGATCTGTTTCTATCTGTAAAGTTATTTTCTTAGATTTTTCTTTTGCATTATTTTCTGTATTTTAAGTATCTATTGCATAATTATTGAATAATCTAAACTCTGCCCATTTGCACTTTGGAATGTATGATTTAATACTTTGGTGATCATTGTTTTCAGATATCTTTGTTTCGTGACCTTATTTTATTATTGGTTAGATTTTGAAACCTAGGGCAGCATTAGAATTGTCCTATGTAATCATGTAAATACAAGTACTACTCCCATCAGTGGTAATGTTTCTAGAAATAATTAAATTATACTGAAAATGAAATTCCTGTCTTATTTTTGCTACTGTACTGTAAAGTGGGTCTTACTCATCCTGCTATTTTTCTAAGTGTAGTAAGCTACAGCTTGTAGGGCTGATACCCATCTGGACTCCATTACTTACTAGCTATGCTACCTACCTTAGCCTCATTATTTCACTTCTCTTTGGTTTTCTGGAGAATGGTGAATGTTGATAGCATTTATTTTATGTGATTTCATTTTAAATAGTAAGTAAATTAGCATATGTTCTGAGAACAATGAGTGTTGAAACAAGAATTCAGTGAGTGTTGAAGAGACTGCCCAGGGGTTAAGAGCATTGACTGCTTTTCCAGAAGACCTGGGTTGGTTTGGTTCCCAGCACCCACATGGCCGCTCACAGTCTAACTCCAGCTACAATGTGCTCTTCTGGACTCTAAGGGTACTGCAAACATGAGGTACACATAAATATATATATAACATGCAGGCAGAACACCTATATACATAAAAGTATCCTTTAAAAAGAGGATAGTATCCCTTGATCAAAAAAATAAAAATAATAAACAGCACCTGCTATTTTTATTAAATACATAGTTGATTTTATTTTCCCTTTAAAAATAAATTTTTCTCTCTTCTTGTAGTAAACTTTTATATACATTTCCAGGGTGGAAGGTTGGAGTGACAGCTCTTCAACAGGTTAGTATTTTTTTAGAAGGAGACACTCTTACCTTCCTAGAATAGCCATGGTTTTAGACTTAAATAAACATAATACTTAGCTTTGTTCCTCTTTAAACTATTACCCTAAGGAAATAGTGTTCTAGAAACTTAATTGAAAATAGGAAATACCTTTGCTATAAAGGTTGGTGTAATCTTATGTGCTTGGAATTTCCTAGTGGTTTTGTTCATGAGCATGTCATTTAGTGCTTTATGTAGAACAGAAATGAGATAACTGTGGTAGAAATGAGACTGTGGGCCATCAGAGGAATTCATCAGGATACTGAACTTTTCTATTTGAAATATTTGGGACCCCAATTCTGATGTTTACTAGATGGTAGACGTCCATAGACAGCTGCTTTTGTTTTTGTGTTTAGTCAGGCAAGTGTGTGCATAGTGCACATCTGCAGAATATCTGCTGGGTGGCTTTGTTCTTCTAAATATGCACTGCTTGCCCCAGCTCAGTTTATTTGCATTTCCCCCATTCACTTTGTTCTGTTTTGATGATATCCCCTGAAGACTCCAGCCAATATCGGAAGGACAAGGGCCCTGTTTTGTTATTCTTAGCTTCTAGAGTCTAGCTTGTAATATAGTAGGCACTTAATAGCCTGTTAGTAAAATATATAAATGTATAGCCTGACTCCTTGCATAATGATACTGGATAGTCATGTGTTAAGACCGGAGCTCGTAAGTGAAGCCTTCTCTGTTAGACCGTTAGAAAGGCCATTATAATCATTGACTATTAATGTTGGAACAGACTAATTATGAAATGTTAGCATGTTTTCTAGGTTTTTCCTATTTTCTTTTAATAAAGCTGGCTACTTAGGTTTCCATGCTTGTGGTGAGGCTTTCCATGTTTTTAAGACTTGACCTTTCTCCCCCATTTCTTCTAGTCAGAAACTGTAGTGAATTCACATATGGTCTTCTCTACTGTGTAATTGTTTTCTAAACCAAGTCCCCATTGTTTAAGGGGTGGGGAGAGACTGTGATCAGCAGAGTTAAAGCTGGGAGTAATTTGGAGAACATGTTCTTAAATACTGGACTGTTAATCACTGGTAATGCCAGAATGAGAATATTTGTGGGTCTTTTCTTCTCCCTTTTAGAAGGTATTTCATTTCTTTTGATAGAGTATACTAGTATGCATCATTAAGACGTTACATTGTTTAGGAAAATAAGGGGCTGAGTCATTTAATTTTCAGGCACCGGCTGTGGATGTTGTTGCCATTGGTCTTGTGTCTGGTCAAGTTGTCATTCACAACATTAAGTTTGATGAAACATTAATGAAGTTCCATCAGGACTGGGGACCTATTACTTCCATTTCATTTCGCACAGGTAACATTTAACTTACTTAATCATTAGAGTTAAGAATACTTAGTCGTTAGGAAGATAAGGGTAACCAGGCAGTGGTGGCACACGCCTTTAATCCCAACACTTGGGAGGCAGAGGCAGGCAGATTTCCGAGTTCGAGGCCAGCCTGGTCTACAGAGTGAGTTCTAGGGCTACACAGAGAAACCCTGTCTCGAAAAACCAAAAAAGAGAGGGGGTGGGGGAAGGGTATTTTTTTTAAAAACATTTTGTACTGTAATAGAAATTATAATACTAAAGAAAAAGACATAGACATGTGGGCAGTGTCTTGAGATGTTTTTGTTAATGTTTTTGTTTTATTAACAGATGGTCATCCAATAATGGCAGCTGGAAGCCCGTGTGGCCATATTGGACTCTGGGATCTGGAAGACAAAAAATTAATTAATCAAATGAGAAATGCACACTCTACAGCAATATCTGGGCTGACATTTCTCCATAGAGAGCCATTGCTTGTTACAAATGGCGCTGATAATGCTCTCAGGGTATTATGATTGTTGTTGTCTTCTTCTGAGTGCATGTGGCCTGGAGTTATTCTAGTTTGTTTTAGTAGCTCAGCCTTGGATTTATGACTGAGGGCGCATGGGATGAGATTGGTATAGAGGAAGCCAAGACACAGCAGGGTGCATGACTGTAGCAAAGTGGATCGGAGTTGCAGTTGGTCTTCAGTGCGGCACTCACTGCCCAGTGGTGGTACTGTGTTCAGAAGGGGACTAAGTACCTGCAGATGGCACATGGCTGAAGCAATTCACCACTGTATTTTCTTATAGATATGGATATTTGATGGCCCTACAGGTGAAGGACGACTGTTGAGATTCAGAATGGGGCATAGTGCGTCTCTTACCAAGATTAAATATTACGGACAAAATGGACAGCAGATTTTAAGTGCAAGTGAGTTTCTACTTTCTAGCCTTTATTTTGCGTCAACATTAAGAGCTAGGAACTCAGTATTCAGTTGGTTTGGTATTTATAAACTTTTTCTTCTTTTTAAACACTTTGAACTGTTTCAAATTGTAGCTTTTCATAGGACCTAACTTTCCGACTCCAGGATTGGCATTGTTTACCCCTCTAGCTGGTGGCATGAACCTGGGAGAGTGAAGCCTAAAAATGAGACCTACAAAAGTCTCAGGCAATAGACAGATTCACTCAGAGCTTCAGGCAACTTAATACTCTGAGGGTTGAGAAGACTCACATGAGTAAGGTATTTAATCACAAGAACAAGACACATGCAAAAACATTTTCCATAGAGGCACATGAACAACACCAGCTGAGCTAAACTCACTCCTGTCTGCTGCACCGGGGAGGGGCAGGAAAACACATGCCAAGAACAGTTCCGTGTTTTGAAAAAACTGAGGTCACAAGACTCTTGCTTTCTTAGGGTTTTCTCACAAGCACTCAGTTCTCACACAACTTCATCTTGACCTATTTTCTGACAGGCATGTTCTGCCGTTTTGATGATCTGACTGTGGGTTTTCTTTTCATATTAATAGGTCAAGATGGGACTCTACAGTCATTTTCTACAGTTCATGAGAAATTCAACAAGAGCTTGGGGCATGGTAAGTCATTTCTAAGATAGAAAACAGGCTGCTGGTCAGAAAACAGAAAGACAGAAAAGAAAACTAAGTTCAAGATCCTGAAGGAAGTTGTGTGAGTTCACCTCTTTCTTCTCCTGGATAACACTGTGAAAGAGACGGGAGGAGGCATAAGTAGACAGTGCCCTCGCCTGCCTGTGTTCATCACCACATCTCCAGGGAGTTCCTCCTGAAAGGATGGAGGAGGCTTTCTCCACAGCTCCTCACCTAGGAGGGTGTGCTCTCAGAGAAGGATTTGAGTTCTCCCACTGCTGCCACACTTAGTGTTACTCAGTGGCATGTCATCGGCTTTTTTGCTAGTATGCATAAAACATTTTTTAAACTGTGTTTTTATCTGATTGCTGCTATAGTGTTGGCCACTTAGCTTGGTTCCCTTTGTATCAGTTCTGTAATATCTGAGTGAAACTATACTGGCACTATTTGGTTCTTTTAGTTCATTCCACTCTGACTATAGTATCTTTGAAAAGTAATAGTGTTTTATCTTTTCCTGCTGTTTCATACAGTTCACTTTTATGACTGACTTCAGAAATTATTTACTGATAGTGGTAATAATGCTTTGCCTCCAACCTAATTCGGGATATATAGTTGTATACACTTATTGTAACAATAAAAAACTTTTTTAAACATACTTTTTCATTAAGGAACTTTCCTATTGTCCCTTTCACCCATCCCTAGGATTAGTAAGCAAAAAGATAGTTAAACGGAAAGGACTTGAGAACACCATGTCAGTAAGGCTCCCACCTATCACACACTTTGCTGCTGGTGAGTACCTAGGCATTCTTTGCTTTCATGTCTTTGTATCCTCTATTTTAATAAACTTTTCTGTATATTAAATGTTCAGAAGGTGACCTTAAGTGAATGCTGGTCTTGTGTGAACACTGAAAAAGTTATCTTTAGCAAAAATTGTTTTGTGTTAATCTCCATTTTTAGAAACACCCATTAGTAACATTTGGTGTCATAGTCCCTGTCTTAGGACTTTATTGCTGTGATGAGACACCATGACCATGGCAACTCTTATAAAGGCAAACATTTAATTGGGGCTGGCTTACAGTTTCAGAGGTTCAGTCCATTGTTATCATGGTGGGAAGCCTGGCAACATCCAGGCACACATGCTGGAGAAGGAGCTGAGAGTTCTACATCTTGATCCACAGGCAGCAGGAGACTGTGTCACAATGAGTATAGCTTGAGTATGTATGAGACCTCAGAGCCCACCCCCATAGTAACACACTTCCTACACAAGGCTACAAATAGTGCCAGTTCCTATGTGCCAAGCATTTAAACACATGGGTCTATGGGGGCCATTCCTATTCAGACCACCACATCTTCTAAACTTGACTATCAAGATCCTTGTATTTTGCCTAGTTTTTTTTCTTCTCCCACCTCTTTCAAGAAAATACCTACTTGCTTTCCTCAGTTTTTCTTAGTCACATTTTTTAATGTTTAAAAATTTTAAGCCATGTTTTAATGGGTATGGTTGTTTGACCTGCATGTGTATATGTGTACCACAAACGTGCCAGGGCCAATGGAGGCCAGGAAAAGGTCTTGGATCCCTTGGAACTACAGTTACAGGTGGTTTTGAGTCACCATGTGGATGCTGGGAATCAAACCTGGGTCCTCTGGAAAGGCAGCCAGGGCTCTTCCCCATCACTCCAACCCCTACTTAGTCACTCCTGGGCCCCTACCTATAGGGCCTCTATCTTGCCTGCTAATTTCTGTTTACTACCACTCTGAGTGAGCTATTACTTTTATTCTAAAATTTCAGTAAGTTCTTCTTGAGTTCCCTTAGAAAACACTGTCATGCTATCATACTTTATTATTATAATTTTTTCTCACCAAAATTTATGGTGAGATGTATTAGCTTCATTTAGCCATTTTATGTTGCTTATATCAAACAGTATAAAATAATATGATTTTTGCTTGTTTATAATCCATTAGATGGGGAAACTGATTATTATTTAAGGTAGCCTGTCTTTTTTACTATTGCATCTTGGTACTATATGTGCATGTGGGCTTCTAACTGCCTAGCTCATAGGTGAATGCATTTCTCCCAAATAAGCATTTTGATTTTTGATTTTTGATTTTACTGTGTTTAAGAGGAAGCTCGTCAAAGTGACTGGGATGATATCATTGCTTGCCATCAAGGGAAGCTATCTTGCTCAACCTGGAATTACCAAAGATCTACAATAGGTTCTTATTTTCTCAAGCCAAAGGAATTAAAGACAAACAACATTACTGCAACAGTAAGTGACCTTGTTGATTATGGTATTTTCTCCTTTAAAAAACCCTACGCTAGTTTTGTTTTAAGTTTACTAATACTACTAATGGAAAAAACAAAAGCAAAAAGACCAGGGTTGAACACTTTGGAGATAATATAATGCCTTAACAGTATCAACTTTTCACACTTGTAGAGATTTTATTTAATTTGGGATTTGATAGAAAATACTGTCGCCTATGGCTTTGATTTGTATTTCCTGTAGAACTGGTGTTGTCAAGCATGTTTTCATGTGGTCTTGGGCTATTTGTATGTCTATTCATAACAGCTACTGCCTTGTCTTGTTATACCTTTAGGAAGTATGATTCCTCCAGGTCTGTTCTTCTCTGAAGATTTGTTTGGCCCTTTTGTTTATATGAATTTTACAGAAACAACAATTAGGATTTTGTTTTTAAAATTTTTGCTATTATAAGTAGAATTGCTTTTAAATTGTACAGATTACTAATATATCAGGATAGAATTTACATTTGCATTTGCATCTTGCAACCTTGATAAACTTGTTCATTCTAATGATCCTTAGTGGGTATCTCTGCTTTTGAAAATGCTTATTACAGTATAATTTAGCATTTCACCCTATTTTGTGCAAATTGCTTTATAAGTATGTATGTAGTATTTTTTCATATGAAAAGCAAATCTTAAGCTTTTTATGGATTTCTAAACCTCAGAAATCTTAAGCTTCTTTAGGAAGTTTACCTGGATAATTTTAAATAACTATTCCCATTAAAGTAGTAAAACGGTTCCAGCTTCTTTCAGATATTTTCTTTTTTTCCTTCCTTCCTTCCTTCCTTCCTTCCTTCCTTCCTTCCTTCCTTCCTTTCTTTCTTTCTTTCCTTCCTTCCTTCCTTCCTTCTTTCCTTCCTTCCTTCCTTGAGTTTTTGAAACAGTATTTATGTAGCCCTGGCTGTCCTGGAACTTGCTCTATAGACCAGGCTGGCCTCAGACTCAGAGATCTGCCTGCCTTCTGCCTTCTGAGTGCTGAGATAAAGGTGTGTGCCACCACCACCACCCAGCCCTCCTTAGATAATTTCTTCATACTTACTTAAAATGGAAATAGAATTGTATACTATAATATAATACATTATGTTTAAGAGAACTAATAAATCAAGGTGAGACAAATAATAAACTGAAAAAAACTTTGGAAACGATGTATAATAAAAGCAATATTATTTTCTTTGTGATTTTAAACTTAATTCTCCACCTCCCTTTTTTTGACTAAAGGCAGTAGATATAACTTCCTGTGGAAACTTTGCAATAATTGGCCTCTCCTCAGGAGCTGTAGATGTGTATAACATGCAGTCTGGTATACATCGAGGAAGATTTGGAGATGATAAAGGTATTGACTTTTTTGCTCTTTTAAATATAAGGTTTAGATGGGTTTCTCTACTTCGTCTGACTCATACTGTTACATATGATACAAACATCATTTTAAAATATTCAAGGGGGGAAAGTCATGAAGAGATTAGACGGAAGTAGTTACAGATTATTTTTCTTCTTTGCTTTAGGCAAATATTAACTATTTTACTAAATTCTCTGTCATGGCACCAGCTGGTCTTGCCTTAACATCCTAATAACTAGAGTTGTCTCCCTGCTTTGTAATTCATTTTAATTTCAAGACTTTAGGTTTTATCAATAATGGGACATCAGATATTCAGATAAAGGAATCTCTCTTGCTATACTGTTTTACCATATACTGCCATTCTGACTTCTCTTTTTCTTTCAACGTGTATTTAAAAAGCTCACACGGGCTCTGTTAGAGGTGTTGCAGTGGATGGATTAAACCAGCTGGCAGTTACAGCTGGAAGTGAGCGGTTACTCAAGTTCTGGAACTTTAAAAGCAAAGTTTTGATCCACTCTCTGAGCCTTGATTCATCTCCAAATATGATGCTGCTTCATAGGGACAGGTAAGCTGCTTCTTGTCCTCACAAAGATTTCCACTGTGATGTTTTTAGTGAGAACTCCTAACTAAAGAAATCAAGAGCATTTTAGTAAATAACTGTATAGTTTAATTTCTTCAAAGATATATATAATTAACAAAATTAAATTTTTATTTAATTTAAAAATTTTAAAGTTTTTTTGTCTTTGTTTATTAAAACTTGTACATTTGTCTTCCCAGCGGCATCCTGGGGCTCGCCCTGGATGACTTCTCCATTACTGTCTTCGACATAGAAACTAGGAAGGTTGTCAGAGAGTTTTCTGGACACCAAGGCCAAATAAATGATATGGTAAAACAAAATAGCTTTTCAAAGAACCTCACTCATCTCCTATTTAGGATAAAGATGTTTAAATAATTGAGTCGGTTATTTTTAATATCCTTATTCCCATCGTAAGAAGGTTTTCAGAATGAAGGCTTATTTTCATAGAGATTTTAAGAAAAATTTAGGAAATAGTTTATTACTTTTTAAGAAATTGATACTATCAGATTGAAGTATAAATGCCACAATTTATTTTTGTCTTTAAATAAAGTTAAATATACTTTGTAGAGTGAATGTTTCATTTTGTTTTAAACTAAGCTGAGAGAATTTATATGTCTTTTTGTAATGATAGTCTGGGACACATATTTATTCAAGTACTGTTACTCTATCGAATTTATGTAACTGAACCCCAAAGGGTTCAGTAGAAATACGATGACATTTGCATTGTGTCTCTCTAGAACGTGATGTGTGATAGCTCACACAGAAGCTGGCTCTAAGGTATATTGTATTTAAATAAATCTAAACACCTTAAACTTGTTAACTGAGGACTGTGTTAAGTATATGGTACCATTTAGTATTAGTTGCAAGTCCACTATTTGGAAAGAGAAAAAGATAAGAAAACTACTGGATGATAAAGCCAGTAGTTGACAACCATGTCCCTTATCAGAAGTAAATGTAGGTGTCAGAATTGACAGTCCCTTACCTCTTCCTTTACAAGTAGGAGAAATTGGTCAGGGAATTACATTGCGTAACTTGGAGATTGGCAAAATTAGCCTTGGACAGATCTTTTTTGCTAGTGTCTGGAGGAACCGGGGTGGGGTGGGTGTTGTGTTGAAGTGGCATTTTAAAACCCATCTGTCCTGTCTGCCCTTCCTATTCTTTCTTTTGTAGCTTTTACGTCTCCACTTGTGTCTTTACTTTGTCCCAATCAGAGGTGTTCTCTTCTGTTTAACATTGTAAAACAAATGTGTTAGCATTTGTAATACAAGCCTACTCCTGAGAGCCAGGTTTTCCCATCCTGTGCTGTCTGCAACCCCCTCCCCCAATTGAGCTGTCTGTACCCTGAAGTTTGAATTTTAGTAATCTTTCTGCAGCCTATGAATAAATTAGCACTAAATTTACTGCAGTAACATTTGTTGATAAGTAATCCCTGTGGTATATATAAGCTCTTGGGTTATCTACTGCCATAACCTTACAGTTTTGGGTCTTTTCTTATGTAAGCTAAGGTTCTCAGCACTACATGAAAAAAGGAGCCCTTGTCCAACCTTTTATAGCTAGAAAAGATACTTAAAGTAGCATCAGGAATCCCTTACCTCAGTGTTTGAAAATATTTTTCATCATTGTTGCTTTAAGCTATTTTGGAAATAAAATTTTCATTAAGGGGAAAAGGTTATTCTTAAAGTAGCAAATAAAATTAGGATTTCCTTATTAACATTTTTTAACGGAATTTTCATTCCCTCTCTTCAGATTGAAGGATTTAGATAATTTCCCTGAGTGTGAGTGTAGTAGAAGAGACAATTTTCAGAGACACAGTATTAGCTTCATTTATATGTAAATTAGAGCTAGAAGAAGACTGCAGAGCATCTTTAATAACATATTCTCAGAGTAAATGAATATTTTGTAAAATTTACTTTTAATAATGATGTATAATCACAGCCTATTCCTTAGGTAACTATACAGTGTTGCAAAAATTGAAATAATGTTCTTAATTTCATGAATTCATAATTCACTTAAAAACCTAATACTTATGTAAGTCCCAGAGAAGTGATATAGGAAATATATTTTTATTTATATAATTTTTACTTATATTTTGCACAGTCACATTTATCATTTCGTGAAACCTAAAATCTTTTCAAGTTTTGTATGCTTTAGGTGTTCATGTATATACATGTATCCATATACATACTAATACGTATATTACATGCTCTATATATTTTGTTTTGCTTTAAAGACGTTCAGTCCTGATGGCCGTTGGTTGATAAGTGCTGCAATGGATTGCTCTGTTAGGACGTGGGACCTTCCCTCAGGGTGGTGAGTTCACTTTTAAGTCTCACAGATGATTTCTCAGTCATTGTCTGAACATGTGACTTTTCATCTATTATTTATAGCTATGAAGTTGGCACTGTTTTGTTGATACTTTAAGTATCGGGCACTAACATGACAAAAATAACAAGGAAAATGCAAATCTCTCTTTACTCATTCTTGCAAAATAGAGACCCAGAGGGTGGTTTGTGTAAATCTTAAGAAAACCCATTACGCGGTCTTACACATTAGTAGAGCCCAAACACATTTTATTTTGAGGATTTTTGCTATAGTTCATAGGTCACATAGTTGAATTTAATTACAAGGCCAAAAGCCATGGCTTTCCTCAATATTGTTTTTCTCTCTTCTCTAAATAATAGGACACTGTCAGAAATGTGTTTCAAGAGTGAAAGTCACTGTTAATCCAGCACATTCTCAGGAATTAGTTCATTACACATGTACAAGCAGTCTGACCTTTAAGAAGGAAAAACCCGGATTTCTCATTTCCCAGTAACTTTGCTACAGGCAGAAAGCACACCCACCTTCCAGCATGTGCAACTGATTTAGGGTAAACACAGCTAACGAACCCTGGGATGAGCCCAGCCCTGAGCATGAGGGACTTTTGTCACAGGTGTGTTGCCTTCCACTTAGTGAGTGAAGTAAAATGCAGTCAGTTTAGCCTCAGCTTCAAAATTAAAAGTCGGATTTTTGCAGATAGTTAGAAATATTGGCAGTTTATTACTTCTTGGACTTTTGTTGTTGCAGTTTTCTAAAAAGTAGTATTATAGAATTGGAATTAAAGTAAGAATAGTGACATTTTTGGTAACAAGTTTATCATTGGAATGGGAAACCAGGATCTGAAAGTAGCATTTAAAGCTTTGAAATTTTGATTCAGCAGTAACATTTTTGCTGAACTTTTTATTTCAGTAACTAGTTGAGTATATTTAAATGTGGTAGGTTTTCAACTTTTTTTAAATATGTACTTTTTAGATGAACACTTGCAAAAGCAAGACATACTGATACGTCAAGTTGTTACAAGAAAGTGAAGTCACCAGTTGAACAAAGTATATTTTTATTAAAGAAAAAAAAATAAAAACAAGTAATTCTTTGATTTAAATTTGGAGTGGAGCAGATAACTTGCAAAGCAGTATCAAACAGCCGATGCTGTCTACTGTCCTCCAACCCACGCTGTGACTGGGCACTTCTCACACGTGTAATGCCTTGGTATCCTAGTAAACATGCTACTGTCAGTGGTCCATTGGACAAGCTAGGGAAACGAGCCTTAAAGAGATTGGTAATTTGCTCAAGGTAGATTGTACTGTAAACACTGAGCATAAGCACAGGGGGAAGAACCGGTTCAGTCCGTGCTGTGCTGTCTCAGGGCGGAGCCAGTGTCTTCCTCTAGAAGACAAGTAATAGGGAAGTATTAGTATTTCTTTGTAGAGCTTTAGGGAACTGTTAAATTGTTTAGATTCCCCCTTTTAAAATCATACCAGGACAGCAACCTTTGGAGGTTCCTTGTTGTTTCTTCTTTAAGCCTTTTCATCATTTATTTAGCATGCTCAGTATTTGAAGAATGAGACTCCTCAGGCTGGAGAGTTGGTTAGCAGTTGAAGCACCCTCTCTTCTTGTAGAGGACCTCACTTCAAATCCCAGCACCCACATGGTAATTTACACTTGTCCATATCTCCAGTTTCAGGGGCCTCAGCAGACAAAACATCCATTGACATAAAGTATCCTCAAAAATTAAAATCAGGGCTGGAGAGATGGTTCAGTGGTTAAGAACACTGATTGCTCTTCCAGTGGTCCTGAGTTCAGTTCCCAGCAACCACATGGTGGCTCACAACCATCTGAAATGGGATCTGATGCCTTCTTCTCGTGTGTCTGAAGAGAGTGACGGTGTACTCATATACATTATAAATAAAATGTTAAAAAGATATTTAAAAATTAAAATGAGTAGGTTTATTATGTAAGCTAAACAGTGAGGTGATGTGTAAGTATGTGAATGTAGTCCCACACAACTATCCCCATCTGGAATGGTTCCTCTTTAAAGCACATTGCAGGATTTCCGATTGCAAGTATAAGTAGGGTTCATAATTCCCGAAGTCGTGTCAGCCAGCTAAAGCAGACTACTTTGTTTTATTCTGGTTTCTGATCAACTGGAAATTCAGACTGAACTTCATAGGGGGTGAAAAATACACAAAATTAAATGTTTTAGAGTAGAAGTTTGTATTTTGTTTTATCTCGTTCCTTCTTAGCTTTTCAGTCTATGGAACTTCAACTGTCTCATAAGTTAGAACCTTTCATTGGTTCTCCTTAGTAAAGATTCCCGTGGAAAGTGGTCTCATCACTCTGGCAAATGAACAACATACCTGGGACTCCTAATTTTATAGGATTATCCTGGCCTCGCTCTGGATTAAGCTTGCACATTGAAGCCATATGATTTAAGTGGCAGTGGAAAATATGCTGTATATGTGGAAACTATCTTCCTCAATTTGGTGCTTTCACACAGTGGAAGGCCAGTCTTCCCACACAGCACAGCTGTAGAAATGAAGTTGCATAATGAAATTGACAAAATCGAGTTCTTGAGTAGAACAAGTTTGCTTAGGCAGTTAATTCTTTGAACAGATGGATTAAAACATGGTAGGAAGTTTGACCCTACATGCTTAAACCTCTGCTTGAATCAAGACAAAGGAGAAGTAAAATGAGGAAATTTGTGTTTTATATACTAGGGAAATACTGTCTGCTCTGGGTTGTTTAGATGAAGGGAATTAAACTTTGTGGCAGTTTAATCATCATTGGCTTTTGAGTGGTTGAGCGCTTTGCTTCCTTTTCCTCAGTTCCCTGACACCGTGTTGGTTGTTCTCTTCTACATCTGAGAACTGGCCAGCAGCGGTTGTCCTGAACACACTTTGGCATGTGTTAGTTTCCAGAACTCTAATTATTATCATTTTTTTTTTAATCACATTTTGGGTTTTTCACTTAAGGGTTATTTAAGTTGTCAGTGAGTTTTTCAGCAAATATGTCACTTAATGTCTTGAAGAGCTGCCATGGATAGTTACAAGTTACACTGCTTATAGTGTGTCCCCACACTGCCTGCCATCTCTAATTCCAGTTACAGTTATAGTGTGTCCCCACACTGCCTGCCATCTCTAATTCCAGTTACAGTTATAGTGTGTCCCCACACTGCCTGCCATCTCTAATTCCAGTTACAGTTATAGTGTGTCCCCACACTGCCTGCCATCTCTAATTCCAGTTACAGTTATAGTGTGTCCCCACACTGCCTGCCATCTCTAATTCCAGTTACAGTTATAGTGTGTCCCCATACTGCCTGCCATCTCTAATTCCAGTTACGGTTAAAAGTGCAGTCTTCTTGGGCATGATTCCTGGTTCAGTTGATTTCTATCTTAAACAAGTTTTTAAATCTTACTGAAACTTGGCTTTCTGATCTATATGATATGATTGATTGTGTGTCACGAGTTATAAAAATTATATTAGTCATTTCAAGTGCTTGAATCAGGACACCTATAAGCATAAAGTACAGGTGCAGAGAGGAGTTAAAAACTGCTATTGTCTCCTTATTAAATCACTCGTATGAGAATAGAACCTGAACTTAGGTATTTCTTACGGGTTCCCATGAAACATGCGTCGTCTTTGACATAGTGACTTTTTTTTTTAATAGCTGAGTTTGAAACTAACTAGTCTACCCTGGGGCTGGAGAGGCTACTCAGCTGTTCAGAGCACTTGTTGCTCTTGCAGAAGACCAGGGTTGGATTCCCAGCACACATAGTAGTAGCTCACAACCATCCATAACCTCAGTTCCAAGGACATGCTGCACATAAATGTGTGCTTATAAAACATTCATTTGCATAAAGTAAAAGAACAAAAACAAGTACTTTTTCTGAAGGTATCCCTCCTCCTGTCAGCCTGAGGAGTCTGTGCTCCCGACATTCTCTTGCTCCCTGGCCTGCTTTCACTTCCTGCAGCCACTAACTACCCTACTGGGATTCTTGACTGCTGAGTGATTACCCCCACAAACCCATTGTTCTCCTGTTCAAGTCCAGTCTGCATTCTGTTGGTAAATTTCTTTATTAAATAGAAGATTCTACCATTATCTGCTCAGAAACATTCAGTGGCTCACTATCAAGATGTGTGTAGGTGTTGTTAGTATACTTTGTGCAATGGTCCCTCCCTCCTCTAAGTGTGTGCTGCCATTAAAATTGTTCCCAATAAGTATACCAAACTGAGGTGAGAAAAACTCTATTTCCTCTAGTACTTTCCTTCCTGTTGAATCCAGCTAATTAGTCTGTTTATATTTCTGACTTTTCCCATAAGATAATTGTTTTCACACAGGAGCTAAGTTGACAAAGCAGTGGTTAGTGGTAACTGGTTGTAATTTGTAAAAAAAAAAAAAACTTTTATTGCTTATTCGCATTAGTAAAAGATATGTGCATACCCTCACCCCCTTTTTCAAAGCATACCTTTATGATGAATAAAACTTAAGTACTTAACCTCTTTCCGTAGCCTTATTGACTGCTTTCTGTTGGACTCCGCTCCTCTCAATGTTACTATGTCCCCAACTGGAGACTTTCTAGCAACTTCCCATGTGGATCACCTTGGAATTTATCTGTGGTGAGTTCTTCCATACATCTCTTTTCATTTGGGGCAGAAGGAGGGAGAGGACAGTGGTCAAGATTGGTGGTGGTTAAAAGTACTCTTAGTTCATTTTTATACAGTGGAACTATCACACAGCCTAATTCATCTACCATGAATCTAGGACTAATACTTGATAATTTAGATAACTTTGTTCAAGTGCATGTTCTAAATTATATATTTTTTTGTCTGTTATTATATTTAACATATTTATATATCTAGGTATAATCTATCTAGAACTGTATGATTGTTGCTAATCACTTCTGAACTTTAGTGTGCTTTATAAAGTAAGGTACACATCAGCAAAATGCTTAGTAAGATGCATCCTAGTTGCATGGCTTTCATAACCATTTAAAAATATGTGTGACTCTCCAAACTCTGCTGGGTTGAACCTGGAAGACCCGTAGTTAACCTGCACCAAGAGAAATTATATCTCTTTTCTGGGTTTGCACATTCAGTTCTTTAACTGCCTTGAAATCTTTGTGTTGATTGAGTGCTGGTCTCAAGCCTGTAATCACCCTGGGTCAGTGTGATGAGTGTTGGGACTACACAGGTATTCTTCCTTACCAGGCTTTTCTAATTCTAATTATTGTTACAAGATAGTTCCTATCCATTCACTCCATTCACATTGAGATCGTGAGAGGCCAGTGATTGGAGGGGAGAGGAGGAGGAGCTAAGAGAAGTGAGGGGTGGAGAGAGGGGAGAGAGAGGCTCAGTGGACGACCTGTTCAGGGCAGAGAAGGAGATGTGGTTATCCAGATGGCTTCAGACGTATTTCTGTTGTTTTAGAGAGGTTAGAAATATTGGGATAAGACTTTATCACTGTAAATTGGCATTATGAAATTGGGAGTTTCTTATACATAAATACATTTGGTTAACTATTCAAGTTTAAGAGTCATGCTTTACTGGATACTTGGAAGGAGTGGGTGCTGGGCAGAAGTGTGGGATTCCTGCCATTTACAGAGTCTGTGGCAGAGATGAGACACAGCTGGGATGCAGTGAGAGTCATTCAGAGGGAGACCCGCCATTCAGCGGGAGACCCGCCGGGACATGGTGCAGAGGCCTGGCGGGACAGTACCTTAACCGCTACAAATTATAAAGTATCTTCTAGTTTATTTTAAGGGGAAAAAGTAAATTTGATCTATGAATTTGGCCATCTTAATGTTGTCGTCTGGAATCAGTGAGATTTTACTATTTCATGGATTACTAGCAGTTGTGAGGCCTGTGTAGAGGACTCTGGTACTTCTCTGTAGGGCACTGCTATTAATGAGATCTGAGTTCCCAACTTTACTTTCCACTGAAATTCATATTAGGAATGTAGGGAAAATCAGTCCCTACATTGGAACAGGTATTTATATCCTGAATACTCACCCATGGCTGCTTTGCAGATGTGTAGCAGAAGCATGGTTACTTAGCCATTTCAGAAAAGGCCAATGGATGACTACGTATTGCTCCCAAGAATATAATTAGGATGTTCACGTTAACTTGCTTTCTCAATCTTTCTTTTTTTTTATGCTTTTTTTTTTTTTTGGAGTAAAGATTGGTATTTGTCAAACACTTTATGAAAACTATTTTGTTTATAAAAGTACTATCTCTGACTCGTTTCTCTTCATGTTTTTGTACTATGTTAAAACCAGCTCAGGCCTGGTCTGATTGTACAGGTCATAGCGGCAGGTGGATCTCTAAGTTCAAGACCTGTCTGCTCTGTACATGATGGATTCCAAGTCAGCCAAAGATGCACGCTGTCACCCTGTCTCAAAAAACTGGAAACTTCACTTCCTTTATACCCATGTGTTTGGCCCGCATGCGTGCAGTGCCTGCAGATTCCAGAGGAGGGCGTTGGGTCTGATGGAACTAGAGTTACAGGCAGTTGTGAAACAACCATATTGGTGCTGGGAATTGATCCAAGTCCTCTTGAAGAACAGTTAGTACTCCTGACTGCTGTGCTGTTTGTCCAGCCCCCATCCATAGCCTTTTTTATTTCAGCAGTTTTCAAAATCTCTCTTTGAGGTCTTAACTAATTAATGATTGTAGTCTCTGGCCAAATTCAAGATAGGGATCATTTCCAGATGTTAAAGTTTCGCTAATGATAATGTTTCTGTAGTAATGTATTATTATAAAATACTTGTTTTTCCGCTTGCTTAGGTCGAATATTTCCCTCTATTCAGTTGTCTCCCTGCGACCACTTCCTCCAGACTATGTCCCTTCAGTAGTGATGCTTCCGGGTACTTGTCAAACCCAAGGTAATCACAAAATAACATAAAAATTTTGAGTTGTAAATCTATTAGGTTATTGCTGCCAAAAAAAAAATCAAAGTTAAATGAAGTCAATCAGTTTTTTTTAAACTGACTTAAAAATGTTTAGGGGCTTCAGTTTGTAGAGCACTGTAACTGATTAACTAATGGCATATTTTTAACACATAGAATAGCTGTGTGAAGTATTTGAAGTCTGCTGATGGGAGTTAGAAGGAAATAAGAGAAAGGGGAAAGCAAAGTAAAGGGATGAGAGGAGTTCCAGAGCTGTGCTGATTGAATGTTGTGGGCAGGTGAATGTGGGATCGCCTCTTTATATGACAGGGTTTCTGGTGCCTTCACCTGTCGCACCTGAACATGTGTTTTAAGGTATGGAAGTATTGGAAGAACAGATGGAGCCAAGTGATGAAATGATAGAGTATGAGTCGCCAGAGCAGCTGAGTGAGCAGCTGGTGACTCTCTCACTCCTCCCTGAGTCACGCTGGAAAAACCTTCTGAATCTTGATGTTATCAAGGTACCGTTCTAATGTTCTTGACACTGCGTCCCAGCCTGTGCTCCAGGAGCATTTCCTGCTTTGAGGGTATTCAGAAAGTGATGGCTAAGACACTGATGTCTAATTGAGTGGTGTTTCATGTGACACTGTCACAGAGGTCCAGTCCTATGTCCACTGTAAGAGCACTGCAGGTGTTTGGATGTGGAGGAATCACTAACTATAGAACTTTCAGACTGGACTATTTCAGTATCCAGTCTAATAAGTTGTATTTCTTACTTTCAAAACAAAAGGAAGAAAAGTTGCTATCTATTTGTGTCTTAATATTAAGAAAAGTTTACTTTTTTTTTTTTTAGTGTCACAATTAACCTTTTATTGTTGCATTTTCTTTCTGTTGCTAAGTAGACTTTCAGAACTTGCTATATCAGGGTCAGCAAGTGAGTTCACTAGGTAGGGCCAGGTGTGAGGCTGTAGTGTTGAAAATAAAGTGAGCCCATTTTTCCCTGGGGACAGTGCAATTCTGAGAATAGTGTTCCAGCTGGAGAGATGGCTCCATGATTGAAGCTGGCACTGCTTTGCAGAGGGCCTGAGTTAGGTCCTCAACAGCCACGTTGGGTGACTCAAAACCAGCAGTAGCTCCAGAGGATCTCACAGCCTCTTGTAGCCTCTCTGGTCACTATACTCAAGTGCACAAAGCCACAGACACACAGTTTAAAAAATAAAAATAAAATTTTGTATAAAAAATTTAACAGAAATTCCAGTAGAATTTTACTGACATGAAATATTTTATAGCCTGGCACTAGTATTTTCTTTTTAAATTACTAAGGAAAAGTTAAAATTTCAGAAAAATAAGAAGTAAGGTCCTACTTCTCCAAAATATGAATTATTTCTAATGGGGGAGTCTGCACTTCTGGATTTGAATTTTCTTCTGGAGACAAGCAGCCACCTTAATTTGTTTCTATCTTGTCTTGTGTATGAGATACCAAGTGTACCAGTTCCTTGGTGAGGAGGAGCCTGTCTGAGGGCCGCTCCTCTGCCTGTGGCATTGGGAGGGCAGCCTGGGTAACAGACAGCTCAGTCAGTACTGCCCCTGTGGATTTAATTCAGCACTCTAGTATGGACAGGGTCTAGCCCTACAGGCCATTTTGGTGGTGTTTTCAGTTTCATTTGTAATAAAATCTGGAAAGTGTTGGTAGAGTAAGTACTCACCACTCCTATCCCCTGTTCTCTCTCAATCAGAAAAAGAATAAACCAAAAGAACCACCCAAGGTTCCCCAGTCGGCTCCTTTTTTCATCCCAACAGTTCCCGGGCTTGTCCCCAGGTTTGCTGTGCCTGAGCCCAGCAGTGACCCCCAGCAGGTAAGAACCACATGGGTCTTTGAAGTTTATGGGGTCTGTTTCCTGCATTTTATGTCTCTCCCAGTGTTACTGAGTAAATTAATGCTCATTTTAAGTTATACGCTATATTTTGGGTGATACTTATATTTGTTAAATAATATGCATTTGTTTTTATTTAAGTCTAAGGTGGTAAACCTTGGGATTTTGGCTCAAAAATCAAATTTCTACCTGAAACTTGAAGAAGGATTGCTAAATAATCAGTGTAAGTTAAATTATAAAATATTTGAAAAAGTATCTTCCTTTATGGTTTAGTTTATTGAAAGAAAAATTGTAAAGTTCAGAGTTGAGAAAAAGAATATAGTAAGAACTATAGGTACACCAACTTGGCTTTTAAATTGTTGGCTGAGTAGCTGTGCTTTCAGATCATGTTAGTGGTGAACCTCTTGAGACTCTTTCCAGTCTTCTGGATGGAGACTCGGATTGTGTTTGGAGATGGAGGACTTATTGCATGTCCCATGTGGTTTGTCAGTTGCTTCATTGCCAGAGTTTTGTCCATCAGGAGCCTCATGCTTCTTGTTTTCATTTGAAAATCTGGTTAGTTATACAGTTCTTAATACAGCAAAGTCAGATGTTTTAGGTAATTTTTATATTTCCAAATCATCTTGTAGAAATGCAATTTTAAAAGAAAAGAAAGATTAATTTTTAATTTAGTTTCATTTAAACCTTTCAAGTTACTGTGTAACAAATACTAAATATATGCAATTTTTTTAAAACCGTTACTCTGTTGAAAAGTTTGACTGCTCCTGTTTTATGATTGAAATGTGCTTATCAGTGTCACTTGGTCCACGTGGGCAAAGTCAGAGGACAGTGCTGCTTGCTTCTTGTTTATTGAGGAATGTAGAGTGAACACATGGTTTAAAATACACTCAAGGACAGAAAACGAGAGTGAGGAGAGTCTTGTCATGCCTCAAAAGCTAAAACCATAGCCATTGCCGCTGCAATAACAAGGGACTGACTAGCTATGTTGGTGTGGTTAGTGTGTCTCCATGGGCTGCAGAGTGAACAGAAGTGTGGAGCTCTCGGGACTGCTGGGATTACTAGAAGAGGGGCTGACAGTTCCCCGTACGCTTCTGTATTGATGTGTGTTAACAACCACAGCAGTTTTAATTTTTTATAACAATAAAATGGAGAATAAAAGCTAATTTCCCACCTCATCCTATTCCTGGTGGTAATCTCATTTAATTTATTGTGCAATATGTCCCTTGATGACCTAATGGTACAGTCTCTTTGTTCTAATTGAAGTTTAAATTCCTGACAATGCAAAACTTTAAGAACTTTCAGTACTTTTACTTGTATTGAAATTTTTACTGCTTAATTTATCTTGGCATTCATTGTGCTATAATGTGAAAAAAATAGTGCATGTAAAGAAAGTCTAATGCCGTTTACATAAATATTGCTTGGTTATAAAGGAAGATCATAGCTTCTTAAGTAATGTGTAAGAAATAACTAAATTCATTTTTCAATAATGCAGATGAAGCTGCTCTTAACCTTCTGAAAGAGTTAGGCCCATCTGGGATTGAAACAGAGCTTCGAAACCTGTCTCCTGATGATGGTGGGTCAGTAGAAGTCATGCGGAGCTTTTTGAACATGATTGGGATGATGTTGGACAGAAAGCGGGATTTCGAGTTAGCCCAGGCATACCTTGCGTTGTTTTTGAAGGTGAGTGAGATGCGATACTTTGCTTCCTATGTGGCAGTGTTATCAGACAGTAGTCTACAGAGGTGGGCACATTGTGATCCTCAGTATTGAGTGGGCTGATGGTTACTATATCTGTACAGTGACTGCCTGGCCTGGCTGGGCCTTTCGGGTTTTTGGTCTTTATTTTTGTTATGACTCGGGCATGATTTTGACTTTTTCCCTGCTTGTCATCTCTGTTACCTGTGCTGCATGGTGTGATGTGACGAAGGAGTAGGTAGTGCTGGTTTCAGTAGTGCCTATTCTCCATCTAGTCTGGGGTGTCCAAAGTAAGTCTTTAAACTTACTTAAAAACTGGATATTTAGGCAGTGCTAAAGAGCTCTTTTTAATTTTTTTTAAAGAAATACCAAATTGTTTGTATAAGTTTTCATGTGTTTACCAAATGTAGTCCCTACAAACAAATTGGCATAAATCTTTAGAACATAAATGACTGCCACTTGTCATCAGTGGGTGAGAGAAAAAGGGAACAGGATCAGCAATGCCTGGTCTGTGGTGTGGAAGAACGAAGGTTATATGGGTTCTGTTTAAGCTCATAGTTTAAAGAAAATAGTTTGAGACAGTGGGAAGTCAAAGGACATTAACCCACCACTGAAGAAAGAAATATTTAGATACTCTCTTCTTAAGTTCCATGGTAGTAAAAAAGAATCAAAGTTTAGTATTCTTAATTAAAATGTCCAACTTAACCATCATCTCTCCTTCTCAGTTGCACCTCAAAATGCTTCCATCGGAGCCTGTGCTTTTAGAGGAGCTGGTGAAGTTGTCGTCACAGGTAGAAAAAGATTGGACTCATTTACAGTCACTCTTCAATCAAAGCATGTGTGTCTTAAATTATATCAAAAGTGCTTTGTTGTAAAAAATAAAAAGTGATTACAGAAATCAGAGCTATGTGTGAAGTGTGCTGCCCAGCTTGGCCTGGGAGTGATTAACTAGTGTATCTTAAGTGCAAAAGCCTTTGTAGATGTGAAATGGTAACTTCTTTCTGCTCGGCACACCAAGAGAACCTAAAACCACCTGTGTTCGTCACATATATGTGACGTCATATATGTGGGGCTTTTGAATTATTGCCATTTTGTATTTTTTCGTGTTATGTATAAAGACAGTGCCTTTTTAGTGTGTTTTACTGAATTAAATTGACAATGTCAGAGAAAGCAGATCTATAATATACTTATAAAAATGCTTTTATGATTTTTAGAAAAATGAGTGTTTTTTTTCTGAGTGGCTTTTGATGAAACAGATTGTTGATTCTTGAAGCTGTGTTTTGTGTCTGGTGCCTTTGGTACAGTGTGTCCCGCCCTGTCCTGTCTCCCCCACCCTCCCCCTACCCCACCCCCACCCCCACCCCCGTTACAGAGGAGTCAAAGGTTGGCCAGGATCTGTGGCCTGCCTGGCTGTATAACACAGAGCTAGAGCTTTCTCGGTTGCCTACTTCTACAAGTTTTCATTAGATGGAAATGTGAGAGGTGCTTGCCCTAGGCATGAGCTGCAGGAAGAAGTGCAGCAGGTGTGTGCACAGGGAGATTCCAGGCTCCAGCATGGGCTGTGCTTTTCTGATGGTTTATTTGGGAAGACACTGCTGACTACTCTTGTCATCATCTTCTTTCTCAGTGACCCAGAGCGTTAGCCACACACAATTGATATTAAACAGTTTGGGCTGGAGAGAGCACAAAGCCCAAATAAACCAGGCTTGGTGACCTGACAGCTGCAATCTCAGTACTCCAGAGATAAAGGCTAGAAGATGAAAAAGACGCTGAAAATAACAGCTCTGGAGGCTAGCCTGAGACCGGGTCTAATAAAAATAATGAAAAATAAGCAATTGTTAGGGCCCGTACTCTAAAAACTACTCCTCTAGTGTATCCAGGTGTTCTTGCTCAGAGAATTTTACAGATTCTTTCCAGAAAAGAACAGTCCATACAAAAAGGGTTGGTGAGGTGGCTCCGTGGTTAAAGGAGCTTGCCACCAAGCCTAGAGGCTAGAGTTCAATTCCCAGGACCCATGTGGTTGAAGGCAAAAACTAATTCTTTCAAGTTGTCTCTAACCTATACATGCATACACATACATATACACATAAATACACTCAAATATAGAAGCAAACTTAGAAGAACCAATGAAATTTATTTGGAAGTGATTTTTAATTTCCTAGTGTGAGATACAATTTATCTGTTTTGACAGAAACAACGAAACCCACCTTTCTGTTGACTTTGTATTTGTATTTGTAATAATTTATCAACAACAGTGACTCATATGTTAGTAATGACTTAAGTTCTGACTTTCATAGACAGTAGCTTAAGCCTGAGTGCATATAATCACCTACTTATAAATACTGTAAAATTAAAGCAAAATGATAGGAGCTGTCAACTCCTATTTTTTCTTATTTTTCTGTAATCATAAAGTGACTTTTCTTTTTAAGTGAAAGTGCAAAATTGATCCAGTAGTCATTTTTTATTAGAGATGTCTTTAGACAATATTACCACATTATTTTGTCAATAAACTTCTAAAACCTTAGTTACTACCAACAAGGAAGAGAAGGAAAAAAAAATACAAGATACTATTTTGCGTACATATTTTTCTTAAAATGTTACTGGTCTCTGCTTACTTCATTTTTGAATTTTAAAGTACATGTTTCATATATGACTACATTTTATAAAAATATCCGATTTGGTTTTGACAACAGTTTTCAATTCTAGTACATAGCCACAGAAAATAAAATGTAGCATTTTAATTTTTTTCACATAAAGAGAAGGTAGTCTGTAACTTAAAATGTCTTTACTTGTACATCCTATGTCTTAAAATCTTCTTTGTCTGTCATACACCTAAAATCAGAGAATTTTCCTCTGCCCGTTCCCAGCCCCAAAACACACACATAGTTACAAACCACTGCTAAAGTTAGTGTGGTGTTGCTTAGGCTTCTCCATTAAGGATTTCTGTTAGCATATGCTAGGCGTTCGAATTGGTGGCCAGAGGATAAGCATTTCTTTTTTTTTTTTTTTTTTTGTTTTTTTTTGTTTTTTCGAGACAGGGTTTCTCTGTATAGCCCTGGCTGTCCTGGAACTCACTCTGTAGACCAGGCTGGCCTCGAACTCAGAAATCCACCTGCCTCTGCCTCCCAAGTGCTGGGATTAAAGGTGTGCACCACCACCGCCCGGCAAGCATTTCTAATTAAAGAGATACTTCAACTTGGGTGCTTTTATTTTTTTTCCATAGTTCCACTCAGCCAACAGTATCCCATAGCGTGAAGGGTGTTTGGTATCGTGTCTTTCCCACTTGTATCAATAGAATGAAAGCTCTATTTTATCTCCTCGCACTAGGTAAGGATGCACATCTCCTCATTTATGTTAGAACTCACATTTGTGTGTTCTGTCTGTTGACTCATCTGTCTTCTTATTACGGATTTGTTGAAGGGTTTTGTTTTGGTTTTTAAGACAGGATCTTACTGTGTAGCTCTGACTGGTGTGGAAATTACTTTATAAACCAGGCTGGCCTAGAACTCACAGAGCTCTGCTTGCCTTGGCTTCCCGAGTGCTGGGATTGAAGGTGTGTGCCACCACTCCCACTCTTGTTGATATCTAATGTAACCTAAGCATTGATATTTGTTGTCTGTGTTTCCTCTAGTTGGTTGTGTATTTCCAGCTGTCTGGGATTCCTTTATAGGCATTTTACATGTTTATATATGGCCAGATTCATAATGTTTTATGTCTTATTCTAAAATACTAAACCAAGTATTTCTCTTCAAGAACAATGATTGCTATTACATAATATTTGTGGGCAAGCTATCTTAGTGTCTTAGTTTCACTGTGTGAGTGTGTGTGTGTGTAAAATATATTTTTGACATTTCTGGGGATTTTTGTGTTGCTAGAGTAAAATCTCTTTGAAAACATTTTATAGATTATTATTGCTGTGATTAAAAAAACAAATTTATTTTTATGTACTGGTTTTTCTTGACAACCCAGAATTCATTTAAAAGTGTTAATTAAGATATTCTTCTGGAAATTCCAAGATAAGCTCATCGTTTGACGTTGCTCTATTTCTTACTCAGTGTTCAATGTTGTATTTGATTGGTTGGAGTTAGGATTGCTTGATCTGCAGATGATTAGCTGAGCCTTGTTGCCAGCTCAGGAGCAGATGCCTCGAAGGTGTCTGTTGGAGGATGCACTAAGTTTTTGCTAGATATCAACCTTCATTAAAGTGTAAGATATTAAAAGTGCTAGTTTCATTCTTTCCCTGTTATTGAAAATAGATTCTTTTCTCATACAATATATCCTCTTGTGCTAGGTTCCCTGAGCTATGAGGGGAGGGATTTGATAGAGAGATCCAGTTTAGAGCAGTGCGTTCCAAGGCCTCCACATGTCTGCCTGTGGGTCTCTGCACCTGTACTATCTGCTGCTGCAGGAGGTGGCTTCTCTAACGACGACTGAGTAAGGCACTGATCTAGGAGTATAGCAGAATACCATTAGGAGTCATTTTATTAATATTTTTTAAACATATAGAGGTGAGTATAGAATTTTATTTCGGCATTTTTTGAAACTTAAAGAAAAATTGGGATCTCCAATTAGTATAATTTAATGAGTGAGTCAAGTATTTCCCATATTGAATAATATTTCATTTCCAAGATAGAACAGTTTAAGATGAAACTGTTTCATATGTTTGATAGAATTGCCTAACTTTGATTTTAAAACAAGCAAAAATTTGGCCTAATCAAGGGGGAGAAAAAAAGTCGAGAGTCTTTGTTGCTTCTTGATTTTCATTTCTTCTGTGGTTGTTTACTGTCAAGTTTCTTTAGTCAAGATTGGCAAATTATATTTTCTTTAAAAATCATACTTTATCCACCTTTTCAAGTAGGTTAGTGTCACTTAATGTAAGCTTATGCGTTTTTATGGATTGGTTGCACAGGACAGAAGCCTAACACTAACAAATGCAGGAATAAAATTCTCTCTGTGATGTGCTGATTGGTGGCTCCTGTGTCCTCTGACCTCATACTGGCTACCCGCTCAGGTCTCTTCTCACCCACTGATCGGCAAGATTATTTCTTCATTATGACTGAGAATAAATTGAAGTTCAAAACTTGAAGCTGCAAACAGTTCCACGTTTACATAGTTTTTCAGTTTTGGTTGTTTGTACTTTTGTGGGTGGCGTATGCATGCGTACATATTCATGAGCGTGTCTTTACATGTGGGAGGCAGAGGTTGATGTCGGGCATCTTCTTCAACAGTTTCTCCACCTCTTATTTTGATCTCTCACTGATCTTGCAGCTCACTAATTGACTGAGCTGGCTGGCCATCAAACCGCAGGGCTCCCGTGTCACCTCCGTGATGAGGCATCGAGGTGACAGGCTAGTATCCCCACACCTGAGTTTCACTTGGGTGCTGGGGACCAGCCCTCAGACCCTTGTGCTTGTACTACATGTATGCTGACTAATCGCCTGACAGTCTTCTGAAGTGACTTTCAACACCACAGACATGTAAATAACAATGTTCACCAAAACAGCAGAGGCCTAGCAGATAGGTTGGCTCCCTCCATGCTGGGTGGAAGCCTGACACAACTCTGTTGGAGGAAATCAGCATGGTTTTCAGGCTCTCGGCAGGGAGCTTGCACAGAAGCACAGCACCATGGTGAGCACCAGGCAGGCCACTTCCCCCATTATTGTCCCCTTAGTTAACCTTCTGGAAGTCACCCCACACACACCCCAGTTGTGTGCTTTCCAGACTTACTTTCCACATTCCACTGGAGCTGACAAGATGGCTGTCACAGCATAAATGTTAGAACACGTCTTCTTTTACCACACCTAGTAACAGGTTAACATTTTTTTTGTTCTGCTGTCCCTGACTAAATTCCATTCTTTACACTAATTTATCTTGCTTGGCTCTTTGCAAGTCTGGCCTCTATCCAGCTGTTCTAACCCTTTCATTTCCCCCTGCCACACTCGACTTGAGGAAATATTAGGCAAGCCTGCAGGGGAGTGAGTGAGTGGCAAGTGGGTGAGATATGGAAGTCTAAGTGTTTCCAGAACTCCCAGCCTCCATCTAGCATGCAGGGCCAAGCTGGTCCATGCTCATGAAAGGCTGCGGCGCACAAAGCACACTGCATTCCAGTCACTGGAAAGCTTATGTTTTAGCTCATGTCCAATTTTCTTTGGCTTAGCATTCTGCCTTTCTCAAAGAGCAATAATGAAGAAGCCTTCATTATTTTCTTGTTTGAAAGTTGTGTGTCTGTCTGTCTGTCTGTCTGCTGTCTGTTCTGGAATTCTCACTAGCCTTAATATGCTTACATAGCTGCATAAAAAAAAAAGATGAAATATCAAAGTGCCCACACACCATTTTTCTGTTACTGTTTTGACAAGGAGTTTGATGATGTGGAACTATATAGTGGATGTGAAGAAAGAAAATAAGGAGGAAGAAAAGGATCCCGACTTTCTTTGGAAAAGACCACTTCTCTGTTCTCTGGTTAATAACAGATGGCCAGATTTGGAGAAGAGCCAGACATCACCCTTGTGATTGTCAAACATGGCTTCTGGAGTGGAAGGCCACTCCGCGACAATCTCAATATAGTTTTAGTTCCCAGCTCATTGGGTAAAAAGGTGATGGTGATAGGTGGCTCATGGCTGCTGCTGTGATACCATGTGAGGTGAAGACACTTCATAACAGGGCCTCAACCGTGAGGAAATAGCCTGGAACTCTGCTCCTCTCCACCTCTCTTCCCATACTCGGCATTTCCTCAGTACACCTGGGATGAAAGGACAACATGCAAGATGGTCAGAATCCCAAAGCAAGGAGACAAGTCCTTTGGTGTACCTAGTTTCAGAAGGTGAGCAAGATAGGAAGGGCAGTGTGTATCAATCTCCATAGGGACAAGGAGGACCAGCAGTATATGCCCTGGGCTCAGAGTGAAGGGAGTGATAAGGGACTGGTACAGATAGGACATAATAGGAGGGGAATAAGAATGCAGGGTGACCAAATTCAAGCTCACTGTCCTCTCCGGGGAGAGATGCATGGAGAGGTGCATGGTCCTCCACTGGGCACAGAGGAGATGTGAACTGCATATAGTAATCGAGTACTTTTAAACAAGACAGGATGCAGTATTTATCCAGGTATATAGTTTTAGTACTTTTTTAGATTATTCTAACTCTGTTCAGTTTTTCAAATAGAAATTTTACATCTGTTATAATTTGTATTTATATAATATTCATATATCCTGTTACAAAGATAAATCCTATGTGATTGGTTCTATTTCATTTTCTCCAAGAGAAGTTCGCTAAGAAACTGCGGCCATGCCTGTTGCTTGAGTCATTGGAGCGTCCCCAAAACTCCAGGCTCCTTCTTCACATGACCACAGTCACTTGGCGCTGGCTCTGTGGGAGCGGTGGGTGGTCTCCAGACTGGCTCTGGCATGAACAGAAAGGAGACATGGGCAAGTAGCATGAGTCACAGGGTGACTGCTGAGCCAGGCAGGTCTCCAGGAAGTGGTGGGAAGTACAGCCCTTGTCAGAGGAGCTCCTCACCCAACAGTGTTCTGGCCCCGTGTTTCCCAGGAAGTGGGCAGAATCTGGGTGTAGAGTTTCACTTTCCTTCAGAAATAAACAAAAATAGTCTGCCTGACTCCAGGCAAACAAAATGAAGAGGCATTATCTCATTAGCTTATCTCTGTGACCTTTGTGAGCACTCAGATGAGGAAATCACCACACTCCTTCCTGCTGAGAAGTCACAGTCACTGTGTATGTATACCACACCTTATATTACCTGAAACAAATGTTATTTTTAAAATCACTGATCTTGAGTTAAAGGCATAACTAAATGGTAGAGTGTTTTCTTTGTTTCCAGGAAACCTGAGTTCAATTCCTAAACACACACACACACACACACACACTTTTCACAATTGTCTTTCAAGGAGAAAAGACCATTTATCATAGCATTTTATAGAACAAAATTTCTGAAATAACAGCATTGCCCAGAGACTCTGAAGGTAAATCTGGGTTCACTCTGACATTTCCCCGTGTTTTCAGCACATCCTAGCCTAGTTGCAGATGCGATCTTGTGTTCTGGCCTGCTCTGCCGTCTTACTTGAGTGTCAGTTTGCTCCGTCTTCTCATCTTGTGTCCACATGATAATCTCATTCCCCTTGCTCCGCCTTTGCTTCTAGCCTCTCTTAGCTGAATTTCCAAATTTCCTACAGAATTTATGTCAGTTCTTTGTACACAACAGATATTCAACAAGTGCTTAATTTAGTGTTTTGTCAACATATAGTCCACGGTTTCCTGGGATTCCCTGAAACACTTTCAGGAGGTCAGCAAAATATATGAAAAACTGTTTCTGTAGTCACTATATTATCTGATCTTTTTCACTTTCAGTAGGTCAAGGACAGCAAATACCACAGAATTTCATGGAGCTAAACCAAAGCTTACTAGGGCACACAATTTTCAAGACAGAGAGTCCTAAGACAACACCACGAAGCTAAGGACCACTGCTCTACTTGACCGGTTGAAGGATTGTGTCCTCACCAGGAAATGTTAACTCGCACTGTATAAAAACCAAGATTCATCTCAAATGCTTTCCATCTGATACCTACGATATGGAATGTACATTGCTGCTACTGTTTAGCTCTTTGTGAGGGCCATAGGGCCAGGCAGCTCTCATTAAGACCCCATTGAATTTGAGATTTAGATGGTGTCAATGAGTTGAGTTCAGTTGTTTCTAGGTGGAAATTTGAGATGAAATAATCATGTTGGGACCTCAGTTTCTGATGCCTCTGAACATTGGAAGGCATGACTGCCACCCACCCACCCTGGTCAGGTTCCACACAGCCCTTGCTTCATCACACTCCCAACTCATATTGTTGCCAGCTGAAAAATTGGGGTTCAGGATTCTACAGTGCCAATTCACGAGATATCCATCCCTAAAAGCAGAACAGTTCTCTCTAGCGGCTCAACCCCCAGTCCTTTTCATTCAATAGAAATTTCTCTTAACAGCTGGGAGTTCTACCCTCCATGCTGATAAACATGAACAAGTCCCAGTGCGAGTGAGTAGGAATCTCATGTATCAGGGACCAGGAGCAGGTTACTCACCACTGGCTCTGTTACTCAGTGACACGATGAGAAACAAGGATACAGATGACAAGCCCTTTTGTTTTTCAAAGCTGACATTTTGTGGTCTCAAAATGGCTGACACAGCTCTAGTCATCGGATATGGAAAACCTTCCTAAGCAAGAAACCCAAGGGAAATGGGTCAAAGCTTTGTCCACAGGGAAGAGACCTTCAGGATTCCATTGGAAGGAAGGAAGCCACAGAACTAGCTGCATTGACTGGCAGTGGCCATTGCCCATGGCTCACTGTATATTGGGGATTTTTAAATGTAAGTTATGGATAAATCCTGGTTTCAACTAGTGAAATCTGGTTTATACACTATCAAAGGTAAACCTACTTAATAGGAAATGGAATTCTATGGCTATTACAAGATGAAACGCTGGCCCAGTTTGTGCAGTCTTTTAGTGGTCTTTAGCAGCTCATTCTGAGTGTCGATGAGTGATGAGCATTAGTTCTAGAATCGACAGGAATATGGCTCTTACAGGAGGACTCAGCAGATGGTGCTTGTGGCAAAGCCTAACTAGTCTTGCTTTGAGTACATTTGCTCTTAAACAGCTGTCCAAGTTCTAGGCTTCCTTCTGCTTAACAGTTGGCACCAAGAGGTCTGCTCTTACCTAACACCACTCCGAGGCCCACCCCACTCCTGCTGCAGGTTTAAGTCAGACTTGAGAACAGCCACTGGAATAATGAAGGAAAGGAAGGGCCACATGCTGACTGCTTTCACACTGTTGGACTTGGGGGTCACAATGCTCTCTGTATCCCACACCCATTCAGCCTAAAGAATTCAAGTCAACGTCAGACCCAGTCCAGGATATCTGCAAAAAGTTCTAGAGAGTCTAGTCTGTCTGATCACCTCATCTGTCAATGGTGACAACCTGTACAAGTCAAGGATGAAAGAGTTTTCAACCTAGGAATGTCAAATGGAGCACACTCTCTCTCTCTCTCTGTCTCTCTGTCTCTCTCTCTCTCTCTGTCTCTGTCTCTCTCTCTCTCTCTCTCTCTCTCTCTCTCTCTCTCACACACACACACACACACACACACACACACACATATGTATGTAAAATGACCTCACATTAGGAGGACATTTTAGAGCATATTTCAGGGTGTAACTTTAAATGTCACCCCAATATTACCTCTGTGAAAATATGCTGCATTGGTGGTTGCTTTTAATAATAGAGATAGCTGTAAGTGCCAATTAAGCAGTAACAAAAGAGAATATGACATTTCAATGAGGAAGAAAAAAATGTCATGCCACTTTCCAGGACAAATAATGCTGTGTTTTCAATGTTGCATGTGTTTCTTGTTAAACTTACCACAGCAACTTAAAATATATCTCCCTTCTCCCTTCCTCAATGTGGAAACCAGTAAACTGTCTCAGAGAAAACCCATATCTTTTGACACCTCATTGACCTGTCACAGTTCAGGAACCTTACATTTTTAGTTACCATATCTAATACAATGCAAATGTAGTGTGAATGTTGTTATACTAGATTGTTCAGGGGAAAAATGGCAAGCGAAGAGTCTATACTTGGCCATTATATAGAGACTTTCTATATATTTTTTTTTGAGACAGGGTCTCATGTTGCTCACACTGGCCTCAAACTTACTATATAATTAATGGTGACTTTGAGCTCCTGGTTTTCTTGCCTCTACCTCCTGGGTGGTGGGATTACAAGCCTAAACCACCTGCTTATGTGTTCTGAGGATCAAACCTAGGGCATTATGCATGCCAGGCAAACACGCTTTACCAACTGGTACATTTCCAGCCCTCTAGGAAACACATTTTTCCAAATAGTTTTTATGTGGTTTATTGAATCCATGAATTCAGAACCATAGATTCTCCAAACCTGATATAGAGTGTACCTACAGACACTGCACATAGGGGGCAAGATGAGCTATATATATGCATTTATATTCAACTTTATTCTTTAGAGCAGAAAATTTTAGAGTTAGGATTTCACAAATACTCTCCTGCTTTAAAAACACACAACCTCTCCTGTGATCAATATTACCAGCCTGAGTGCCTATTTCTTATAACTGATGAATTTGTGCATCATTACCCAAAGATCCACATGCTGAAGATTTTGATCTTTATCCTTAATCCTTGAAACACTAAGGAATGGTGAGCAAGAAGGTATTTTTAACTTTTTGAGGAGTTCAGTGACTACAAAATAGTAGTAGCCTGTATCTACTGTCAGAGGTCAAGAAAGCTGGAAACATTCAAAATAGATTTAAGAATTAAGCTACAAAAGTTTTCAATAGACTGTTGCCCCAACCACAACAGGAACACACCTGGGAGTTTTATTGTAAATAACTAAATACAAAGGATAAAATTTAATGCCATATACTTTTAAACCTTCAAATGTGGACAGAAGTGTAGAAGTTACAAGAGCCTTCACGATACATGAACACCAATATTCATTACTTTAGAACAGCCACTAAGTGAGGTTTGGGCCAACAGAGACTGGCAGCTGATCTTGGGTGAGATAAAATCAGAGGAGTTTCCAACTATGGTGAGTGGGCTGGTGAGATCTCATAGAATCCAGAGGCATTTTGTAGGCATAAGTTTTTTTCAACCTACTTTAATAGGGTTCACCCTCCTCTCTATCTAACCCATCATCCACCAGAGATAGTGGGAAAGAAAAGTTGTTAGGACACGGGAAAAGTAGACCTGTTTAGAAATAGTTCTTTGGTGGTAAGTTCAGTCTTCATTCAGTCAAGATATCAGCGCATCAGCCCAGTAGCAAACACCACACATGAACCAACAGGGCAGTTCAATCTGGAAGAAACAGCAAGGTTCGACAATCAGCCCAAGGCTTCGCAAGCAAGTGGCAAGAAGCTGCAGGAACCTCGAGAAGTTTTTTGGTGAGTTTCTCTCTATGGCAGCACCACAAGTGGAGCTCAGCAATGCAATGTAAGGCAAAGAAATATATGCCTGTCGTTAATAAAGAATAGTGAACTGAAGCAATGCAAACCAATGCTCGAGCTCCCACTGTATGTGGCGTCATATTTATAGTCCTTCTGAACATCACATGTCCTTTCACATGTTTGCTATAGTAAAACATCCTTTCACCTGTGTCTGCCTTGCAAGACAACCTTTCACCTGTGTGCCCCAGCTAAACATCATTTGACATAACTGACATCCAAAGAAACCAGAAGTTTCCACTTCACATTTCGATGTTAAATTTGTTTTTCCAGCGCACATTCTCCTCAGTGTGTGAATGTGTGTGTGTGTGCGTGTGTGTGCACGTGCCCACATGCATTGATCAGGTGGTGCAGTGTGCCAACCCAGAACAGGAGCAGTAGCAGGCTCACTATGCTAAGGTCCCAATGACCTGTCAGAGGGAATGACCTCTGCTATACACTGCTCTAATCTAGCCACGAACATATTCGAAATCAGAAACAACAGGTAGCTAGTAAGAATGTGTTGACAGAAGTATGAAAAGAAAATGGATGAGAAGTTGGAGAGTTTTACAGAAATATTGAAATTCTGAAAATTGACAAAAAATTCCTTTAAAAAATTGTAGGTAAGAATTCATTGGTTTGGGGAGAAAGGCAGGTAGAGTAGTAGCCTGGCATATGGGATGCCCCAGTGTTGATCCTCTCTGCCACATAAACCAGTGATACACACTGTTATGGTGCATATACCTGTAATTCTAAGCACTCTGAAGGCAGAGGCAGGAGGATCAGGAGTTCAAGGCCACCCTTAGCTACATAAACTTTGAAGCCAATCTGGGATACACAAGAGTCTGTCTCAAGACAAATGAACAAAACAAGAGGCAAAAAAAAATTCATTGGGTATATTAAGCAGGAGAGACAATATAGGAAATAAAATATTTTGAGAAAAAAATTGTCACGAAAATCTGGTGTATCACAGCATGAAGAAAATATTTAGGAGGGTGTTTGGAAGCAACAGACCTGGTTAGAGCTGAGAATCAGTTAGGAACATCAATTCTTTCTCTCCCTCTCCCCAGCCTCTGAGCTACTACTCTACCTGCCTTCCCCCCCCCCCCAAACCAATGAATTCTTACCTAAAAGTTTTTTAAGGAATTATTTCGGTCAATTTTCAGAGTTTAATGTTTTCTATAAATAGTCTCCAACTTCTCATCCATTTTTTTTCTTATTCTGTCAACATGTTCTCACTAGCTTCAGATCATTTCTATTTTGAATATGTTCTGGGCTAGATCAGAGCAGTGTGTACTGCAGATTCCTTCCTCTAACGGGCCCTCGGGACTTCAGCTGAGTGAGCTTGAAGCAAACCTTGCTGTAGCTGGCAAGTGCACCACCACTAACCTAAATCCCCTCTTGCCTCAGCTTTGTAGAAAAGGCATTTTGTTTTTTTTTTTTTTGTTGTGTTGTGTTGTGTTTTGTCCACCCTTCTTTTTTTTTTTTTTTTTTTTTTTTTTTAATTTAATTTTATTTTATTTTTTTAATTTACATTCCAAATTGTCCACCCTTCTTATTCTGCATACAAGTATTATGGCGTTTTTCACAATGAGGAAATCAGAGAAGTGAATAGCCTGGTATAATGGTGGTTAACTGAAGACCCAATTATGTTTCTGACCAAGTGTTTTCCTCAGAAGAAAACCATAGTTGTCTTTCTACAAACAAGATGCGCACACAGATCTCCAGCAGGAAGAAGTTGAAAGTCCCTAATCCCCAGGTTTACATTCACTGACCTCAACTGGTAACTTAATCATGATCTCTTCTAACCCTTCTGTTGCTTCACTCCTGACTCGGAAATAGTTTGAAGTAGTTTTCAAGCTGAAATTAGGAGGTATGTGCCTTTCTGGATCCGAGCATTCTATTAAGGAAATCAATAGTAATAGTAACAGGGATTTATGAAAAGCCTGGGGAGTCCGGGCTGGAACTGATTAGCACAGCAAGCTCTTGTTCTTCACCCTGGGGAAAGAGCTGGATGTGAGTAGAAAACCAAGGAAAGGGGGTGATTTGCTCATCCGTTGGAGATCTGGTGCCTGGAAGGGGAGCTGTAAAGAGTGCCCACCTGTTCACTTAGGAACTGCACGGAAAACTGACCTGGCTAATGCTGAGCAGGATTCGTCAGTCCTGGCTTCCCACGCCTTCTCTTGTCTATCTCTGCAGTCACTGTTCTGCCTTCTCTTGCCTATCTCTGCACAGTCACTGTTCTGGTGACCTTTACAATTCCGAGTGGAAAGAGAATCCACGATTCACAATCCTTGATTTAGGAAACTTCTTGCAAGGCTGTGGGTGGTGACTGTGATAGCCCTTTATTTTCTTCTTTATGGGGTTGTATTCGCATATTTAACTACACAGATATTAAGCGTTCAGGTTAACAAGTTTTGGCAACATTTGTCAACATTCATTAAACTATCAAACAAGATATAAACCATTCCCTTTGCTCCCAACATCCATTTGTGACCCTTTCCAGTCAGATCACCTCTCTTCCACCAAATATAACTGCTGCTACACTAAATTAGTGTTGACCATTCTTAGATTTCATGTCCATGAGATTACACAGTCTATGGGTTTTATGTGTCTAGCTTCATTCATTTCTTTATTACCTGCTAGAGTTCACTCTGTCATTCTCCCATTTACTATATGCCAGATTTATACTCAGAACGATGCCATAGGTTGAAATTGAATGAAACCTTTCTGAGAATGTATGAATAGATGAGGGCCCTGTCTGGGCCCCATTTGAAAGTGTCCTGTGGTATCGGTTGGCATACACTTGAGACGCTAGACATTTAGGTGCATACAACATTTAAGACAAAAATCTGCCCTATGTGTTCTCCAAGCTTAAGACCCTCTGCCCCACATGGGATAGTGTGATCATATCTGCTTGGGAGAGGATTGAGCAAGGTCAGCTCAACTCTTTTTCCTGTTCCTCTTTTGGAATCTGTTCTAGTTACTTTTCTTTTTTTTTTTATTTTCTAAGTTTTTTTATTTACATTCCAAATCATTTCCCCTTTCCCGTTTCCTCATTCCCTAAAAGTCCCATAAGCCCCCTTCCCTCCCTCTGTTCCCCATTCAACCCCCTCTCCCTTCTCTGTCCTGGCATTCCCCTACATCCAGTCTTTCCAGGACCAGGGGTCTCTCCTTCCCTCTTCTTGGAAATCTATTGATATGTGAATTGTGTCTAGGGTATTCTGAGATTCTGGGTCAATATCCCCTTATCAGTGACTGCATACCATGTGTGTTCTTTTGTGATTGGATTACCTCACCAAGGATGATATTTTCAAGTTCTGACCATTTGCCTAGGAATTTCATGAATTCATTGTTTTTAATTGCAGAGTAGTATTCCATTGTGTAAATATACCACATCTTCTGAATCCATTCCTCCGTTGAGGGACATCTGGGTTCTTTCCAGCTTCTGGCTATTATAAATAAGGCTGCTATGAACATAGTGGAGCATGTGTCCTTATTGCATGCAGGTAAAGCCTCTGGGTATATGCCCAGGAGTGGTATAGCCGGATCCTCCGGGAGTGTCATGCCCAGTTTTCTGAGGAACCACCAGACTGCTTTCCAGAGTCGTTGTACCAGCTTGCAATCCCACCAGCAGTGGAGGAGTGTTCCTCTTTCTCCACATCCTCGCCAACAACTGCTGTCTCCTGTGTTTTTGATCTTAGCCATTCTGACTGGTGTGAGATGGAATCTCAGGGTTGTTTTGATTTGCATTTCCCTAATGACTAAGGATGATGAACATCTCTTTAGGTGCTTCTCAGCCACAAACAATATAAAGTATCTTGGTGTGACTCTAAGCAAACAAGTGAAAGATCTGTATGACAAGAACTTCAAGTCTCTGAAGAAAGAAATTGAAGAAGACCTCAGAAGATGGAAAAATCTGCCATGCTCATGGATTGGCAGGATTAATATAGTAAAAATCACCATCTTGCCAAAAGCAATATACAGATTCAATGCAATCCCCATCAAAATCCCAACTCAATTCTTCATAGAGTAATAAAGAGCAATTCAAATGTTCATCTGGGATAACAGAAAACCCAGGATAGCTAAAACTATTCTCAAGAGTAAAAGAACTTCTGGGGGAATCAGTATCCCGGACCTCAAGCTGTACTACAGAGCAATAGTGTTAAAAAACCGCATGGTATTGGTACAGTGACAGGCATGTAGATCAATGGAACAGAATTGAAGACCCAGAAATGATTCCACACTCCTATGGTCACTTGATCTTTGACAAGGAGCTAAAACCATCCAGTGGAAAAAAGATAGCCTTTTCAACAAATGGTGCTGGTTCAACTGGAGATCTAGTTACTTTTCTGTTGCCAATAAAACACTGACCAAACTCGGCATGGGAGGAAAGGGCTTGTTTTCGTTGTGCTTTGTAGTCTTTCAGTGAGAGAAGCTGAGCAGAGGGTCAAGAACCTGGGAGCAGAAACCACGAAGGGACATCGTTTAACGGTTTGCTCTTCATGGCTTGCACAGCTCCCTTTTACATTTGAAATCAGAATATAAATTAAACCAGTTCCCTCTTTCCTCCTTCTGACCCTTCCCGGCACTCCTTGCTTTTCCTCATGGCTTCTAGGTCTTTAGTTGTTGTTATATATAGTGAGATATAGATATACACATGTATATGTCTTCCTAAATATGTAAGCACAAGCTGCTCAGTCCATATAAACTCAACTTGTATTCTTATACAGTCCAGGACTACCTGCACAAGTGTGGCACTATACACGGTGGGATGAGCCACCCACATTAGCCATCAAACAAAAAATGCACCACAGACATGCCCAAAGGTCAATCTGATGGAGGCAATTCCTCAGCGCCTTCTTCTCAGGTGATCCTACTCTGCATCAAATTGACCCAAACTAACCAGCGCATCTGCCTGCCTCTAGAGAACATCACCAGCCAGCCACAGAAGGTGAGAGGGAGCGCAGCCCTGGATGGGAGGGACAGTTGTGGGCTGAACTGATCTAATTATGCCAGAAACTGGATGAGCAAGTAAATTCCAAGACTGAGGCACCGGGGAAACCACTTGGCTCCATCTCTATTTCTGTGCTCGCCACACAAAATTTCCAGTAAAGATAGAGGTTAAGTAGATCATCTCCAAATCGTATCCATTTTAACTTAGTTTGTACTAAGAAAATCAAGTGTGACAAAATAGTTTCAAAAGACTGAAAATGGTTACACATAAATGTATGATGAATACCTGTGCAAAGAGTAGCTAACTCATCACAGGTGGAGCTATCAGGGATGTTCTTTAGTATAATACTGAAAAAATACAAAGCGATAACACTTCCAAAAAGAAGGAAAACCCCCCCATGGCAATCCAGAACATGAGAACAGAAAGCAGCCGGCACCAGGGAGACTACATTCTCAAGACGAGTCCACACCGCAGAGGTTTTGCACCAGTTGCTTTTGGATGCAGGTCTTTATAAGTCCGGTAATTGATCTGTTTGTTCAGTGATATTTACTGTCTGGCCCATAGCTTGTGTTTGTGTGGGTGTTTACCTATACCGAGATTTCCCACATAAACACTGAGGCAGAGATTGGAAGGAAATCTTGGCGTTATCAAGAATCATTGATATTTGGCTCTTCTATCAACAATGGATTTAAAAAGAGTTCTATTGTTCCTTGCACTAACACTTGGGGTGTGGTGCTAATCTAATGCTAGCACTATATTGTCTATTTCATGGCCGAATTTTTAACTATAGCTGATTGGTTGAGTAGATTTGTAAGGAAATCTAATAAAAAAAAAGTCAGTGTCGACCTTTTGGAAAGAAGAGAATTGTTGCATAATAAAATATATACTTGAGAAACACACTCATAATATAAGTATAAGGCATACAGCAACCCAGCTTATACCCTCTATGGTGGGGTTTTGGTTCAACTGTTTTATACATTTATTTTAGTGAGATGAATTAGACTAAATTGCAATCTTGGGTTTTTTGTTTTTTGGTTTTTTTTTTGTTTTGTTTTTTGTTTTTTGTCTTTTGTAGAAAAATATAGCAGTGTTTAGACTCAGCTTTGTTAAGGTGAAAGGTGACAGAGGCTATGGGGATGCCCATCTTTATTAAGCAGAACTCCATGAATGTATTCACATGTAGTGGGGAGACTGCAGAAGGTGCAATTTGGAGCAGTTTGCAATAAGAAAAGAATGTATTGACTTTATTATTTATTCTGGAGCCTGGAAAATCCTCGGCTGTGCAGCTGGTACTTGAGGGACTTGCCCTTCTTGCCGTATTACCCTGTACCTGAAGGGCAAAGAGACAAGAGAAAGCCAAGAGAAGGGTAAACTCATCCTTTCCTAAGGAACACATGCCAGCGACTGAAAACTTGCTCTCATGATAGCAGTGTTAACCCATTCTGAGTGCAGCATCCGCATGACCTAATTGCCTTCTAAAGATCCCAACTTTAGAGCAAGGCATGGTAGTGCATTCCTGTAATCCCAGCATCCAGGAGGAAAAGACATAAGGACTGATGTAAGTTCAAAGACAGCCTATAGCTAATTCCAGGACAGCAGAGCTGTAGAGCAAGATTCTGTCTCTAAAAGATCCAGCCAAAGAGCCGGGTGGTGGTGGCGCACGCCTTTAATCCCAGCACTTGGGAGGCAGAGGTAGGGGGACCCTTGAGTTCAAGGCCAACCTGGTCTACATAGTGAGTTACAGGACATTCAGGACTACAAGAGAAAACCTATCCCAAAAAGCAAAAACAACCAAACAGCAAAATCCTACCTCTTGATAGCATCACAATGAAATTTAAGTTCAAGAAGAATCAGTGAAACCACAATAAGAAACCTGCAAGATACACTGTCCTAGACAAAACACAGACTCTGTATGTGAAAACAGAAAATGTCAAAGGGACCAAGTAGACACTGAACATTTTTCCTTTACTGAACTATTCAACTTCTTTGAGGCTTTCAACCACATACACATTCTGACACCCATTCCAGTTTCCCTTGTTTTCCACAAGATTAAAAGAGCTGCTGTTCCTCAGGTTAATTAGTGAGCTTCACTGTGGCTAAGGGACTTGCCCCTGAGATAACTTGCCAATGGTGTACTGGTAGGTGGCCACACATCAGGGTATTTCCTATTTGAAACCAGACATTGGGAGAAATCATATTTCAAGTGTTTGGAGCTATAATCATATATTGAAGGCAATTAGTGTTGTGTTTGTATCTAGTATGTTCTTGTATCTGTGTGGTTTCTTCAACCTCCCTTCAGGCTTTCTCTGCAAAACAAATGGGTTGGGACTACAACAGTCTCCATGGCTTAACTGTATACCTTATGTCTTCACCCTCCCGTGTCCCTTTATTCTTCCTTCTTTGTGCTGTTTCTCTTTCTTTCCTTGATCATTTCCCTCTTCCTTCTCCTCTTCCCTCTTTCCCTTCTTCTTCTCTACCACCTCATCCCCCCTTGTTTCTTTTTTTTAATGGGTAGACAATATTGTAAAGTGTTTTAATGGGATGACTGTAACAAAAACAGTACTTGTAGAAATAACACACTCATTTCCCATGCACCCTCTTGCCTTTTAGCTTAGAACAGCATTCTCTGCATGTTCCTTTGTCTAGCAGAGAAGATGGAGGAAGGACTAGAAGCTCCGAGCTGGCACCTACTGAGGCCGCTGCCCTTGGCTCCGGCTTGAAAGACTTCCGTGTGGGTTGGGCGAGCTGTAGGCTTTCTTGTCAGAGCTAGAGTTCTTTCTGACACATTAGATTGTTGGCCACAGATGGAGAGTTGATCTCTTAGGTATCAGAATGGCCACCTTGAGTATAAGTTCATCTCTCTCAAGGATGACTTTATAAAATCCAGCAGCAAGGAACACAAACAGTTTGAATTTTCCTGTCCCTCTCCAAGGCAGAAGCCAAAGTGGGCACGTTTCCTACAAGATATAAAGCTTTCAGGTTGAAACAGATGGGGCTAAACTATCTATTTCTCAACCCTATTTATAAACTCATGCTGTGTGGATTTGTATAGAACCGACCTCGTGGTACACGAAACATTCTATCTACAGGTTCAGCGTTAGACATTACTGAGTCAACTTGCTTAGACAACTTCAGTTAACTACTATAGACTTCAAAGCAAACAAACAAGTCAAAAACAAAACCCAAGCAACACTAACAACAACAACAACAACCAGAATTTATTTCTCACAACTCTAATGCTGAGAAATCCAATATCAGAGATTCTAAGAAAAAGAAAAAAAATTTGGAGATCTCATTTTATAAGGCCATTAATTCTACCGGATTATGGCCCCATCCAAATGACTTATTTAACTTTAATTACTTCCTAAAGGCCCTGTGCTAAAAGCTGTATTACCATCATTAGAGCTTTGAACTGCATTTGTGGGAAAAAGAGAACTCAGTAATGGCAGGGCCATTTCCATTTCATATGAATGTCTAGAAGTTTGCTCAAGGTTGACACAGCAGCTCCGTGAAGGTACCACTGTCCCAGGCTCAGTGTATGACTTCAGTTCCCAAGGATGCAGGATGCCTAGTTCACATCTGCTTACCTTACTGGCAGAAAGCACGATAAAAAGTGTGTCCTGTTTATTAGGAAGCAAACATTCCTCCCAGAAATCCTTGAATACCAAAACTAATTAATGATGATAATTTTACCCTACAGAAAACATTATCATACTTAAGTGAAGGAGAGAATGCCTTGAGTTTTGTGGACCAAGTAGTTTTGCTTTAAGCAGACTGGTATCCTGCTAGATAGAGAGATAGAGATAACTTGTTTGAGAAGTGCCTGCTACTATTCCCCAGAGAGCTAACAACAAAGAGATATGTAATTTGATAAAAATAATAATTCAAGGTTTCTAATGTCCTGGACCTGTAACTTTGACATTTTCCTTTTGCCTACACAGATCTTAGTTTTCTCTGTATATACGCTTTCTGTATACATCCTCATTCGCTGTATTCTTTCTGTGTTAAAACACAGTTTGATCTAACACTGGTATCATATTGAGGCCCAGAGCCAGGTTTAGTCTCCACTGCTAGGCTTTCGCTTCTTGGAAGCGAGAAGAACCATGTACCAGCATAGGAAAAGCATGCTTTTCCCAGGCAGACCACAGCCCCTGCTGGTCAGAGCTTTCCTACTAACCCTCTTCTCAGAAGGTGGAGGCAAAGCTTCATTGACAGAGGATGGAGATCTCACACCCCTATGTGAGGAGCTGCAGTCAAATAATGGCCTGGAGAATCAAAATGCTTCCCCAGGGACAAGGCCCCGCCCCATTACCTCCGAGTGGTTCGCTCTAAATACATATTCATATAAACAACATGAAATGGAGCCCGCTGGTTACCTGCGTATGTGTGCATTCATCTGTATATTTGTGTGTGTGTGTGTGTGTGTGTGTGTGTGTGTGTGTGTGTGTGTGTAACAATAATAAAGACAAAAATGAGGCAAAGTCATGAATTTCAGATGGAGTAGGGGGAATATGGGAGGAGCTGGGGCAGGAAGAGAGTGGTGTGGAAATAAATACAGCACTCCTGCATAAAATTCTCAAAAATAAAATAAGTGTTAAAAATAAATAAACGAGTAAATGATATCTTTAAAGAGAAAAGGTCTATGCTGCAGTAATCCCATTTTGCCACTAGAGGGAACCACCGTCTAATACTTGAGAACTTGTTTGGCCTCATCCTTTAATGAGCTGCAAAGTAGCATCGCTTTCCATCAGTACTTATGTTATTTTGGCTTTCTACCAGTTGATTCTATTTAGAATGAGAAATGCGTGTTTAAAAAGTTACACAAGTGTTCAGTTACTTATTCACCTTTTAATTAGTGCTAATTACTGCCCTAAGAAAACCCCATTCAAGACAATGTCAATGACAACACATTATGGTAACTTTCCAGGTGTATATACTATCATATAAATGAGCCAGAAGAAAACTGCTCAGATGAGTTCAATTGTGAAGCTGCAAAGCTTTAGGGAGGCTTTTCAATCTTGGCTACATATTGGAATTGTCTGGAGAGTTGACAAAAATGCTAATATCTCCTCATTCAAAAATTCTGATTTAATTGATCTGGGTGTGGCATTTAAAGATTCAACCCTTGGGGCTGGAGAGTTGGCTCACCAGTTCCGAGTACTCGAAGCTCTTCCAGGTGATCCAATGCCTCTGGCCTCCATGGGCACACCTGAACACACCCACATGCAAACACACATCCTGAATTTAAAACAAGAAGAATAAACAAATAACAATTCGATTTTTAAAAACCAACTTCCTGGGCTGGAGAGATGGCTCAGCGGTTAAGAGCACTGACTGCTCTTTGAAAGGTCCTGAGTTCAATTCCCAGCAACCACATGGTGGCTCACAACTATCTGATGCCCTCTTCTGGTGTGTCTGAAGACAACTACAGTGTACTCATATAAATAAAATAAATAAATATTTTAAAAAAAAAACCAATTTCCTGGATGATTAGGTTGTGCAGCTTGGATTGAGGACAGCTGGTCACAGTTATGCCCCATTACTTCATGTCTCAGTAGGTAAAAGGACCAAGCCCACCCCAAAATACGCTGTGGCTGGCTACCTAGTGGACATGATCTATGGGGAATGGGAAGGGCACCCTTCTTCCTGAGTGAAAGTATAGGTTCTGCATATCTCATGGTGCACATTGTCATTGCAGAAATAACATAAAAGAGACCGAATACCAGCACACTGTCCTTTATCAACAGAGCTGCTAATTGTCTTTGTGTTTCCAGTGAGCACTGTTCCTGTTACAGGGACGTACCAACTGTTCCGGAGCTTGACCACATCGAGGGAGCACAAGCACACAGCCTTTTGTAAGGATCAGAGAAGGGGGTTATGGGATATGTGCAGTAGAGACAGAGCTACTGATGTCAGGGGGATGGACTAAAACTATCTCCTCACTTTTTACTCAAACCCTTCTTGAAAGATATTCTTATTATTTCTACATCACATACCATGGCCAAGGTCAGCCAGTGAGAGACCAAATCTTGTGGGCTCAGACTCTATCTTAGAGAATCTGACCTAAGGTTGAACTCGAGTTAACTAACAGGCTGGTACCTAGCATTAGTTTCCAGGTTACCCCCACCCTACCCCCCCCAACAAGATCTGCATGTAGCACCAGTTTCCATGTCATTCCCCAACAAATCTGTACCCCCAGGTTACAAGCCTACCTCTGGCACTTTACTTCCTAACAACCACCAATCAGGAGGAAAGCAGAAGTTTATGGTTTGGATCCAGCACCAGACAATTACATTAAAGGCCATAATGGCCCCCCAATCTGATATGTACCAGGCTAGATACCCCTTCCTTGCCACTACAAGTGCTTGACTAAAACTAGGCTCTGGGCTCCACCTTCCTGCCCAGTCAGGGTTGGCAGGGAGCTCAAGTTTGTGTAAAGAGACCCTAATGTGATTACATCATATTTGGCTCCTTGGTGGTCTTTTCAGGGTTCACAAAGACTTCCTGACACAACACAAGTGAGTATGTGAGAAAGGCAACACTTTAGGGGATCCCACTGATGTACAGCCATGCTCCCCCACGTCCAACAGCCCTAGGAGTAGAGTGCCCACATACAGATCAACAGCGTCTATTTTCATATTCCTGGTTACGTCCTGAGGTGTGAGCACCTGAGAGGACAGATGATGTCTTCACAGTTTAGAGCCCAGTGCAACCCATCATGAATGACATTTCTGGCATGTCTGTCTGTCCAGCCTTATTGCTATGCCCCTGTGCCTCGTTAGTATGTTGGAATCTTAATCTCCAATTAATACTATTTGGAGTCCTTTGGATGACAGTAGGTTACGAGCTCCATGTACTGTGTTGGTGCCTTTATAAAAGAGGCCCACAAGAGCTTCCCTGACCCTGTCACCATATGATCACTGCTGGAAGTCGACATCTGTGAACCCAGAAAGTCTGTGCCAAACATCACATCTTCTGGTGCCTTGATCTCATGTTTTCCAATCTCCAGACTTATAAGAAATTAGTTTCAGTTGTTTAAAAGTCACTTTTGAATGTTATTTTGTTATAGCTGTCAAATGGATTATGACACCCAAACACTCCAGAAAAAAAATAGCGTGCTTGAGTAATATCAGTCTTTAAACAGAACGAGTACCGCGTTAAATCTGAACAGTCATCTGCATTCATTCATAAAGCAGGCATGATAAACACAGGCCATGTGCTGCTTCACCAAGGAAACAGTTGATGAGTCACAGATTCCTCCCCCCAGAAACTTGTAGTCTGTCACCTAGACAATGTGAACTGTCATTGCACAAGGGTGCTGTAAAACAAATCCTCCAAAACTCAGCAATAATAGCTCACAATCGCTGGAGCTAATCAAGTACTGACTACATATTAGGTGGTAAGCTCAGTGACTAGAGGGTTTAAAAGAGTGCTTACAGCTGGGTGGTGGTAGCATTTGCCTCTAATCTCCAGGGCAGAGGCAGGAGGATCTCTGTGAGTTCCAGGACAGCCAGAACTACAGAGAGACTCTGTCTTTAAAAACCAGAAACCAAGTCAGGCAGAATGGTGCATGCCTTTAATCCCAGCACTCTCGACGGGGAGGCAGGCAGATCTCTGTGAGTTCAAGACCAGCCTGGTCTACAAAGTGAGTCCAGGACAGCCAAGGCTACACTGAGAAACCCTGTCTTGAAAAACCACAAAACAAAAACAAAAAACAAAGCAAACAAACAAGAAACTGAACCAAATATGGAGATAAAGTGTGGAGCAGAGACTGAAGGAAAGGCCATCCAGAGACTGCCCCACTTGGGGATCCATCCCAGATACAGTCACCAAATGCAGACACTATTGTGGATGCCAACAAGTGCTTGCTGACAGGAGCCTGATATAGCTGTCTCCTGAGAGACTCTGCCGGAGCCTGACAAATACAGAGGCGGATGCTCGCAGCCAACCATTGGACTAAGCGTGGGGTCCCCAATGGAGGAGCTAGAGAAAGGACTGAAGGAGCTGAAGTGGTTTGCAGCCCGATAGGAAGAACAACAACATCAACCAACCAGACCCCCCAGAGCTCCCAGGGACTAAACCATCAACCAAGAGGTACACATGGAGGGACCCATGGCTCCAGCTGCATATGTAGCAGAGGATCGCCTTGTCAGGCATCAATAGGAGGAGAGGCCCTTGGTGCTGTGAAGGCTTGATACCCCAGTGTAGGGGAATTTGAGGGTGGGGAGGCAGGAGTGGGTGGGAGGGTGGAGGAACACCGTCATAGAAACAGGGGTAGGGGAGGGATAGGTATAGGGGATTTGGGGGGTGGACTGGAAAAGGGGATAACATTTAAAATGTAAATAAAGAAAATATCCAGTAAAAAGAAGAGGAAAAAAAGAAACTGAACCAAATAAACAAACAAATGAGTTATTTTAAATTCCATTTGGTGTGGAAGGTAGTAATCTACATACCGAGAGATGGGGAAACTGAGGCAGAGAGTTAAAATAACTTGATTACAGTCCTCCAAGAGTAGACTTTAATCCAGACCTCTGCCCTTGCACTCTACAGTCTGAAGCGGAGCATCTAAGCAGTCCTTGGGCGAGTCCATGAGCTCCCTACAGTGAGCCCTGAACACTCCGACACTCTCACTTTCAGAATCTCCCAAGGAAGGTGTACTGAAGTCACATGACAAGTATTTGCCATCTTTATTTTACTTACTTTGACCCCATTGGTTGAGATATATGTTTGAGAAATTATAAAGTCAAACTGGCACCCAATCAGGTGGGTTATTTACACTACAAACAGGATGGATTGTTTATGCCTAATACAGACACTGGGCACCTCAGTGTAGAGTAGGAGAGTCACACTTAGGTAAGTCTTAGGCACTGAGTTCCCATGCACACTTTTGCTGTGATGTGGGAACAAGAAATGACCCTTCTCAGCACACACACACACACACACACACACACACACACACACGCACGCACGCACGCACGCTAATACACACAGCCTCACACTAGAGTCCACATATATGCATGGCGCTGAAGTGATTGATGGACCTGAGAGGTCTATAAAGTCTCCAAAAGCAAGATATCTTGATAAGCCTCCCTCAGCTTGGAACATCTCTGTCAATATCTTTGTTGGCTCAAAGGTCTGTGCCTATCAAAACGCAAACAAAAACAATGTAACTAGGACATCTGTTTAAGCTCTCTACCCATCCCCTTCCTACTTAGTTAAGTGGAAGGCACACAGCAGAGAAAGGACTGTGATATGCAGGTGCTGTAGACCGAGGAGATGAGGATGCAACGAAGAGATGAGAGATGCTGAGGCCAGAAGGAAGCTGCCCTGACCACCAGCAGTCTCAGGTCCTCAGGACCAGCCTCCATTAAGGAACTTTCTTTCATTCAGGAAGTGGCTAAACAGGAAGACCCAGGTGTCTTTCTATCATTTTTTCCAGTGCGCTTGCTCTCCAGGAAGTAGAATTTAATGATGTGTAGACAGATCGTGTCTATGGACAGTGAATGCTTCCATTTTCTTTGGACATCACAATCATAAGTGAGCTTCTTTTGTCACCTACAAGGCCTCACTTGGTTTTCTTCTGCTTTTTAAATCCTCGCTGTAGTCTCTTAGAATAAGTTCCCACTAGGCAGTCTTCAGAGTCCCATTTATTCCTCTTTGCATGGTTTTCTCCCTTCTGCTTCCCATTTGCAGGATGTATCACTCCGCCTGGCTGTTGTATGTAAACCCGCCTGCTCTCCCTGGGCATTTACAGTCTGACTTTGCTTGTCTTTCATGCTGGAAAGCACAGAGTTGATGGACCCAAGTCCGGGCCCCAGCTTCTGCAAATGGGGTCTGGGATTTTTAAATTAAGAAATGGAAAAGGTAACCCGTTTACAAGGTGTTGTGAGAATGGCACCGCGTGTGAAATGCAGGAAACTTAGTATGGAGAAAGTTTTCACAAGGTTCTGTGTGTCGGCCTGTTCGGCACTCTGTACTAGAATACATACATATATATATATATATATATATATATATATATATACATATACATATACATATTCGTATACATACATGTACATGTACATATGTATATATATATGGGTATATATATATATAAAATATATATATATATGTGTGTATGTATGTATGTATGTATGTTTAAAGCTATTCTTGACCAGGTACCTATCTTCTGCAGGTTTGGTAGGTGTTGTGTAACATTTTCCTTAGAGTTTGAAACATTACTTCTGTATTAGTCAGGGTTCTCTAGAGTCACAGAACATATGGGTAGTCTCTATATAGTTAGGGAATTAGTCGATGGCTTACAACTTGTAGTTGAATTCCCCAACAATAGTCAGCAGTACTTGTGGATGGAAGTCCGAGGATGTAGCAGTTGTTCAGTCCCACAAGGCAGCCGTGGATGGAAGTCCGAGGATCTAGCAGTTGCTCCGTCCCACGAGGTAGGCCAGGAAAAGCCAGAGTGAATCTTCTTCCAATGTCCTTATATAGGTCTCCAGCAGAGGGTGTGACCCAGATTAAAGGCGTGTGCCACCACACCTTTAATCCCAGATGACCTTGAACTCAGAGATCACCTAATCTTAATCTTCTGGAATTCATAGTCACTATGCATCAAGATCTCCAGGTCAGAAACTTGTATCTCTGAGCCTCCAGATTAGGATTATAGATGAGCCTTCCAATTCTTGTTTAGTTCATTCCAGATTTAGTCAAGTTGACAACCAGGAATTGCCACTACACCATCTATCAGGGAAGCTCCTTAAACAGAAGGTAAACTCAAAATAGCTTCAGGAAGTCCCTGAAACTGGTCAGATTCACTAGGCCTCTCCCCGTCAGAGTAAACAATAAAAGCTAAGAGTCACTCTTAGATGAATCCAAGCTGCTCAGAAGACTCTCAGGTACAAAGATCCTGAAAGGGCACCTGGTGCCCAGGAGAAGCAAAAACCAACTGAGCTGCTTGGAAGAGATCTAGACCAACTGAGGTATGTAGAAAGGACACGTTCTAGCCTGTTGAGCTGCTACATTATGTAGTGTGCTCAGGGTATGATGGCCAACTTCATGTTTAAAAGTTCAAGTCTTCTGGGCTTAAGAGAACTATAAAGCAAAATTGGACTTTCAAATATTAAGGCTGCCAAGGGTTGATCTTTGTAATTGCCTGGTTGTATTCTTCAGGGTTCTCCAGAGTCACAGAACTTATGAATAATCTCTATATTTATTGCAAGGGCATTTGTTATGATGACTTACAGTCTGTAGTCCAACTCCCCAACAATGGTCAGCAGTGAATGGGAAGCCCAAAGATCTAGTAGTTGCTCAGTCCCACAAAGCTAGTAGATTCCAACAGATGTGCTGGCAAGTAAATGCAAGCAGGAGAGGAAGAGCGAATCTTCCTTCTTCCAATGTCCTTAGGTAGGTCTCCAGCAGAAGGTGTGGCCCAGATTTAAGGTGTGTGCCACCATACCTGGATTTGGGACTTGTTTTGTCTCAGAATGACCTTGAACTCAGAGATCTCCTTGCCTTAGTCTCCTGGGATTCATAGCCACTATGCCTCAAGATCTCCATGCCAGAGATCCAGGTCAGAAACGTGTATCTCCCAGCCTCAGGATCTGAATCACAGGTGAGCCCTCCAATTCTGGATTGTAGTTCATTCCAGATATAATCAAGTTGACAGCCAGGCCACTACACCGGACTTGTGCAACGTTAGCAAAACTATTGTTTATGTAAGATAATAGGTCACAAGGTTAACTGCTCTTTCTGCTTCTGTAAACAAGCTTGTTTTACTGGAGATAAGTAGGATACCTGCAAGACATTTGTTTACGAAACAACCTTCTGATTGCAAGATATGTGTTTGCATGTAAACACAATGTTGCAGGTTTAGATTTTTTTTTTGTTTTACAATTTATTTATTTTATTTATATGAGTACACTGTAGCTGTCCTCAGACACACCAGAAGAAGGCATCAGATCCCATTACAGATGGTTGTGAGCCACCATGTGGTTGCTGGGAATTGAACTCAGGACCTCTGGAAGAAGTGTTAATGCTCTTAACCACTGAGCCATCTCCCCAGCCCCAGGCTTAGATTTTTTTAAAACCTATTTTAATTAGGGTTCTTAAATACTTCAACCTCCCTTCTAGCCCACTGACCAGAGGTAGTGGAGAAAGAAGGTTAAAAGGGAAAGGGGGTTGTGGACCTGTTTAGAAGTAGTTCTTTGGGGTGATTCCAATCTTCATTATCAGGATATCAGCAATCCAGCCCAATAGCAAACACCAAACATGAATCAGTAACAGTCATTTGATCCCGAAGAAACTGAAAGGCTTGGCCAAATTGGCACAAGTCAGTAGAAGCTGCAAGAATTAGTCAGAATACCACAAGTTCTTTGGTGTGTTCCTTTCTATGAAGACCAATGTTACCTGTCTAGCTCAGTCAGTAGGGCATGAGACTCTTAATCTCAGGGTTGTGGGTTCAAGCCCCATGTTGGGCACCATCTATAGGCTTAGATATTTTTTTTCTCTAAATCTACTTTATTTAAGGTGTGAAGTGTTGCACGGCATAGCAATGCACGAACATGCTCTCACTGTCTGTGGGGTTATATTCATACTCTTTCTAAACATCACACGCCCTCTCAAGCGTCCACTCCAGCAAAACATCACATGCCCTCCCATGTTTCCGCTTCTGCAAAACACCCTCTCACAAGGCAGCTTCCAGATAAACATCACGTGACACAACTGAGTTTCCAAAGAAACCAGAAATTTCCACTTCAGAATGTAATTTTATGTTCCTTGCCTTTATAAATCCCTGATTAATGTGACTCAGGATACATTTGGGAATCCTAAGAGTTGGGTATAGTCCTGGTACCAGTACCAGAATAAAAGCCTCTTCTTTGTTAAAATATACTCACATTCAGACTAGTGAGTCTCTGAACAACCTCAGACCCCTAACACAGGTTCCCAGCTCTGTGAGCGGTCACCTGTGCTGCAGTGTACCTTGGGAATGCCGCTATCTTTGAGTCATTTCTGCTCCTGTCAGCAACCCCTCACTCATATTCCTGTAACTAACCTCAATAAACTTAATAGTTCACACCAGTTGGACTTTGAGGGTATCTGTAGTTTTGTCTGTGGAGGGATCCCTCTCTGGGGTGGGTAGTTGTGTGTATTGCATCTCCCCAGGAAAAGTCTTGTCACACAGCATAATTGGCATCTGAACAGAGACACAACAGAACGAAAGACAAGGTGGAGAGGGGTGAGTGCACAGCCCTGACTGTGCAGACAGCTGAGACTGAACAGCCTGAGGGGGGAGCATCGATGGAGGGGATTCTGAAACAGTCATCCTTTTCTGTTAGTGTGCCTTTGTGGAATGACACCAGTTCGAGCTATGGGTAGGGGAGACCAGCAACTAAGTCCTAGCCCTCAGGATCGACGTGTCCATGGGGGCGGGAGGGGGGGTGTCCCAGGATCATTGTCTTCTTTCCTGTGGTATGGGGTGCCTACTGGATGAGCAGGATCCACCCTGTGAGTTCAGAGGTGACCCAGAAACAGCTAAAGTTTTAGAGGAAAGTTTGCAGTCTCTGAGATTAGTGTACAAGAGTTGAGGTTGTCAGCAGCAGTGGCAGAGGCCACAGGGCATCTGTTGTGTGGAGTTAGAAATGCATCTGGGGCAGAGAGGGCAACCTGACAAAAAGCTGTTTGTGGAAAGGAGCAATTGTAATGCAACAGGGAGATAATATCCTTTGTGTTAGCCTCTGGCTTAGCAAGTAAATTAGATTAAAAGAGGGAGGGAGGGAGGGAGGGAGGGAGGGAGGGAGGGAGGGAGGGGGGAGAGGAAAAAAGTAATAAAAATATACTCCAGTCCAACTTTTAGAAACAAAAGAGAGAAGATCTGTAATTCCGCACAGGTGGGGACATTACAAACAAACAAACAAAACAAACAAACAAAGCAGTAATCAGAAGTCTCAGCGCTTTAAGTACCTTGACATACGACTGCCAACCACCTAACTTCCGTGAGTTAGAGGCCAAGTTTTCTGGCTTTTTGATATGAAATTTATAGCATAATAAATCTAAGGGAGAATTTACCTCTCCTCCCTGGCTTGGTATTCTGGTCTACCAGGAGAGTGGTAGTAGAAAATAGAAAGAGATTGCACCTAATTTATAACATACTAGGGAAATTAGAACTACATTTTGTGGAAACTTTCTTTCTTGATAAATAGGAATTTACCCCTGAGGTGCCTGGGAAGCAATTAGAGACCAGCTTAGGCTTTGAAGTGTGGAGGTTAGATAACTGCTGCTGTCATTCTCTCACTCTGTCTCTCTGTTTCTGTCTGTCTCTGTCTATCTCTGTCTCTGTCTCTCTGTCTCTGTCTCTCTCTCTCTCTCTCTCTCTGTGTGTGTGTGTGTGTGTGTGTTTGTGTGTGTGTGTGTGTTTCCCCTAAGGCAGAGCTGTGATTGGTTGATAGTCACAGGTTTAAATCACTGGTGTGCTCACTTGTTTGTAACTCCCAAGCAGAAATGAGAACCGTGACCTTTGGAATGCAGGGACTCTCGTCTTCGTTCTGACCTCTTACCTGTCATGTTCCAGTTCAATCAGACACTTTTTTTTAATAGCCCAAAGTCTCAGACCCGGTGAGTCAGAACAAACCTTTCTTCCTGAAATTGTTTTTTTTTTGTTAGTTATTTTGTCAGACAAGTGAGAAAAGTCGCTAATAGGAACAATATAACTTAAATTCATTCTTTACTGTTAACTTAATGATCACTACTCTGCATGTTCATTCTAGGGAGAGCGGGTGAAGGGACTCTGGCCAGGTCGAGCACAGCAAGCACAGCTCTGCCAGGCCTTGCCTTCTTCCCCTTACCCTCCGAGTTGCTATGAATGAATGAATAAATAAATAACATTAGATTACATTCCTGAGGCTAGCCCCCAAGTTCTACTCCCTTCTTTGGTCAATTCCTTCTCCTGAGGCTGACTACCAAGGTCCAGCTATCAAAGTATTGAAGTCCAGCAATCAAAAGCCCCTTTGGCTCACGTAAATAGCATGTCCAGTTAAAATTAAACACCTCATCCTAACACTGGGTTCCCTTGTACCTTTTTAAACTGCCATTTTCCTATGTGCCACTTCTCTCGCTTCTCTATGCAGAGGCGGTCCCTTGTCCCAGTCCTCTCCTGGGCACATACCCCTGACTCCTGCCCCTTGTTTCCTTTCCCTTCTCCTTCCCCGTCATCCTCTATCTCCCGTGTTTCTCTCTTATTCTGTGTCCTCTGTCCCTCTGGGACAAGGAAATCTCCTTTGTACTGAGAACTTGGTCTTGGAGGTCCTGAGCAGAAATCAATTTCTCACAATGGGCAGAATTAAGCATTATTAAATCCTTACGGCTCCACAAAACCCCTATTTTGTAACACCTGTATCCCAATTCTATTAATAGACAAATATTTACAAAAGGAAGAGTGAAGTGATGGGGGGTACCCCTACCTCCACTGTTACACTGGTGTTTTTGCTTGTTTTCTGAGGCAGGGTTTCTCTGTGTAGCTTTGGCTGTCCTAGAACTCACAGTGTAGATCAGGCTGCCCTTGAACTCGGGAGATCCACCTGCCTCTGTCTCCCCAGTGGTGGATTCAAAGACACGGCACCACCCCAGACTGTGTTTTTTACATAAATAAGCAGCTATCTGTCCTGCAAACCGTATGCAACCACTATAGTATTTTCATAGAATTAGTCCTTTTTACTTGAAGAAACCAAGTTAAACCTAAAAGAAGTATCTATAAAGGAGGGACAGGCGAGTTTGGGTTCTGTCTCAGCACTTCCATTCTGACAGATTGCCAGTCTTCTCAGACTGCTGAGCAGAACCGGACTGGAGTCTCGGTTTGCCGTTTAACTCCATAATTCATGGTTCGTCCATTCAAGGCACATTTTTTTTCTTTTTCTTCTTTTTTTTACAAATCTTTTTTTTTTTAAAGATCTATTTATTTTTTGTATGTATATGAATGCACTGTCGCTGTGCACAGTGACACACCAGAAGAGGGCATCAGATCTCCATCATAGATGGTTCTGAGCTACAATGTGGTTTCTGGGAACTGAACTCAGGACCTCTGGAAGAGCAGTCAGTGCTCTTAACTGCGAGCCATCTCTCCAGCCCTTATGTATTTTTGCTATGACTTTTTCATATGCTCTATCTTTTTGTGTTGATTTATCACTTTAAACTTTATATATAATTTTAGTTTATCCACTACAGTCGTTAGGGAATAAACACACAAATACATGTGTCCGCACTTCCTTTCCAACCAGGAACTTCCCTATGATATTGCAATTGTAATTTTCCACATCTGTCTCCTTGACTGATTTAGTATCCTCTGAGAAAATGCCCGAGGAATTCTTTTTGAAAAGAAGAGAGTAAGAGTTAGTTTGTTGTGAGCATCACCAATTCTCAGGACACAATTATTTTAATTAATTTGAAAACACCCTGGTAAAACTGAATTGGGAATAGATGGGGAATCTTCATCAGTGTATGCCACACTCTAACGGCTCTCTGCATCTGCAAATGGGTACGAGATTTCCTATTCAGTTCTCATTACTCTTTTAATCCATTTATCTTAATATAAGCTACTTTCTTAGATTTGAAATAAGATTAAATCCAACCCAGAGAAAAGCAGAACAGGGCAATGGAGCAAATAGCTGTCATTTTATGTCAAGAGCAATAAATCTCATCTGATGATGATATGCCAGTACACTGTGATAAATTCTCAGCATGTCCGCTGCTGTTACCCAGAAAACCTGTAAACACTGCACTCCAGGAATTGCTTTTGATGCGCGAAATCTCACCTAGGAAGTGATTCGTTACCTTTCTCCAGAATCACTTGATTGATGCCCTTTCTGTGTGAAACCCCGAATTCGTTCTTTTCAGCGTATTGCACACTGGTTTCAATTTAATATAGAACTCAGGAGAATCGAGTCAGTCTTATCTTGAACGGTCCACTTACATGCCTGTTGACTTTAAGAGACTGAGTCCGACTACATCTTGGGAGTGAAAGGGTGGGTTGGACTTTTATTTTGTCACTCAGTTTAAAAGCTGTATCAAGTGATGCTGTCGAAGATGAAAATGTTGAGTTGACTCGTAAATAAAACATTAAAATCACCACTTCTTCATCTAACTGCTCTTCCTATTTTCCACCCCCACTCCTTTGACGGGGTTATAGTTAATAACTATAAAGAACAAGAACAAAGTACAAAGATAGAAAATAAAAGTAAATCCATGACCTATCACCCACTTTTTTTTGCTCTCGGTGTCAGGAATAATGGACACACGGGGATTTATTGAATCGTTATGGACACACCATATCCTCTCTGTATATGTACGTGTGCAGTTATTAATGTTTAGACTTTTCTCAAATATTTGCATATCATACATAGCTTTAATTCCTTTTCACTTGATACCACACATGAAATCCCACATTTAGAGATACTCACACTGTTTAACAGCTGTGACTGTTGATAGATGGCTGCATTTCTTTTTTTAACAAATGAAAAGGATTTTTTTCCAGTCATAGCAAAATACATATGCACATATTTATAAAGAAGGCATAAGGCATTTTCAATATTACATGATTTTGTTCGTTGAGTACCTTTAAATGGGATTCATGAGCCCAGAGAATAATAATCAGTTTTGCAAAAAAAAATAGTGTTTCAAATAATGTACATTTTCATTTTTGTCTTTTGGCTCAGAGAGTCCTATATTGTAGCCCAGGCTGGCCTCAACCTTGGACACTAACGATCTTCCTGTCTCAGCTGTAGGAGCCTTGAGTGTTCATTATAACATGAATATATTTCAGGCACATTGTTTCAAGAGACGGTTGCTGACTACAGGACCTTAATAAAGACCGTGACATCTTGATGGTTTTTTCATACATGTACTTTTAGAAATAGTTGAATCCCTCTTTGGGGTAAAGTAAGCTTAGGTTTGTAAGAACTCAGGCTGTACTCTGGCTACTTTTCAGAATTCTTTAGTGTGGGTCTTGGGGCACTGCATCTCACACCAGCTGATGGGAACCATCTGGACTCCTGACTCGCTGTGGGCCACCACAACTCCTAACTCATTCTCAGCAGTAGTCAGCAGGTAATTGGACTGTGCATCACCTAGGGAGATAACTTTGGCCAAAACTATGTCACCTGGTCAGAAGCTCTTGTAAATTTCTACCTTGTCTTTTTCAGTTGCCCGGATATCTTCCTTGCAGATAGTTCCTCGAAAAGCTTTTTTAAGTGGTGTGGATCCCACATACAGGATGTGTACTTTGGCAAAACGTGAGTTGATGCTAGAGGCCTTACACATGACAACAGCTCCCACATCTGGAAGTAACTGGAACTCTGTTTCTCTCATTACTGACACCACGGGAAGCGGGGATGCAGTACCTCACAGGTGGCGCCATGCTTGCCACTCAGATGGCTGCATTTAATGTACACCCTACGGATGAAAGCTTTGGTGGTCAACCTGCGTTATCATAAGCAATGCAATAAACATCACAGTGCACAGTTCCTCATACATGAATAGTAAATATCTAATCAAGTTCTCAAATATATTATTTCTGGAATATATGCACGGATATTTAATATTTTGGTAGACATTTCTAACATTAGCTTATATTCAGTGTGATGGTTTGTGTATGCTTGGCCCAGGGAGTGGCACTGTTAGGAGGTGTGGCCTTGTTGGAGTAGGTGTGTCACTGTGGGTGTGGGCTTTAATACCTTAGTCCTAGCTTCCTGGAAGTCAGTCTTCCACTAGCAGCCTTCAGATGAGGATGTAGAACTCTCAGCTCTGTCTGCACCATGCCTGCCTGGATGTTGCCATGTTCCCGCCTTGATAATACTGGACTGAAACTCTGAACCTGTAAGCCAGTCCCAATTAAATGTTGCTCTTATGAGTTGCCTTGGTCATGGTATCTGTTCACAACAGTAAAACCCTAACTAAGACACACTAGCAATGCATAAACTCTCATAGGTTTCCACTTTGTAAATATCAAACTTTAAAAATCTCACTTCTGCGACTGTAAGTTAGAATTTCTCTTTTTTTTCTTACAAATTCCAACATCTTTCATGTGTTTAAGAGCCATTTATATTTACCTGTCCATGGTTTGTCTTCTCATATTCCGTACCAATTTTCTATTGAGTAGTGAAATTGTAAAAGCTTCTGTTAAGGGCATTCATTCTTGTCAGGTAAATGTTTTTCAGGATTTTTATCTGTTTGAAGTAGTTTATTATAGGATGTACATTTTAAACAAAACACATTTTGTTTCTTTTCTTAAACATTGTTTATTTGTGTGCACACATGTGAGCCAGGATGAGAACTCGAGCCCTGCATGAGGTGCATGCCAGAGCCCACAGAGGCCTGAGGAGGGGTGGGATTCCTGGACCTGACGTTAACGGCTACTGTGAGCTGCTACTGTCAGTGGTGGAGCCTAGCCTGGCTCCTCGGCAAGAGCTATAAGGGCTCTTAACTGCTGCACCATCTCTCCAGCTTGCTTTTGTAATCACATCTGTTAAGTCTGTATGTGCCCATGTATTTGAAATGGTACTTGTAGTAAATTCTTATATATATCTGGGTGCATTTCTGAATTGGTTTATTCATTCTATATTAGTATCAAACTTTAGATTAATGTGAGCTATTTTAAACAATTTTCTGGATTACTTCTTATAAATTTATTTTTATCAGCTAGTAATTGTTTCTCCTTATCTCCAATATATAAATCAACTGGTATCCTGTCTATCCTATCTATCTATCATCTATCTATCTGTCTATCATCTATCTATCTATCTATCTATCTATCTATCTATCTATCTATCTATCTATCTATCATCTACCTACTTACCTACATGCATCTGTGTACCTATGTATCTACCCATCTGTTGTCTATCATTGATATATCTTTGCATAGTGCTTAGTAGACATTTTCCTCAAATATGTTAATTTTTAACACTAAACATAGGTTCTCTTTCTGCTTCAGTGATGTCACCGTACCCGTTGTTCTTTGTCCTGGCACCAATAATTTATTTCCCACACTTTCAGATCCAGCTTCCTGTGCCTCCTTAGAGACACCAGCAACCTCTCTCAGGGGTCCTCAATGAATCCTTAGATTCTGAGCTCAGCTACACAGGGTCTGTCCCCTGAGTCCCTGAGAAACCAGCACTAGCTGGTTGGATTTCTAACAAGCTTTGTCTCTGCTGATGCAGCCCTAGAATAATTCCTGTCTATATAACTTCAGTATTTCCCTACAGTTTCTTCATTGTCTGGTAAGTCTTAAACTCCTTAGAGTCTTTGTTAAAATAGCAATGCATTCTGTATACATAAGTAAAGCATGATTACTAAATTCATTATGGGCATGTTTGCTTCTTCATGCACGCAGGCATGTGCATGCACATGTATACAGTCAGATGTCAATCTCAGGCATCATGTCTGGGCTGTGTCTACTTGGTTGACTGAGATAGGATCTCTCATTACCTCAGCAAGTAGGCGAGACCAGCCGTTTAGTAGGGTCCAGGTGTTTGAATGTCTCTGCCTCTCAGTGCAAGAATACAGATGGGAAGTGTCTTTCTCAGCTTATATTTAAAATGCATGTTCTGGGGCTCATACTCCAGTTCTTACACTTCTAAGGCAAACCTGTCACTGGTTGAACCTTGAGCACAGCCCAGATTAAGTTCTTATCTAAGACAAAGGCCTCTCTCTGGAGTGCTTCTGTAGCCACTCTCACTCTCCAGGTCTGTCTGGCTATGCTGCTCCTGCCGTTTCTGCTGCTCCAGCTGCTGCTGCTGCATGAACCTGGGATATGTAACCTAAGGGTTTCAGTTAACTCCACTTTCCTCTAATGAGTTTTCTGTCTTACTTTACAAAACTCTGAAATTCAAGAGAAAAGGAATCAGAAGACAACAAAATCACTAAAATCTGCAGTGAGAAGTTTGCTCTAATAGATCCGTCTGCATGGAAGTACAGTTTATTACAGCATACTGCCAAAGAAAGAACTGAACGGGATGCTTCCACCTACCCATTATTCCAAATAGCATCTTCCTTTGTGAAGCACCCGCTTTCTCTGCTTCCCATGTGCTTTCTCAGATATTAATAGGACCTCTTTTTGCTACTGGAAACATTCTGCAGAAATCTGAACTATACTTAAATTTCAGAATAAATTTTATTAGGAGACCTACATATTTCTATATAGGACATTCATTTTTTTCCCTCCCTGAACTCTTTGAAAATTTTAAAAGATTTTCTGTAATATGTGTATCTCTGTGGGTGCCTGGGTACCAGTGTGCATGTGAGGTCAGAGGAAGACCTCTGGTGTCAGTGCTCGCCATTTCCATTGTTGGGTATAGGGTTGCTTAATGTTCTTTTTCTGCAAGCATCTGAGGACTTTCTTCCCCTGCTCCCCTCCCATCTCCAGTTAGGAATTCTGGGATTATAAAAGTGTACATTAGCATGTCTGGCTTCCCTTGTGTTCAGGCAATTCAAACCCATGTTTTCATTGTGAGTGTTACAGTTCTGAAAGAAAAGGTATTCTGGCCATCAGAAGTCAGGGAATACTACAGATTCATACTGCACAACAAACTTTACATAATAGATTTATTTGGAAAAACTGAGGAGGATGGCTGCCTCTGCCCCGATAAGAAGCAGCAAAGAACTGAGTGGGAGGCAGACTGATTTATGTGGGGTTTCCTGGGGACAGAGTTTTCCGGAATAGTTGAATTCCAAAGGTTTCCAGGACGGGGATTGGTGGGATTTCAAGTTCTGAGATTTGGGGAAACTCAGGGATTGGTGAGATTTCAAGTCCTGAGCTAGGGCAAACTCAGAGATTGGTGGGATTTCAAGTCTTGAGCTTCGGATGAGTCCAGAGATTGGTGAGATTTCTAACTGCAGAACTGAACTTGGACTTTGTACCCTACATTCATATTTGTCAGGCAAGTGCTTTACCCATGGAGCCATCTCCCTATCCCCAAATAACAATCATTTAATATCCAAAGTAGTCAGAAATATAGGCCGAAAGGACCCGAGTCAGCCCAGAACACCAACATCAAGTTCTCAGCCCAAGGGAGATTTATTTGCCCCAGATGGACAAAGGGCAGGAATGAGAGACAAAGACAGGTGACAGAGGATGAGGCAGAAGGGGAAGGCAAGAAGGGAGAGGACCTGGGGGACAAAAGACTGTCTCTGGATAGAGAGGAAGCAGATATAATCTGAAGGTAAAGAGCGGCTTATGGAAAGAAAAAAATGGAAATCGTGTGTTAGGATGAAGAGTTTATTTTTGATTAGACAGATTTATTAGGTGAGCCCAAGGGGCCTTTTGATTGCTGGGCTCCAGTACTTTGAGAGCCATACCTTGGTAGTCAGCCTCAGGAGGAGGAAGTGACCAACTAAAGGAATGGACCTTGGGGGTTAGCTTCAGGAATGTAATCTAAGGGTTTGTAGCAAGGCAGAGAGGGAATGGGGAGAAGGGCAAAACTTTCTGGTGCCGTTAGCCATGCTTAGGGCTGTTAGAGCCTTTCACCAGCTTCTTGATTTCTCATTGGATTAAGCAAGCATATGATGGAGTAGGATAAATTAAAGCATGCATAACTTTTATTTTTATTAATTAAATTGCTTACCTTTAATTGATAAGTAAGAACATTAAAATTGTACATGTTAATGAGGTACTAAATGTGTATGATACATTAGTTTGATGTTTCCCAGGTTATATGTATACGTCTTCTGAACTGTTTACCATTCAAAAATATTAAAATATTCTATTGTAACTTTTAAAATGTATATAGCATATAATTGTTACCTATAGTCCTCTTACCATCCACTAGGCAAACTTCTTGTTCCTATATGACTATGACTTAGCGCTTGTTAGTCAACCTTTCCACATCCTTCTGTCCCATCTGTCCCTCTTACCACTGATAATCACCATTCCATGCTCACTCCGAGGAGGTCTCCTTTAGGGTTGAACAAGACAGTATGGTACTTGTCTTTCTGCCTTTCTGTGCCTAGCCTAGTCCACTCATGCCATTTAACATGAGCCCTAGTCCCAACCATGTTACTACAAATGAAATTATTCCGTTCTCTTTATGCTGGAATAGTTAGCATTTGCCTTAGCATTCACAAGGACCAAGCTGGTCTCAGATGACCTGGTGATCCTGACCGGCTCCTGGGTGCTGAAAAGGTAGGTTCGCCCCTCCTCACCCAGTGATTGCATCGATTTGTCAGCTGTGCATAACAACCAGTATTGTTTCTGAGTGCTTTACTTTTACAGACATGTCAAAAACTGTGATTATACTTTCATAAACTTTCTCAATAACAATGATGTGTGCATCAATGTGGGTAGCCGTGGCAGGTAGGCTGCTGCAAGTGTTACTAAGTATCAGTTTCCTCCCAGATTGCCACATTCCACCTCCCAGGGAAGCTCCTTAGGACAGAAAGTAAATAACAAAATAGCTTCGGGAAGTTCCTGAAACTAGTTAGACTCACAAGGCTCCTCCCTCTCAAGAGTAGACATTAAAGACTGCTGGGAGTCACTGTCAGAAAAGACAACCTGAAGAGAAGACTCTGATACCAGACCAACTGCCTAGGAGAAGCAGAAGCCAGCTGAGCTGTCTGGAAGGGGTTTCACACATGTGTGACGCATCTCCTCAGGTAAAGTCTTATCACACAACAAATAGAAGATTATTAAGTGGGCATTAAGCTTAGAGTATATCATATGAATTTTTCAATATCTATTGCTTGATAATAGTATTTAGTGTAGGCAATGTAGTCTTGTGCAGTTCAAAATTTGTTAAAGGGTAAATCTCACATTATGCATTCTTACTGCATACAACAAACCAGAAAAACAGAAATATAAGAAACTAAATATTGGTTCTATTATGTAGATTGTTCTGATAGGATCTTGTGTTTGCATGTTACCAAATTTATTCAGATGAGCACATTTGATATGTGGAGTTGTTTACCTATCAATGGAACTGCCCTAACAAGAAACAAACAAATGTAATTAGCACTTCCTGTCACTAAGATAACCCCAAATGGTCCTTTTAAGTGATAGGATCCTTCTAGAAATGTGATAAATTGTTTCTTTAAAGGATGAGTTGGTGATTTTAAATTCTCAGGTTCATCAGCAATTTCACATGTAATATTTAAATTGATTGTTTATAACTGCAGTACATATTTCATTAGAAACACTGTATTGGCATTTTGCTACCGCATTGCTTCAAATCAAAACTGGATTATGTAATTCACAGCTCCATTTTCTGTAAGATTCGGGGTCTTTTAATATGGTCTTACTTCGCCACTAACCACTGCATATTCAGATTACTCATGAGAACTGTTTCAATAAACAGACGGGGGTGAGTTCAGGAGGAAATGGATGCAAAACTTCATCAGTTCAGGGATGACCAGGGAGACTGGGGGAGAGGTTAATGTTTTGTTTTCAGAAATCCAGGAATCAGAGAGTGAACAAAGTGATGGCATCTCTTCTGTGCTCCAGCACCTGCGACTCACACAGACTGCGAGCGGCAAGGGCGCTGTGCCCTCATCCCGGCGCGACGATTTAAGGGACCTGTGAACACTTCAAGACAGTCTTATAATGAGAAAAAAAAAGATTAATCAGTTCTGTTTCTCAGGACCATTGACTTCATTAAATGTACTTGATGAATGATATCAATGAGCCAAAAAATCATGATTTTTTTGTAATGAAAACAATGTCTATTTAGTAAAGCAATTTCCTTATGTGTTCGTAAAGATAACTTTAGCACTTGGTAGAAGCTGGGATATTTCCTGAAATGAAAAGAGCTTTCAGGAATAGAGAGTCTTGACCTTCCAATATGTCCCAGAATAGAACTGTCTGCCTTAATCGTGAACTACTGAAGACAGAATCCAGCGTTGTTGACCTACTTTGTGACCGAGGTTCCGGTGGGAAAGAAAGCGGGTCAGGAATGCCCTGTATTCATTACAGGCTTGGCAGCTACTTCCGGGGTTAAAATGGCCTGCTGGTCTGCCTGCCTGCCTGCCTGCCTGCCTGCCTGGTGTTCCACCCCTTCACACCTTGCAACTCTAACGAGAAAAGCAGCTTGTTTGCCAGCTGAAGTAACTGTTCAAATGATCCGAAAGGCTCCTCTGCTGTTGCCGACTGTCTCTAGAGTTACAACCGTTATCGTCTAGTTTTAGCCTCTTGTTGCTTCAAAACTCAGTCTGTCATCAGTAGGTGGTGGATTTTCTCTTCTGGGTAGTGATTGGGTTTGTACAGTGTATAAAAATGTGCCTTGATCTTCTCTCTTGCGACTGAGCAGGCGAGTACAACCAGGAGCACAGGGAGCACCAGAGTGCCAGAACAGCCTTTACAGGGTCCGCCAGGGCCCCACCTGCACCCAGAAGCTGGGCAGTGTCACAGCCATCTGTGCACCTATCCTGCCGGGGAAGAACTGCTCTGCAGGGAGTGATTTGACTCCCGAGTTTAGAGGTGAGGCCTCCATCTTCTCTCCTGCGACTAAGTGGGCAGGTACAGCCAGGAGTACAGGTAACACCAGAGTGTCAGAACAGCTGGAACATGGTCTGCCAGAGCCCCACTTGCACCCAGGAACTGGGCAGTGCCACAGTCCTCTGTGCCAGGGGAGAGTCAGTCACCCAGGGATGCTGAGACAGGCTTGCAGGTCCACAGGAGGGACAAGTACCAGCCAGAGTCAGCAGGACCAACTAACACCAGAGATAACCAGGTGGTAAAAGGCAAACGTAGGAATATTCCCAACAGAAATCAAGGCAACATGGCACCATCCAAACCCAATTCTCCCACAACAGCAAGTCCTGGATACCCCAACACACTGGAAAAGCAAGATTAGGATTTAAAATTACAGCTCATGATGTTGATAGAGGGTTTCAAGAAGGACATAAATAACTCCCTTAAAGAAATACAGGAGAACACAGGTAAACAGGTAGAAGCCCTTAAAGAATTACAGGAAAACACAACCAAACTAGTGAAGGAATTGAACAAAATCATCCAGGATCTAAAAGTAGAGGTAGAAATAATGAAGAAATCACAAAGGGAAACAACTCTGGACATAGAAAACCTAGGAAAGAAGTCAGGAGTCATAGATGCAAGCATCAACAACAGAATAAAAGAGATAGAAGAGAGAATCTCAGACGCAGAAGATACCATAGAAAGCATTGACACAACAGTCAAAAAAAATGCAAACTGCAAAAAGCTGCTGACCCAAAACATCCAGGAAATCCAGGACACAATGAGAAGACCAAACCTAAGGATTATAGGTATAGAAGAGAGCGAAGATTTCCAACTTAAAGGGCCAGTAAATGTCTTCAACAAAATTATAGAAAACTTTCCTAACCTAAAGAAAGAGATGCCCATGAACATTCAAGAAGCCTACAGAACCCCAAATAGATTTGACCAGGAAAGAAATTCCTCCCATCAGATAATAATTAAAACACCAAATGCAATAAACAAAGAAAGAATATTAAAAGCAGTAAGGGAAAAAGGTCAGTTAACATATAAAGGTAGACTTAACAGAATTACACCAGACTTCTTTTTTTTTAAATTTATTTATTTATTAGATGTGAATACACTGTAGCTGTCTTCAGACACCCCAGAAGAGGGTGTCAGATCTCATTATGGATGGTTGTGAGCCACCACGTGGTTGCTGGGATTTGAACTCAGGACCTTTGGAAGAATAGTTGGTGCTCTTAACTGCTGAGCTATCTCTCCAGCTCCTACACCAGACTTCTCACCAGAGACTATGAAAGTCAGAAGATCCGCGACAGATGTCATACAGACCCTAAGGGAACACAAATGCCAACCCAGGCTACTACACCCAGCAAAACTCTCAATTACCATAGATGGAGAAACCAAGGTATTCCATGACAAAATTAAAATTTACACAATATCTTTCCACAAATTCAGCCCTTCAAAGGATAATGAATAGAAAACACCAACAAAAGGAGGGAAACTACACACAAGAAAAAGCAAGAAATTAAGCTTCTTTTAACAAACCAAAAAGAAGAGAGCCACACAAACATAACTCCACCTCTAATAACAAAACTAACAGGAAGTGACAATCATTTCTCCTTAATATCTCTTAATATCAATGGACTCAATTCTCCACTAAAAAGACATAGACTAACAGACTGGATACATAAGCAGGACCCAACATTTTGCTGCATACAGAAAATGCACCTCAGGCACAAAGACAGACACTACCTCAGAGTAAAAGGATAGAAAACAATTTTCCAAGCAAATGGTCCCAAGAAACAAGCTGATGTAGTCATCCTAATATCGAATAAAATCGACTTTCAACCTAAAGTTATAAAAAAGATAAGGAAGGACACGTCATACTTATCAAAGGAAAAATCTAGTAAGATGAACTCTCAATTCTGAACATATATTCTCCAAATACAAGGACACCAACATTCATAAAAGAAACTTTAATAAAGCTCAAGGCTCACATTGCACTCCACACAATAATAGTCGGAGACTTCAACACCACACTCTCATCAATGGACAGATCAGGGAAACACAAACTAAACAGAGAAACAGTGAAACTAACAGAAGTTATGAACCAAATGAATTTAACAGATATCTATAGAACATTTTATCCTAAAACAAAAGAATATACCTTCTTCTCAGCACCTCATGGTACCTTTTCCAAAATTGACCATATACTCTGTCACAAAACAGATCTCAGCAGATATAAGAAGATTGAAATAATTTCATGCATCCTATCAGATCACCACAGACTAAGAGTGGTCTTCAATAACAACAAAAACAACAGAAAGTCCACATGCACATGGAAACTGAACAACACTCTACTCAATGATAACTTCATCAAAGAAGGAATAAAGAAAGAAATTAAAGACTTTTTAGAATTTAATGAAAATGAAGGCACAACATACCTAAACTTATGGGACACATTGAAAGCAATGCTAAGAGGAAAACTCATAGCTCTGAATGCCTCCAAAAAGAAACTGGAAAGAGCATACCCTAATAGCTTAACAGCACAGCTGAATGCTCTAGAACAAAAAGAAGCAAATACACCCAAGAGGAGTAGATGGCAGGAAATAATCAAACTCAGGGTTGAAATCAACCAAGTAGAAACAAAAAGAACTATACAAAGAATCAACCAAACCAGGAGATGGTTATTTGAAAACAAAAACAAGATAGCCAAAAAACAAAAAAAAAAAAAAAAACCCTTAGCCAAACTAACCAGAGGGGAAAGAGACAGTATTCAAATCAGCAAAATAAGAAATGAAAAGGGAGACATAACAACAGATACTGAAGAAAACCAAAAAATCATCAGATCCTACTACAAAAACCTATACTCAACAAAAGTGGAAAATCTAGACAAAATGGACAATTTTCTAGACAGATATCAAATACCAAAGTTAAGTCAGGATCAGATAAATGATCTAAACAATTCCATAACCTCTAAAGAAATAGAATCAGTCATTAATAGTTTTCCAACCTAAAAAAGCCCAGGACCAGATGGGTTCAATGCAGAGTTCTACCAGACCTTCAAAGAAGACTTAATACCAATACTCTTCAAACTATTCCACAAAATAGAAACAGAAGGAGCACTACCCAACTCTTTTTATGAAGTCACAATTACTCTGATACCTAAACCACACAAAGACCTAACAAAGAAAGAGAACTTTAGACCAATTTCCCTTATGAATATCAATGCAAAAATACTCAATAAAATCTTTGCCAACCGAATCTAAGAACACATCAAAACAATCATCCACTATGACCAAGGAGGCTTCATCCCAGAAATACAGGGATAGTTCAATATACTGAAATCCATCAATGTAAACTATATAAACAAACTCAAAGAAAAAAAACACATGATAATTTCATTAGATGCTGAGAAAGCATTTGACAAAATCCAACACCTCTTCATGATAAAAGTCTTGAAAAGACCAGGAATTCAAGGCTCATATCTAAACATAGTAAAAGCAATAAACAACAAACCAGTAGCCAACATCAAACTAAATGGTGAGAAACTTGTAGCAATCTCACTGAAATTGGGACTAGACAGAGTGTCTACTCTCCCTACCTGTTCAATATAGGACTTGAAGTCCTAGTCAGAGCAATTAGACAACAAAAGGAGGTCAAAGGGATTCAAATTGGAAAGGAAGAAGTCAAAGTATCACTATTTGCAGATGATATGATAGTATACTTAAGTGACCCCCAAAATTCCACCAGAGAACTCCTAAACCTGATAAACAACTTCAGCAAAGTCATTGGATATAAAATTAAATGAAACAAATCAGTAGCCTTCCTATACTCAAAGGATAAAGAGACTGAGAAAGAAATTAGGGAAATGACACCCTTCACAATAGTCACAAATAATATAAAATACCTTGGTGTGACTCTAACCAAGTAAGTGAAAGATCTGTATGACAAGAACTTCAACTTTCTGAAGAAAGAAATCGAAGAAGATCTCAGAAGATGGAAAGTTCTGCCATGCTCATGGATTGGCAGGGTTAATATAGTTAAAATGTCCATCTTGCCTAAAGCAATCTACAGATGCAATGCAATCCCCATCAAAATTCCAACTCAATTCTTCATAGGATTAGAAAGAACAATTTCCAAATTTATCTGGAATAACAAAAAACCAGAATAGCGACAACTATTCTCAACAATAAAATAACTTCTGGTGGAATCACCATCCCTGACCTCAAGCTCTACTACAGAGCAATAGTGATAAAAACTGTATGATATTGGTACAGAGATAGACAGGAAGATGAATGGAATAGAACTGAAAACCCAGAAATGAACCCACATACCTATGGTCATTTGATCTTTGACAAAGGAGCAAAACCTATCCAATGGAAAGAAGACAGCATTTTTAACAAATGGTGCTGGGTCAACTGGTAGTCAACATGTAGAAGGATACAAATTGATCCATTCTTATCTCCCTGTACAAAGCTCAAGTCCAAGTGGATAAAGGACCTCCACATAAAATCAGATACACTGAATCTAATAGAAGAGAAAGTGGGGAAGAACCTGGAGCACATGGGCACAGGGGAAAATTTTCCTGAATAGAACACCAATAGCTTATGCTCTAAGATCAAGAATTGACAAGTGGGACCTCATGAAATTGCAAAGCTTCTGTAAGGCAAAGGACATTGTCAACAGGACAAAATGGCAACCACCAGATTGCGAAAAAATCGTTACTAATCCTACATCTGATAGAGGGCTAATATCCAATATATAAAAAAGAACTCAAGAAGTTAGACTCCAGAGAACCAAATAGTCCTATTTAAAAAATGGGGTACAGAGCTAAACAAAGAATTCTCTGAGAAACACCTAAAGAAGTGTTCAACAGTTAGTTGGTTGCCGCTTTGCCTTTTTGACAGTGTCTTTTGCCTTGCATAAACTTTGTAATTTAATGAGGTCCCATTTGTCTATTCTTGATCTTAGAGCATAAGCTATTGGAGTTCTGTTCAGGAAATTCTCCCCTGTGCCCATATGTTCAAGGTTTTTCCCTAGTTTCCCTTCTATTAGTTTCAGTGTGTCTGGTTTTATGTGGAGATCTTTGATCCACTTAGAATTGAGCTTAGTGCAAGGAGATAAGAATGGGTCAATTTGCATTCTTCTGCATGTTGACCTCCAGCTGAGCCAGCACCATTTGTTGAAAAGGCTATCTTTTTTCCACTGGATGGTTTTAGCTCCTTTGTCAAAGATCAAGTGACCATAGGAGTGTGGATTCATTTCTGGGTCTTCAATTCTGTTCCAACCTTACATCCGACAGAGGGCTAATATCCAATATACACAAAGAACTCAAGAAGTTAAACTCCAGAGAGGCAAGTAACCCTATTAAAAAATGGGGTACAGAGCTAAACAAAGAGTTCTCACCTGAAGAATATCTAATGGCTGAGAAGCACCTAAAGAGATGTTCATCATCCTTAGTCATTAGGGAAATGCAAATCAAAACAACCCTGAGATTCCATCTCACACCAGTCAGAATGGCTAAGATCAAAAACACAGGAGACAGCAGTTGTTGGTGAGGATGTGGAGAAAGAGGAACACTCCTCCACTGCTGGTGGTATTGCAAGCTGGTACAACCACTCTGGAAAGCAGTCTGGCAGTTCCTCAGAAAACTGGGCATGACACTCCGGGAGGATCCGGCTATACCACTCCTGGGCATATACCCAGAGGCTTTACCTGCATGCAATAAGGACACAGGCTCCACTATGTTCATAGCAGCCTTATTTATAATAGCCAGAAGCTGGAAAGAACCCAGATGTCCCTCAACGGAGGAATGGATTCAGAAGATGTGGTATATCTACACAATGGAATACTACTCTGCAATTAAAAACAATGAATTCACGAAATTCCTAGGCAAATGGTCAGATCTTGAAAATATCATCCTTAGTGAGGTAACCCAATCACAAAAGAACACACATGGTATGCAGTCACTGATAAGGGGATATTGACCCAGAATCTCGGAATACCCTAGACACAATCCGCATATCAATAGATTTTTAAGAAGATGGAAGGAGAGACCCCTGGTCCTGGAAAGACTGGATGTAGGGAAACGCCAGGACAGAGTAACCGAGAGGGGGTTGAATGGAGAAAAGAGGGAGGGAAGGGGGCTTATGGGACTTTCGGGGAGGGAGGAAACGGGAAAGGGGAAATGATCTTGAATGTAAATTAAAAAAAACTTAGAAAATAAAATTAAAAAAAAAAAAAAGAAGTGTTCAACATCCTTAATCATCAGGGGAAATGCAAATCAAAACAACCCTGAGATTCCACCTCACACCAGTCAGAATGGCCAGGATCAAAAACTCAGGGGACAGCAAATGCTGGAGAGGATATGGAGAAAGAGTAACACTCTTCCATTGTTGGTGGGATTGCAAGCTGGCAAAACCACTCTGGAAATCAGTTTGGCGGTTCCTCAGAAAATTGGACATAGCACTACCTGAGGACCCAGCTATATCACTCCTGGGCATATACCCAGAAGATGCTCCAACATGTAATAAGGACACATACTCCACTATGTTCATAGTAGCCTTATTCATAATAGCTAGAACCTGGAAAGAACCCAGATGTCCCTCAACAGAGGAATGGATATAGAAAATGTGGTACATTTTCACAATGGAGTACTACTCAGCTATTAAAAACAATGAATTCATAAAATTCTTATGCAAATAGATGGAGCTAGAAAATATCATCCTGAGTGAGGTAACCCAATCACAAAAGAACATACAAGGTATGCACTCACTGATAAGTGGATATTAGCCCAAAAGCTTGGAACACCCAAGATACAACTCACAGACCACATGAAACTCAAGAAGTAAGACCAAAGTGTGGATACTTTGATCCTTATTGGAAGGTAGATCAAAATACCCATGGCTCACATCCAACCAGTAGAATGAACATAGGCTCCTCAATGGAGCAGCTAGAGAAAGGACCCAAGGAGCTGAAGAAGTTTGCAGCCCCTCAGGAGGAACAATAATATGTACCAACCAGTAACCCCCAGAGCTCCCAGGGACTGAACCACCAACCAAAGAGTACACATGGAGGGACCCGTGGCTCCAGCTACATATGTAGCAGAAGACAGTCATTTCAGATATCAGTGAGAGGAGAGACCATGGGTGCTATGAAGGCTCGATTCCCCAGAATAGGGGAATGCAAGTCAGGAAATTGGGGTGGGAGGATGGGATAGGGCATTTTCAGAGGGTAACTCGGAAAGGGGATACCATTTGAAATGTAAATAAAGCTAATATCTAATAAAAATAAATAAAAAAATATGCCTTGTCCAATATGAGCATTTTAACTTATCATTTTAGGAATATTAATAACAGAGGTGAGTCTTCCTTTCTTCCTTCCTATCTTCCTTCTTTCCTTTCTACCTACCTTCTTTCCTTCTTTCTTCCTCTCTCTCTCTCTCTTTTATAAAATTGGAGTGCATTGTCTACTCTTATTTAAAGCAAGAACTTACAATATCCTTCAATATTATCTAATATTTGCCATAAATTTTACTTTATCCTTTCTTTTGTGTTGTTTCTCTTGGTGTGATCAAGCTCCTTTTCTCTTTTCGTGTGTGTGTGTGTGTGTGTGTGTGTGTGTGTGTGTGTACTTGTTACTGTGTGGCGGAGTCATTGCCCATGCCACAGTATATGGCATATATACATAGTATATAGTATACTAGTGTGCTCACAGTATATGGCATATATACATAGTATACAGTATACTGGTGTGCTCACAGTATACGGCATATATACATAGTATATAGTATACTAGTGTGCTCACAGTATATGGCATATATACCTAGTATACAGTACATTAGTGTGCCACAGTATATGGCATATATACATAGTATACAGTATACTGGTGTGCTCACAGTATATGGCATATATACATAGTATACAGTATACTAGTGTGCTCACAGGACCACCTCCAGAACTATTCTTCACTTTCCATTTGAGTCAGGTGGAATGACGCTGTCATTTTCCACTGCAGACACCAGGTTAGCTGGGTGATGATCTTCCAGGGGTTCACCTGTCTGCACCTTACTGTACAAGCGCTGGGATGATGGGCATATTACCACAAGCAGCCTTATGTGAGTTCTGAACATCCAAACCCAGGTCTTCATACTTGCGTAGCACCTCCATTTTACTTATTTATTTATTTTTAATTCTTCAGTTGGATTCTCACTATTTTCCTAGTCCGGGCTGAACTGGTAATCTCACCTCTGGCTGCCCAGTAGCAGGGACTGCATATAGGTTTACATGCCCTTGCCTGGCTTAAATTCTTTTTTCTTTTCCTTTTGATTGCTTGAAAATTTAACTTCACTGAAATTTATTCATCCTTCTATTAAGTTACCTTGCTATCTGAAATTCAAATTCCTGCACAGAACACAAAAGCAACACATAAACAGCTTTGTTGTAGCCGCTGTTGGTGTCTGGTTCTCCACCCCGCCCCCCAGCCCCCCCCCTCCCGCGTGAAACAGAATGCGGGTCATGGAGGAAGCAGAAGGTATAAAAGTATGACTGCTCATATTTTCTTTTGATGAGTCACTTTCCAATGACAACCAGGAAAACATTTATTGACTGAGCCTCTAGGAAAACGGCACTGTACTCAGATAGCCTGTGCTGTCGGACCTTCCTCTTTGTCCGTGGATCGGTGCACCTTGCCTGGAGGTTGAACCGCCATGTTGAGATCGTGGTATCAAAATCCACAAGGGGACAGAGCAGAATAGAGCAGTGTAGGTCCCAGTTGGCACTCTGGAGCTGTGTTGGATTGTTGGCTTTCAGAGTCCCTTAACAAAAGCCCCACAAGCCCCTGTGAGGTCAGAATTCTCCTTTGTGTAGGTAGATACAATCATGATGGAAGTACCCTGCCCAGTAGCCCAGGACACACCCAGCTAGCTGCTCGCCATCATTAAACACTGTTGAGGATTTTGTCAGTTCCTTCCTCTTGCTAAATGCTAATGAGAATCCTTTGACTCCTCTTCCTTTTACTGACTGCTCGGAACTTTGGTGGAGATTATTATTTTATCCAATTTCAGAGAATAATTTTATCTCAGAGCCCTTTATTACCTCAAATCACTCTGGTTTCCCGCATGCAGGTATAGGCTGCAAAGCTCATCTCTGTCCATCTTTCCTATTCTTTGTCCTTCTTTATGTTAAGATTTCATTAAGGATTCATTTATCTGGATAACTTTCTTTTTTCAATAGTCTCCTCAGATAAGATCTGAGCTGATAGTGCCTGTGAATTCCTGCTGACTGGGTCATAGCTCTTTTCTGTGAGTAGCCTGAAGATGGTGTTTAGATGTCATCTCATTCTCAGGACTGCAGAAAAGTCATCTGATGTCAGTTCTTTTTTTCCCTGCATAGCTAATTCTGTTTTGAAGCGTTTGTTGGTGAAGGTGCAGGTGTTGTCTTTTACAAGCAGTACGCACTCAGCAGTTATTCACCTGCACCACCAATGTTATTTTGAATCTAGAGAATTTCCCTCTAGAGCACAATTATTGCACTATCATTTCTCTCCTCTGATCTCCTATCTTGTGATTATTCAGACTTTGTGTTTTCTAAATTGCTTTTGTCTTCCCTTAAGATTTCTATCTTTTTATTTTCCCGGCCCCATGACTTAAAACATTTCTGCCTTTGGAGATCCTGTAACAATATTGCAGTTGTCAATGGTGCTTATTTTGTTCTTCACATAGTTCTCTGTCTCTCTCTGTCTCTCTGTGTCTCTCTCTCTGTGTCTCTCTCTGTCTCTCTCTCTGTCTCTCTCTCTCTGTCTCTGTCTCTGTCTCTCTGTGTCTCTGTCTCTGTCTCTCTGTGTCTCTGTCTCTGTGTCTCTGTGTCTCTCTCTGTGTCTCTCTCTCTGTGTGTCTCTGTCTCTGTCTCTCTGTGTCTCTCTCTCTGTCTCTCTGTCTCTCTCTCTCTCTGTCTCTCTCTCTCTGTCTCTGTCTCTCTCTCTCTGTCTCTCTCTCTCTGTCTCTGTCTCTGTCTCTCTGTGTCTCTGTCTCTGTCTCTCTCTCTCTGTCTCTGTCTCTCTATGTCTCTCTGTCTCTGTCTCTGTCTCTCTCTGTCTCTCTGTCTCTCTGTCTCTGTCTCTGTCTCTCTCTCTCTGTCTCTCTCTGTCTCTCTCTCTCTCTGTCTCTCTCTCTGTCTCTCTCTCTCTCTCTCTCTGTCTCTGTCTCTCTCTCTCTCTCTCTCTCTCTCAATTAAAAGGGCTCTTTCATTTCCAGAAAGTACCTTCTATTACTAGATACAGTTCAGAGCGCTTAGCTCTGAGTGTTTTCATGTTTTTTCTTGTTTTCTTCATGGCCTGACTCCACCAACACCAGGCCTTACCTTTTATTAGCTGCCGCTTCTTACTCTTCCTTCATCTGGCATTGGGCTCCTGGGAATGATGGATTTTCTTGGGCACTATGACATAGCCAAAACATGGTGGAGACATGACAGACACCTTGTGTTCTTGGGAGTTAGGGAAAGACAAAATACAGTTCCCTTTAAAGGAAGCCTTTCAACCTTCCCATTTCGACCAACTAAGGCAGTTTTGAATCAACAGGACAGAAAATGAAACTTTTGTGAGCATCCATTTCAGTTCCTATTCTATGTAATTTATACAAATTTTAGTTGATATAAATAACAGTATCTCTATTTTACAAAAATGGAATTAATAAAATTGCCTAAGCTTCCATTAGGAAGTAACAGAGACAACATGTAAAATCAGGCAGAATTTTCCCATGGTGGTAGTTCTTAAACAACATGCTATTTATCACACACGGTATGAGTAACCAATACATACAAAGGGATACATCCCAAATTTCAAGGCTTGGGTCATCCTCTGAGACCTGTCCTTCCCAATCATCAGGCTCCGTAGGCAAGAGGAGAAAAACATCTTGCACCCATCAGTTCATACAGGCCGAGTGGAGGGTTTTGTACATATTTACAACATGAAGTTGCCTCAATATCCAGCCATCAACTGGACCAGGATAAAATATTTTGAATAGTTAGGATAAGGACATGAATTCATAAGAGCCCTTTGAATATCATCTTCTTGAAGGTGAAAACCATTGTATTCCCAATATTCAAAACACAGCAGCAAACATCTTAGTCGCTCAGTTGATAATGAATAAATTATAGTAGACGTTGGGTACCTGAAAGTTATCATCAGAAAGCTCTAAGACTCAAGATGACGTCTTCAAACTCCAGTCCTAAGAGTGAGCCATCTCTAGGTTGCCGCCCACTTAGAAGAGGGCTGGGAATGCATCATCCTCTGTGTTCCGAGTTTACAATCATTAAAACACAAGACTTTAATTTCTTACAGAGCGATTGAGGGGAACTGCATCCATAGAAGAACTAGAAAGCCGTGTGAGCATGTAAGAGTGATGGTGATCAGGAGAAAAAAAAAAAGAGAGAGACAGAGTGTGGAGTGAGAAGGGAGTGTGGAGTGGCAGCCACGCTCCACAGCGTTGGAAGTGTTGCTTAGCAACTAGAAGCTTCAGGAAGGAGAATTCTCAGTTTCATTGGGGAAAAGTGCAGAGGTAGGAAATGTGCATCTACAGTGGTGGAGTTTGAGGTGGTTGCTGTGATGAATAATCTGCTTTGCAAATGCACCCCTGCTTTTCTTCTGCATTCACTGAAAACGTGGTCCCATCTCACACCACAGGTAATAAAACAGAAATGAATGGGCTAGCCAAACTGAGGACCATCTTGTCCATCACAAAATGGGTCTAGGGATCCAAAAGGGAAAATTCTTCCACCCTTGTTGCAACTTTCTGTTCTGATTGGCCTTACTGATACGAGATGTGTTCTCCGTTAAGGACTTTGAACCTATGTAACTACTAAGGGAAATACTGAAAGGACTTTAAGTATACCTTTCTACCTCCCCTTACTGATGGTACCATTTCCACCTGGACAACATTCTTCATGCATTTGCACTTAGCTCTGTAATGTCGGGCTTTTACTTTTTAATACAAATGGTATCCTGTTATGTTATGTGATCTAATGAAACATGAATTGGAACTCTCCGATGTGCAACATGTAGGTAGATCTCATTCATTTAATCATGCTATGAATTATATTCTACCCACATTGTACATCAATGGGCATTTCTATATTTTAAGTTACACTAATGTGGGTGATAGCTGTAAATGGCCTTGAACATTTGTGAATGTGTTTTCAAAAATATGCTGCTAGTGGCAAAGTTACAAGGCCAAGGAAAATTGAGATTTAAAATGTCTACCTTCTCGGCGCCTTCCCCAAATACTTCGTCGAAAAAGACTCTTGTCTGCTGGCTGTGATTTCTGCATTTTCCCTATTATCATTCTTAAATAAGACAGTTTATGCCATCTAGAAGTGGAAACACATACATAGACAGACAGACAGACAGACAGATACAGATGCAGACTGACTAACAGACACACACACACACACACAGGCAAACACATACAGAGGCAGACAGACTTACACACATACACATAGAGACTGATAGGCACATACAGAAGCAGGCAGGCAGACAGACACATGCATACACACACACACACACACACACGATTACTGCTATGAATGAATGTCCTTTCCACGTTTACTGACTTCTCCTTGGAGAATTGCCATCTGACATCTTTTACTCATTTTGACATCAAGTTCTTTGTCTTTGCCTAAATCATAGTGGGCTTTATACATTATAGTTACTAATGTATAAACTTGCCTGCTGGATGTGTTGCAGTAATTTATCTCTGCCACTTACATTTTATCCTCTCTGTTCCCCAAAATGTACAGAAGCATTAAAGTTACTTAGGTGAAATCTATTTGTAATAAATACAATTTGTTACAAATTGTCTAGCCTTCAGTGGTCTAGCCTTGAATTCTTAAGATTCTTAGCCCAGGGCTTTGGAAGGTAGTCTGCATTATATGCTAACACGTTTACATTTTTGCCTAGTGCTTTATGTGTTGAAATCATCAAACTTGTCTTAGTAAATGATATGAGTTATAGAGACCTTATTGTTCTTTTAAATATCGATAGCCGCTTTTCTTGCAGTTTAATGATTAATCATTTTTCCTGCTTGTTAGACCAAACTAATCATAAGGTCTTATATACATACGAGTCTCTTATGAATTCTATTCAGTTCTACAGGTTTGCTTCCCTATTTAAACTCAATAGGGTTAATTACATAGATCTCATAGCATGTACACACATATAGTTGAAAATTTCTTTCCCACCGATTCTTTTAGATTAATGTCTACTCTTGTGGTGTCTTCTTGTTCATAAATAAGAAGCTATTAGACATAAATGTATAAGTAAGTAGGTATAGAATTTCATTCTCTGAGTATCTTGTATTTTTACGATCTCCGTTTTCTCACTGGAGGTTGTTTAGAGAAAGAACATTCCTGTTGTCTCTTTGTTTTTCGTGTGCTTCCTCTGTGGCTTCATACATCACCTTAACAGTGCGGTGGGCATCTTTTGTGCGCTTTGTCTTAATTGGAATGCTTGCTGGAGCTTGCCATTAATTATGATGTTTACTGTAGATTTTATGTAAACAACTTTTATTGGATTGAAACTGTTTCCTTTTGGTCTTTGCTGGCTAATTACTTTTGAATCATTAAAAAAAGACACTGAATATAACTGAATGGGGTTTTTCTTCATTTTACTGACAATGATATTTTGTTTATTTTCTTTAGTATAATCAGGTGTTCTTTGAAAGCTTCAGTTACATAATCATTTTTTTAAACTATGTATTTCAAGACATTTTTTTCCCTGTGTAACCAAACTTCAGGGAGAAACTTATTATATAACTGGAGCAAATAAGGTAAAGGAGCTATAACGTCATTGAGGACACAGTGGTGGATTGACTGCCCATTAATGAAGGAGGAAGGAGGCCAATGTTAATTTAGATATATGGTGGGTGAGCAAAATATCATAATGCAAAGACTAAACCAGAGTGGCGATGTGGAAATTGTGTCTAGTGTAGTAACTGCTTAGTGCAACAATACTCTGTTTTTAAAGGTTTTTATGAATTTTGTGTATGGATGTGGGCTTGCATGTGTGTATATGTTCCAGATTTGGCCTGGTGCTGACAAGGCCAGAAGAGGGCTGTAGTTTCAGTCTTCTGTTAGCCTTCATTGTGGCTGCTGGGAACTGAACCCTGGTAGTCTGCAAGAGCATTGAGTGCTTTTAACTACTGATCCATCTCTCCAGCCCTAACGATATCCTGTCTTTAGTCTCTTAATGTTCTGAAATGTTGTCGTATCTGGTTTTTTTTGCAAATGCTGATGATGGAGATAGCTCCTACTTGATTATTGTAGTCTCATTAATTTTCTGCTGGTTTTGGTATGTTTATATTTACCTTAGGATTTTAACATTTATGTTCAAGTAATTATGTATAAATTCAATTATGTCTCTCTTGTACACTCTGTGTTCTGTTAACAGAGTTATTTTATTCCCATCAAATCATTTATTTACAAAGCTTCTCATATTTTTCCCTTTCTGAAATAACTTACATATGTCTAGTATGGGAAATATCCACTGCTTGAAGTTTGGTTGAAATTACTAGGACTTACGGTATTTTGAAAGAGCATTTTTTAATTGATTGTCATCATTTCAACATTAGTTGTCGTAGCAGATACTTCTCTGTGAAGTAATTAATACACTTCACCTATTGTTTTAAGTTTGCAACATAAAGACAACCACAAAGTTTAAAATAATCCCTCTATGTGGTTTCACACAGTATTTTAATATAGTATCTCTTCTCCTCGTGAGTTATTTTAATATAGTATCTCTTCTCCTCGTGAGTATGGCCCATGCTTCGGGTTGCTTGGAACAGTAGAACAGGGTGTGAGCAAGGCTGTACTCTGGGAGGTTCTGGCCTAGCCTTCAAGTGACCCCGCAGGTTGTTTTGTTTTTTTTAGAGCTCTTTCTCTGCAATGCCCCTCTTGGAATCCAGCCACTGTGCTGTGAACAACCCACTCACTGACATCCTAGTGATCTTGAAACTAAACTCTTCCTCAGCTTCTAGCCACTTGAATGAGCCCAATTAAGGTCCCAGATGACTGCAACTGCAGCCAAGTTCATTGATGCTTGGAGAAGTGCCCCACTGAGCCCAATCACGAGAGACAACAGTTATTTTAGGCCCTTAGGCATTGGAGTAACTTGTTATGCAATGAATGTGTAACCATAACATGTTGTCACAATATTCCGGGAGCTACCAAACTCCGCTTATTCAATTGGATAGTTATTGTTAACTAAGTGGTAGGTGATATGGTTCTAAAGTTACACCTTCAGGGGAAACCCTAGGTCACTTTCTGTTAACTGTTTACAGTTAACAATTGAAAAGCGTTTGTCAAGATAGAGAAGACAGAATACGCATGAGAAAAGATTCATGAACCTCAATTAGGAGCAGTGGCTCCTACAAAGAATGAACAAGACAGGGGGAAGCCATGCTGGAGGTCTCACCAAACCTTCCTGAGAGTTGTGGGGATAGAATGCTCCTGGAGAGTTGTGTGGAATTGAGGCCAGGTCTCTAAGCCCAGTCACTTGAATGTTCCCAGGAAGAGGGATAAATCTGACAGTCATCTAGACAGTGAATCTGGGTATCCCATGAGCTGCATTGTCAAGGATTGTTAAAAGTTTTTTTCTTTTTTCCACTTATCTTTTTTTTTTTTTACAGTCCGGTCATTATCCCCCTCCCAGTCTGCCCTCTGACTGTTCCTCATCCCATTCCTCCACCCCCATCTCCAAGAGGATGTCCCCACCTCACCTGACCAGGCCTCCCCACTCCTGGGGCCTCATGTCTCTTGAGGGTTAGGTGCATCATCTCTCACTGATGCCAGACTAGGCAGTCCTCTGCTGTACATGTGTCGGGGCGGGGAGGGGGAATCGTATCAGCTAGTGTATACTGCCTGATTGGTGGCTCAGTGTCTGAGAGATCTAGGGGTCCAGGTTAGTTGAGGCTGCTGATCTTCTTATGGGGTCGCCCTCCTCCTCAGCTTCTTCCAGCCTTTCCCTAACTCAACCACAGGGGTCCCTGGCCTCTGTCCATTGGTCGCCTGAAAGTATCTGTATCTGACTCATTCAACTGCTTTTTGGGTCTTTCAGAGGGCAGCCATGATCGATAGGCTCCTGTCTGTAAGCACACCATAGCATCAGTAATAATGTCAGAGCTTGGAGCCTCCCCTTGAGCTGAATCCCAATTTGGGCCTGTCACTGGACCTCCTTTCCCTTAGTCTCTTCTCCATTTTTGTCCTTGCAGTTCTTTTAGACAGGAACAATTCTGGGTCAGAGTTTTTGACTGTGGGATGGCAACCCCATCCCTCCACTTGATGCCCTGTCTTTCTACTGGAGGTGGACTCTACAAGTTCCCTCTCCCCACTGTTGCCCATTTCATTTAAGGTCCCTCCCTTTGAGTCCTGATTGTCTCTCACCTCGAAGGTCTCTGGTACATTCTAGAGGGTCCTCCCACCTCCTACCTCCCAAGGTTCCCTGCTCCCATTCTTTCTACTGGCTCTCAGAGCTTCACTTCTGTTCTACCCCCCCCCCCAGTGCTTGATCATGTTCCCCCTTTCCCCTCTCTGTCACCTCTCCCACCCAGGTCTCTTTCTCTGCCCTAGCCCCATTGCTTTATTCTCCCTCCCAAGTGGGCTTGAGGCGTCCTCACTTGGGCCTTTCAGCTTGTTAACCTTCTTGAGTTCTGTGGATTGTATCCTGGATCTTCTGTACATTTTTTTTATTTGGCTAATATCCACTTATTAGTGAGTACATACCAAGCATGTCCTTTTAGGTCTGGGTTACCTCACTCAGGATATTTTGGGTTAGAGTTGTAGAGGGACACAGTCTACAAGGCAAAAGAAGGCAAAGAAGATGTTACAGTGGACAAAAGAGGGTGGCTGGTCACAGGGTATCTACACTCAGGTTGGAGAGACGCTTCTGAGCATCTTGTTTGTGCTGATTCTGTGTGGCTTGTGTTGGTCAGCAGAGACTGGTGTATGGGTTGCATGTCATGTTACAATAGGTACCTGTCTTGGATTTTAGTCTAGTTCATTGTCCTATGACCATTTCTCTGAAGGGTTCAAGAAAACCTTAGCCTGGCATTTTGTTATTTTTTATTTTTATTTCTTCTTAGATTTATTTGTGTCCTATGTGTATGGGTGCTATGTGCATGCATGTCTGTGTTCCATGTCAGCTGGTTCACACAGGAGGCAGAAGATGTAGGCTCCCTTGTGGCTGGCATCACAGCTGTTTGTTAGGCACCATGTGAGAACTGTGACATGGAACCCAGGTGCTCTGGGGGAACAGCCAATGCTCTGAACCACAGAGTCATCTCTCCGGCCCCTGCTGAGCTTTTAAACAGGACTCTTTGTTTTCCAGTATTCTTTGTTGTTAAGATTTTTGGGTGTTTTTTTTCTTATTTGTTTCCAAAAGTGCTTTATATATTCTGGATATATAATCTTCATCAAGTATTTTTCTTGAGAATATTGCCTCCCAGTTTGTGGCCTTGTTTCACTTTCTTAATTACATCTCTTTCTGTAAAGAAATTTTTAAATCGGTTATACTCTAACTTTTAATATTTCTCTTTTAGAGAACAGAGACCTCATTAGGTCGTGTCTGAGATATCTCAAGCCTCAGGTGTTTCTGGGAGATAATTTTTTACCATTTTCTTCCAGGAGTGTTATTGTGGGTCTAACTTTGGCACATATATAACATGTTTATGATACACATTAATTTGTGATGCAAAGATTATGTTAGGGCCCATTTTTTCTGTTATCACTTTTTGGAAATATGTGATTTTGTCCACTTAATGTTTCAAATTATTTTAAAAATGAATTAGCCACATCTATATGCTTTAGAACTATTTTTTTTTGCTAAGCTCTGTTTCCTGCCTTTAGATATTTTAATTTCTGTAGCTTCACAGTAAATCTTAAGTTAAATTGAGACTTACAACTTTGTTTTCTTTCAATATTGTTTTACAGGATTTTTTAAAAAATGTATTTTAGTAAAAGCTTGATTTTATGCAGAAAAATCTTGTTAAAATCATCTCCTGACAGTAATGGGGGTGAACAGACTTGATACCAATATTGAATATTCTTGTCAATGACGTTACCTTAACATTTATTTGCATCTTGTTTTATTTCTGTCAGAAACACTTGATGACTTCAAGAACAGAGGAATTGAAAACTTGAAGTGTTTGATAACATGTTCTTATGCTTTTCTGTTCTATTGTATATGGAATATTTATATTCATATTATCATTGCCTTAGTGTACAGAAATATAACTGATTTTTAAATTTTTATTTTTATTTATTTGTGTATGTGTGTGGTGTGTATGTGTGTATGTGTGCATGTGTGTATGTGTGTGGTGTGTATGTGTGTATGTGTATATATGTGTATGTGTGTATGTGTGTGGTGTGTATGTGTGTATGTGTGTGGTGTGTATGTGTATATGTGTGTGGTGTGTATGTGTGTATGTGTGTGGTGTGTATGTGTGTGGTGTGTATGTGCGCATGTGTGTATGTGTGTGGTGTGTATGTGTGTATGTGTGTGGTGTGTATGTGTGTATGTGTGTGGTGTGTATGTGTGTGGTGTGTATGTGTGTATGTGTGTGGTGTGTATATGTGTATGTGTGTATGTGTGTGGTGTGTATGTGTGCGGTGTGTATGTGTGTATGTGTGTGGTGTGTATGTGTGTGGTGTGTATGTGTGTATGTGTGTGGTGTGTATATGTGTATGTGTGTATGTGTGTGGTGTGTATGTGTATGTGTGTGGTGTGTATGTGTGTATGTGTGTATGTGTGTGGTGTGTATATGTGTATGTGTGTATGTGTGTGGTGTGTATATGTGTATGTGTGTATGTGTGTGGTGTGTATGTGTGCGGTGTGTATGTGCGCATGTGTGTATGTGTGTGTTGTATATGTGTGTATACTCTCTGTGTTTGTGTCTTTGTGTCCCGTGTGTGTAGATGCCCTAAGAATTCCAGAATAGGACATCAGAGCCCCTGGAGCTGGATGGTGACAGGTTGTTGCGAGCCTCTTGGTGTGGATGCTGGGATTTGAACTCGGCACCTCTGGAAGAGCAGCAAGTGCACTTAACCGCTGAGTCATCTCTCCAATCCATAATGAATTGTTTTATACAGGTTTGTATGCTGTGACTTTGCCAAATTCAGTGATAAATTTTAGGATTCTGAATCAATTCAATATATAGAAGAGTTAAACTTTTTTTTTCTAATATTTGTTGTCTTTTGAATTTTCCTAAGTTAGAGCTTTGGCAGTTTTTCAGCTGTTATTATTGGTGTTCAGTAGATTAAGTGCCATTATTGACATACAATTTGCATATAACAAAGTTAATAGATTTTTTTTAAAGGTGTCTTTCAGTTTCAAGAAATCCGCAAAGTCCTGTAATCGTCACGATAATCTTCCCTTCCAGTCTCCTTTCCACTTGATCTCTCCTTCACCATGACCCCTGAAAGGCACAGATAGGCCTTCTGTGGTATTAGCCTAGGTCTTTCTCAAATATTGTGCATGGGGGATTGCATCTAGTATTTATGCTCTATTATACCCCTATGTATACTATAAATAATAAAATTCAACGTTATAATTCTTTTTAACTGCATGTTGTCTCTAAATAAACTATATTGTCTTTCATAGTGCTCAGTTCTGCTCCTCATTACATATATATATCTTGGCTTTAATATTGTTTATTTAATTTTATCACAACCACATTTCTTTATCATGATAATAACCTGGCCATGAGTTCTTTCATACATAGTTTATCGATATTTGAATTTCAATCTTGAAAGGCATTTTGTGGGCTTTTCTATTTCTTTAAGTAGTTAAGCATCTTCTAAGTTAAATTGCATTCAAGAGTTCATTACTTTAGTTTTTGGCCATATTTTTATTAGTTCTTTGAGACTTTTGCATAATGTGTTTTGATGATTCACCGACCCCCAACTCTCCTAATCAGCCTCCCTTCCCTATTCACCCAATTTTGGCTGCAATAGTGGCACAAACTTCATGTGGGCAACCATCCAATTTCTGCTTTCAGTCCCACTCCACAGATGAAATCCAAACCTGGCACGATTATCAGGCCAAGAACCTGTTTCTAGATAGGCCTTAAGGGAGACATAACTGCTATTCTTCTGCTAAATGGATGCAGTATTAAATCAACTCCCAATGACCTACTCTCATATCCATATATCTCGAACTTCATTAGAGAAGTTTCTATTTGCAATAGATAATGATTAACACAGAAACTCACAACTGGCCAAAGTTCAGAGAATAAGGGACTCTAGAATGCTTAACCCTAAATGGGACATCTATATCCCAGTCTCTCTGAAGGCTCTATTGAGGTTTGTCCTGTTGCTATGTATTGTAATGATAAATTCTCTACCTGAAGGTCTAGTTGTCTATGAAAGAATTATCATGCTTATCAGCTTTTGCTGTGTAAACCTTGTTCCTTAATTTAAAACTATTTGATAAATAAAAATGGCTACATTCAATTCCTGGAGGGATTAGGGGGTAGGTGGGCTTTGATGTACCTGTTTGGGGGGTTGCAGATGGAAAAGAGAAGAAAGGACTGGGAGAGGAGGAAGCTACCATGAGTACATGAGAGACAGCAATTATTTGGGGGTACTCTTTTGGGGAAGTAGCCGGGCAACAGTTAAAAAAGTAAACTAGGGCTTACCCCCAGTAATTGTCAAAGCCAAATAAAATAATCATAGTCAGAGTCTCATTGATTCATAAGGTAGATAGGGATATGTTTGAATTGGATCAACTATAAGGATCAAGAATCACTGCAGAAGTAGGAAGGTAAAGATGTAATTGCCAAAGGCAACAGAGGTTTACAAGGGAAGTGTCTTCTGGAAGCAGGAGGAGAACTGAACATACAAACATTCGGTAGTATGGCATACACAAGACCAGTATGAGTTCAAGAAAGATCCAATTCTACCATGAAGGGCGGAGGTTAGAGCGAAGTCCTACCCTTAGCCGAAGCACTGTGGGTCGTTGATAGCTGCTGCGAGGAGGAGTCAGTCTTAACAGTGTAGCTCTTCACAACTGGAGAGATGACTCGGGGGTCCACAGAACCTGCTGCTCTTCCAGAGGACTAGATTTCAGGTCCTGGTACTCCATGTCAGTTTACAACTGTCTGTAGCTCTAGTCCCAGGGGGATCCAACGCCCTCTAATGGCCTCCATGGGCACTGCATTAACGCAGTGCTTAGATATATCATGCAGACAAAACATCCATACACATAAAATAAAGACTTTTGTTTTCTCAAAAAATGTGTAGCCCTTGGTAAACTGACAGTACTCCAATGGAAGGCCACACATTGGACAGTATATGGGCAGAACAGCTTACAACTAAATTTTTAAAAAGCTATTCTATATTTGATGAGCAGCAATATATTTTTCTATCATTACTTTCCTAAATGTCTAATATGGATACATTCAAAACTTAACAAAAAAAAATCTCCCAATTTCAAGTTTGACACAGATGGTGTTATTTCTGCTGTTTAACTTGTTAAGTTTCTTGGATCTATAACTAATGTTATTTCAATAAATCTGATGGAAAATTAGGCTACAGTTTTTCCAAGTAGGTTTCCTACCCTAGTCTCATAGCCTCATGAATCTCATTTGTAAGAAATCATGGTATTGTCCAACCAACTAGGCTCTTGCGTATTCTTTTAACATCTTCTCTTTCCTTGTCCTGGGTTAGGTAATAACCACTTTTTATTAGTTCTTTATTGCTGAATAAAAGTTAATCCAAAAGCTACTGCCTTGAAGTCACGGTATTCATTTGTCTCTCACGATTTCCGTGTATACAGAATTATCTCGAATGATCAACTATCTCATTGAATTATTTGGCTCAGTTCTCCCATGAATTTGTAGTCAGATGCTTGCTGTGGCTGCTGTTGCCTATGGCTTGATGTGGTTTGGGATCTACTCCTGGGGTAGCTCACTTACTAAGCTAAAGAGTCGGATCCTCTTTCTAGGAGTTTGCATGTGTCTGCTTGTGAGTGTCCTTTCTTCAGAATGAGCAAACAAAGGGAAGATGACATCATCTACTGGGCCTTTGTGACATGCACTTCCATCACGTTCTGTTTTTTAACTAGGCCAGCCATAGCTCAGTGTGGGAGGGGAACTCAGACATTCATATGAGGAGGTGAAGTTTTCTGAGTTCTATCTTAGCTATTGGGCACTAGACCTACTGTTAAGTCCACCCAGTCTTCTTTCTGTAAACTGCAAGTCTTCTTTAGGCCCTTTTCATAACACTTCTAAAATTCAGATGACTTATATCAGTTCTAAAATTTCCATTAATTCTTTTGAATATTTTCCATTTCTCTGGTAGGAATCCCTAGCTTTATTCTTGTTGTAACCATTTCCATTTTAATTATTTAAATGTTATATTTTCTGTTTTAAATCTTTCTTAGGATCAGGCTATGAATAATCTTGGAATTAATTTGTGTAATTTTACTATCAGCTCCAATTCGAATTTTCCTATGGTTTTTTTGTGTCTAGCGGTTTTTAAAAATTATATGTTAGATGTTGTCAATGGTCATCTGCAAAGATTCAAATTCTGTTATACTCATATAAAATTATTTCTTAATTTCTTCACTCAAACACATTTAACTTGGTGTAGCTTTAAAAAAATGATATATTTTATGTAAATTGATATTTTCCCTGTAGGTATGTCTGTGTGAGGGTGTTGGATCCTCTGGAACTGGAGTTATAGATGGTTGTGAGCTCCCATATGGGTGCTTGGAATTGAACCCAGGCCCTCTGGAAGAGCAGCCAGTGCTCTTAACATCTGAACTATCTCTTCTGCCCAGATTGGTCTAACTTACACTCCAAACCATGCACTTTTTTTCTTAGCCTTTTTTTTTGCTTGTCTGGATATTGCTTTATTCTGGTTTTATTGAAATTTAGCACACATATGCATACTGTAAGAAATTAATGTATTCTTTTAGTACAGATTATGTATAGAGTGTAAATTTCTCCACAGTGGTAAATTCTTGTCTTCAGTTTTCTTCTGTTTCTACTATCCTGCTAGTGCAGAATTGTCTGTTGCCTGATATTTTAAGATTTGAAGACTGAAATTCACTCAAAAGGCTTCTTCTGTGGATGACATCATTCCCATTTCAACCTGGTTGGCTCTTACCTTGAACATTTTAATAAGTGTTATATGTAGTCCAGGAAACATAGTTTTTATACACAGGAGAGTTATCAGAATGAGAAATTGTCCATTTGTGTGTTAGAGACACAGTAAACAGCCCCTTTGTGTGGCTGATGAATCTATTTAATAGTGGACAATTCACAAAAATCACAAGGATTGCCATGTAGTACAGTGGTAGAGAACTCCTCACGGTGTGTAAGGCCCTCAGTTTGATTTCTCGAACTGCAAGAAAACAGAAATCAGGCTCCTTCCTTCCTTTCTTCCTTCCTTCCTTCCTTTCTTCTTCTTCGCTCTCTCTCCCTCTCTCTCTCTCTCTCTTTCTTTCTTTCTTCAGCACACCAGCTATTGGTTTATTCCCCAGTGGCTCCTGCTTCTTCTGTTTTCCAGTGAAGAAATGTCCAGTGTCTATGTGGATGGGAATATGATGGATATAAGACCATAATTTGTCAGCATTTTTTATTTCCCAGAATTCCACTTAATTTCCGTTTTGAATATGGCATCACCTGTAGCATCTGACTAAAACAAAATTTACCACTGTTCAACATTTACAGTGTCAAATCCATTGCATTCTATTAGGCTTTGGGAATGGTTTGGAATGGCTCTAGGAATGTCAGGGCCATAGAATGCCTTTAGACACTTCCATCCAATGTCTTGTTCTCTGTCTCCTACTTCAAAGCCTTTCTTGAGCTCCTGTGGTAAGAATTAGATTTTTCTGATGATCTTTTCCTACTCCAAGTCTGGATTTCAGGACTTCCAAATCTTCTGAATCTGTTACTCTTGGTTCACATGCTCAAGACTAGTTAACATTGGTTATTTTGATGCATGTATATTTCTGGTTTTTTGTTTTCATTTTAGTCAAGACTTAGTAAAAATGATAAATTTCATGTATTTAATCTTTGTTTCACTTGCTTTAAAATAACATCTTGTATTTTATATTCATCCTGTTTAAAATGAGAAGGAAGGCTTCATGGATTAAAGGAAAGACATCACCTCCCCCATGCCTTCCACAAGACGTACATTCCAAGACTTCCAGTGGATGCGTGGACGTATAGGTAGCTCTGAACTCCACATAAACTCCGCTTTCTCCACACAACCTACGATGATCTGTGATGGCTGGTAACAGACTCAGGAGAGTAGCATATAAAGGGGGGATGCATTGGCAAAGAGTGACTTGTATCTTGTTTAGGTCAGAGTAGGCTCTCAGAGTTTGCTGTGCCATCTAGTAGAGTAGGGAGTTGTTCTTTTCTGGAATTTCCCATCTGATCCTTCCATCCCAGTTTACTGCAGCTAGCTGAAAACATTGAAGCTGCAAACACGGCGATGATGATGATGATGATGACGATGACGATGATGATGATGATGGATCTTGTTAAACTTTCATTTGTTCCCCCTCAATACGCCCCACCCCGGGAAGTGAATACTTATCAAATGACCAATCTTGTGCCAAAAGTAAATATAATTTCTGTGGTCACCTCTGTACTACACATGGTCTCTTTCCCCAACCATTGTCTTCGAAAATGGCAAGAAAATGATAAGCTTACCATCTCTCCAATGTGTGTGCTTATTGTAGACCCAGGCTTTTAAATAATTTAGCAGACACACATGTACAGCCATTGCTGCCTCTGAGGGGCTTGCTTCAAAGAGCTGTGATTTCAAATACCCTAGCAAGTACTCTATGCCTCTCCTCCCAACCATCATTGCCAGCTAAGGGAAGCCTACTTTGTGAGAGCAGAACTTAGACAACTTTAGAATCTTGCTTTGTTTATGAGCTTGATATTTTAACGTGGAGATTAGTGAATTTACTCACTGAAAAGCAATGGATTTTTAGTCTCTCACCAAATATCCAGTATACCTGGGACCTTGAGTGAAACTTACACACATTTGTACAACATTGTATTCTGAGCATTTGCTCACCACCTTCAAGGAATAGACTTGTATTAAAATTTAAATTCTCACTTCCGATTTCAATCAGATCGTTTCATTTTGGTGGCGGCGGAGAGTTCACCAGTATTATAATAAGTACTATCTCAACAAATGAGAGGAAAAATTTGGAATGTACTTGTGATTGATGCTTTCAGGAATGGAAATTTGCTGGGAATAGTCAGTGCATATTGGAGAAACGGTAGAAAAACCCCCCACCCTAATATCTCTAATATTAAATGGATAAATAAATGGTCTAGAGTCATTTAGCCAGAAATCGGATGTGATACAGTAACTACCTTTATGCTTTATGCTGTGATAAAGTAACTTGTTGCATGCGTACCTACACACACACACACACACACACACACACACACAGAGAGAGAGAGAGAGAGAGAGAGAGAGAGAGAGAGAGAGAGAAAGAGAGAGTCAGTCAGTCACACATACTTTACAATGTGATGACTAATTGTTGTTTATCTTTGCTGACATCCTAGAAGAAATAAGGCCCAAAGGTATCTTATTCAGCCAATACTTAAAATCGCCATGGCAGTTGGTGAGTGGACATTAGAATGCATCTGATGGGGGACAGCTCTTGGGAAGAAAAAGGCTCTAACTGTAGCAACCTTCTTTGTCAAGAACAGTGACAGGTCCTGCCTTGAGGCAGGTTTGCCTAGTTGGCTTCTCTGGAGCCTTTCTCTGAGTCCTTTCAGCTGCTAGCCTTCAGATGCTGAAATTGAACTAGACACAACCAAGTGTGTGCCCTTTTAGGAGCTCCAGCAGAGCCAGAGGCGACAGGGCCACCAGCAGCGATGACAAATTGAAGACTTCAATCAAAGGTGAGTCAGGTCAGCATGGACCAAGGGCCTTTCCTCTCCTCCGGTGTGCATTGAATTCCAGCAGAAGGCAGCCTGCCAGGAGCTGGCAACCACAGGAGACACCCTCCTCTATCATCCATATAAGCTTTGACACAGGGACCAACAAGGGGTGACTGGTTAGCTGGTGCAAGGTGGAAGGGAGGGACTCGCCCGCTTCGAGCCTTGCTCCAGGAAACATGAGTTGCGCCAACAATGACCAGGTCTCTCGCTCTCTCACCACGCACTTGGTGCCTTCCACTCCCGGTGCTCGCCTCCGACTGAGAGAGAGGTTTCCTTCTAAGCTGCCGGCTCCTGCCGAGGGCGAGGAAGGAAGATGCACGCCCGGGTCCTAGTGGCTTCCCCAGGCTACTGTATTTGCAAACGCTTTAGGTGGCCCTGCGGCAGTCTCAGCCTGGAAGGGAGAGGAGCACAGGGAGGAGGCTGGCAGGGCTGGCGGGAGGGAGGCGCGGAGGTGGGGCGGCGGGAGCGAGGGGGAGGGCGCCCGAGCTCTGCGGCTCCCAGCCTGGTCTCTGCCGGCTGGCGGTGGCTCCGGGTTCCCCTGCGCTGGCGCTCACGGTCTCAGCATCTCCGCCCGCCCTCGCTCCCGAGCGAGCGCGGAGGCGAGCCGCAGCCCGGCGCGGCGGTGGGCGTGTGCGTGCTGAAGGACGCCTCCTCTCGCTCCCGTGTTGCAGGCGGCGGCCGGCGGCTCCAGTTCGGGTAGCAGCGGCGTCTTCCTGAGTCCCGCGGCGAAGATGCTCAAAGTCACGGTGCCCTCCTGTCCCTCCTCGCCCTGCTCCTCGGTCACCGCCAGTACTGAGAACCTCGTCCCGGATTACTGGATCGACGGCTCTAACCGGGATCCTCTGAGCGATTTCTTCGAGGTGGAGTCAGAGCTGGGACGGTAAGGCGAAGGGTGCTGGACCAGGCGGAGCGTGGGGGCGCGGGCTCGGGCTGGGAACGCCTGCAGCGTGCACGCTAGTTGTCCCTCTCGCTGCGACACCTCCCGGGGGGTGAGGGTGTCGGATTAGCCCCTCTGCCTTGAATCTCTCTCCAGCCTAGACAGTGTCAGGGCAAGAGCTGAGCTCTAGACCGTGGCAACCAGGCTCTCCCCGGAGCGCCTAGGCCGGTGCAGTTGCAAGTATCCGCCAGACTCTCCCGCCCTCCCTGCGTGGAACTGGCTGCCACTTGGGTGCTAACTCTTACCACACGTGGACTCTGCTTTCCTAATTAGTGGCTTTGCTCAGATTATAGTTTGTCAGAGGGACTTGTGTGTCTAGTTAGTTTTGGACTGGGGGCGGCAGTGTGCCTTTCTATATCTTGGTGGATTTATTAAATTAGATCCCTCCTGCCTCCCCTCATCAAGCTCTCCAAAGCAAGTGGCACTAGAAATTTAACCTAAATACTAGCCTCCCTGCAGCGTGTGCTCAGAAGAAGGCGAGAATGAATCATTTAGGAGAGTTAAAGGCAGAGTAATGAAGTAGTGAGGTTTTAAAGAGAAAGCAGCTCTTGGGGGCCAGGCAGGGGTGATTATTGAGAAGAGGTCTGCTGCTCTTCGTTCATGTGCTGGAGTGATTTATTTAAATCGTGTATGCAAAAAGCCATCTCCTTGAGGAAGCAGACAGCCATTCATTCCCTGTTCTGAAGATCTAAACGGGTAGCAGTTTTTACCTTGGGATTGATTCAGTGTGTTCCCAGATCTTTAGCCACTGGACATTATTTGTCTTTGCTTAGGTTTTTCATCTTTTCTGTTGTCTGCACACACATAAAGAAACTTGTTTTTAATACTGTTTAGATGCAAAACTATCATCATAGGGAATCTGAACACAGTTTCAACTTGTCAAGTTGTAACTTTTTTTTGTTTGCAATTTAATTTTCATCCTTCTTTTGCTGGTAGTAGTTTAACAGCTTTTTGACTTTTTTTTTTTTTTTTGATGCTGCTAGAGACGATGGCACCGGATTCTGGGTGCTTGTACTTAGTGGGAAGGATTTGCTCACTCTGATTTGCCTTTACTTGAGTACTAGTGGTGTGTAAAAAAGCAAAACTTTTGAAAGAAATTTATTTATTTTTGTTACTGTTTTAAAAGTTCTCATAGAAATACATTTTAAATTTTAAATCCATAAAGCACTCTATTTGAGCATAGGGTAATGTGTATGTCCACATTCATTTCTAGTCATGTTTCTGGGTGTTCATTTGAGACTGTTGTATATTGAAATGAGATAGCAATTCCTATCTTTGAAAAGGTTCAAGAATCTCTCACACTTGTGTGATACGCTGCAGCCTTGTGATACAAACTTCTGATGAAAGAGATAGCACACTTAAAATTGGTTACTCGGTGCTTTAGATGTTGCAAGGCATGGAGGAAGTACAGCCTGATGCTGCTGTGGAGGGGATGGTCCCTCAGCACATCAGAGCAACGCCCCAGAAGCCCCTCACAGATTCTGACTTATTAATTCACAAATAAGCCTCTCCATCAGTCATGCCAAACGCTTGAGATGTGGGAAGATTTACAGGGAAAAAATGAACTTCAGAGTATACACGTGTGGGATGGGGAATTGCACAGGGAAGGAGTTTGACGTTTGCTTGTTTTTAATTTGGCCCTACAGTTTGCCATACAGTTGGGGTTGTGCATATAAGTCTATTATAAATTTTGAAGACTTGTCCCGCTATATATGTTTTTTATTATCCTACAATCATCAAATTAAAATATTTTTAGTGAGAAAAGCAGAACCACCGAGAGCTGTACTTCTGCTCCTTTCTCCAGCAGGACCTTGTGTTGCTGGGTAAATTCTCTGTAGATGGCAGTGTTGGTGAGCAGTGAGGTCCTGCCATTTGGTTAAACTGGAGAGCTAATTTCACTTCATAATCGAAGATATTTTTTTAAATGAAATAAACTTAAAATATGAACCAACTGGTAGTCCAGCTGTCATTGCTTTAAAAAAATATCTATAGAAACAGAAAGCAATAAAACTTATGTACATGGTGATTGAGCCACAAAAGTCCATTTGGTTGATCTTAAGATTTTTCTTTCTGTTTTGGGCCAGACCCAGGCCGGGGTGAGGTTGGAGGGCAATGGTGACTTAAAGCCAAAGCACATGGTTCCCCATACACAGTTGTCAGTATGGTGATCAGACAGCAGCAGTCTCTGTGAGGGGCGCTGTGCCACAGTGTGGACAGTCCCCTTTAGATGAGCTGTGCCACAGTGAGAACAGTCCCCTTTAGAAGAGCTGTGTCATAGTGTGGACAGTCCCCTTTACACGAGGTGGTCCACAGTGTGGACAGTCCCCTTTACACGAGCTGGTCCACAGTGTAGACAGTCCCCTTTAGATGAGCTGGTCCGCAGTGAGGATAGTCTCCTTTAATTGAGCTGGGTCGCAGTGTCGACAGTCCTCTTTAAACGAATTAGAGACTTGTTTCATTTACTAAAATTATCACTGTTATAAGCGGGCTACTCCTGAATTCAAGAAAATTAGTTTTAAGGCCACACAGACAGTAGACCCTGAGATCGTGTCTGGAAAGTGAAGTTCCAGGGGTCCTCAACCTTCCTAATGCTGCATCCCTTTAATACAGTGGTTGTGGTGACCCCCCAACCATATATTTATTTTCATTGTTACTTTATAACTATACCTATGATAATGTAAATATTTTTGGAGACAGAGATTTGGCAAAGGGGTAGTGACTCACAGGTAGAGAATGCTGCCCCAGACAGGGCTTATAGAAGGCTGGTGTTGATAGAACCGGCCTACTTGCAGCCATCTGTCATAAGGCAGAGACAACTTTGTTTCAGCAGTACATGTACACATACAAATGGGATACTTAAAAGTGTCAAGCAAGTAATTGTTTTTCTAAAATCATAATTGAAAATATTTTTGATGTTTATAGTGATTGTTCACAAAAGTCACAATATAACAACAACACTACTTAAAATATTAACTAGCTACCATCCTATGCAGGGATCTATGTCTACAGAGCACTTGGTCTTCTGCCCAGTGATGTGGGAGAATGGCATTCTGAAAGCTTTTCTGAAGGAGCTGAGAGTTTACCTTTGGCTTACAGTGGTTTGGTGAATGGAAAGACAAGACTTGGCTTGCCTTGCTCTGTGGTGAGGGTTTGGCCTTATGTATCCAAGCCCACATCCTGCTTTCAGTTCTGATCTTTTGGTTAGATGTGTACCATATTGAAAGGATGTTTCTAGTGGACTTAGCTGAGTTTCCAAACACCCAAATCCAGAAAACCAAATGTTAGACCACTTGCTTAAAAGAAAATGTGTTAAATTATTCTGGACTTTACTGTAGTTGCTTTAGGTTGGTGACCTTTAGGATCCCACCAGACTAAATTCATTATTTAAAAAAAATGCATTTATGTGGTACCTCAGTTATCTATCTATCTATCTATCTATCTATCTATCTATCTATCTATCTATCATCTTTTTGTACCTATTGTTGTTTAGGATCCAAATTGACTTTTAATAATGAGATGTCTGGTCATATGTATAGAATATAAACAGTCTCACCAAGTAATGCTTACTTTTATGTCAACAACATATTGCAGTATTTTATGTTTTATGCTGTTTCATTGTATTCTGTTTCATTCAAAATATTTGCTGAACTCATATAATCTAACACCCTACTAATAAGTTGTGGCTCAGTTGGAAAATGTTGGTTTTGGACATAAATGTGGGTATACCAGACTAAAGTATGAGGCAGAGTCCTTTAGCGTAGTGTCTTGGAGACCATTTGGCAGCATTGCCCTGAGTAGCATACATCTGACCTGAGTAGTATTAACTGGTGTGTGAAAAAAAATCTCCTTCCTCCTTCTCCTTCCCCTTTTCCTCTCCCTCCTCCTCCCCCTCTTCCTCTTCCTCCTCCTCCTCTTCTTCTTCTGCCTCCAAGTCCTTATTGGATTTTCCCTTTTAGATGTTGAGAAAACACTGGTGTCTCTAAAAGTTCCTCTGGGTACCCAGGGATTTCGACATAAAAGTAAGCATTACTTGGTGAGACTGTTTCTATTCTTTACATATGACCATACATCTCATTATTAAAAGTCAATTTGGATCCTAAACAACAATAGATACAAAAAGATGAGAGAGAGAGAGAGAGAGAGAGAGAGAGAGAGAGAGAGAGAGAGAGAGAGAGGATAAATTGATACACACAGGGGATGTGTGGCTCTGCCAGTGATAGCTTAAGTGTGCAAGGAAGAGACTTGGAGAATGGAGGAGATGTGTCCTAACAGTGAGTTTACCCCTGGCCCAGAGGTGGTGCTTGTATGGAGCCACGAGTGTGTCTCTTCTAGAAGGGCTTCGGCCAGTGTTCTTGGTCCATCTTAGCCCTGTTTGCTTGGATTGCAGCAACAGGATCCCTGCGTGGCTTACACCAGAAGCACTTGTTCCCACAGGTCCCGAGCAGAGGCAGTCAAAACCAAGAGGCTGGTTCAGTGATTTCCCCAGTGAGAGCTTTCTTCCTGTCTTCAGAGGCGGCCACCTTCTGCTGCCTTCTCAGAAGATAGAAAGGAAGAGGGCTAGAGAGAGAAAGCTATATAGAACAGAAACAACTTCCCTAAGTCCTTTGGCATCTCTTCTCGTAAGATCATTCATCTTGTCTCAGGAGCTCCATCCTCAGGATTTTATCCTAAACATAACTACTTCCCAAAGATCAGATTCCTGCTGCCACACCAGAGAATAGGTTACAACATTTGTGCGTGGTACTGTATGATGTATGAAGTATGAAAATATATGCATATATATGTTAAATTGAGCGTGTTCTCTATATCCCTCTGCCTCTCCGTTCTCAATCCATACACTCCCATTAGTTTTCTTCATCCCCTAGAGAGTTTTGCTGTCACTTTCCTGATATATATAATGATTTTATGTATATTTATGATTATATATATACATTTACGATTTTATCAGCATGTGAATTGGTTTTTTTGTTTGTTTTTGTTTTTGTTTTTCGAGACAGGGTTTCTCTGTGCCTGGCTATCCTGGAACTCACTCTGTAGACCAGGCTGGCCTCGAACTCAGAAATCCATCTGCCTCTGCCTCCCAAGTGCTTGGATTAAAGGCGTGCGCCACCACTGCCCGGCCAGCATGTGAGTTTTAAGATGATAATTCCATTTATACCATGGCTGGCGAGGACTCAGTTATTCTCTCTTTTTTCTCCTTCCTTCTTTCTCTCCTGATAACCACCTTCGTGTGCTGTCCTCTCTGTCTACACGTCCAGGCCTTTCCCTTACACAGTCTTTTAGGTTCCTCAGCCTGTCTGTGACATACTTCTCTGCTTCACACTCTGCCCTGAGGCTTTACCCTCTTTGCTGATCACACGTTTTCTTTTTAATTCGGGTTTTCAGTGTGATAATGAATTTCTCCGTGAAGTTGGTTCTTCCCGTGGAGAGTTGACTCAGGAGAAGGGTGGGACTCCAACTGAGAGAGTAGAAGCTCAAGCTTTATAGGCTCCGTTCAAGAACACTACCTCATTTTCAGAAGACAGAATGCGCAGGCTTTGCCTTAGAACTATTAAATATTCCGTGTCTAGCACAGTGCGTCGTACTTAGGAAGTGCTCAGCAAATGGTTTTTAAAGAGAATGACTCAGGACCGAGGAGATGCCCAGTGAGTAAAGGTCCTTGCTGCAAACCCCGATAGTCTGAGTCTTATACTGGGAAGTATGTGGTGGAAAAAGAGAACTGACTTCCAAAAGTCGCCCTTTGGTCTCCATGAACTTGCTGCGACATACACGCACCGCTTCTGGTAAATAAACAAATCAAATTAACAAATTTAAGAAGAGACTGACTGCACGTACTGAAACAGATCAGACACTGTAGATCCTTCTCTTTTATTCTTTCTTTCCTTCCAAACCTTGGTTCTTCTTGGTATCTGTTTGTAAAACAAGTCTAGGTTGGTGTTCAATTCAAGACCTTCTTGCCTTGGCCTCTTGAGAACAGGAATTACAGGCATGTGCCATACATAACCTTTTGGTTATGATCTGGCTTTATTCTAGTGCCTTGAGAGGAAAAGAAAAAGGAAAATATTGCAGCTGGTTTTTCCCCTAAACTGTATATTATGGAGACCCCAATCCCATCCAGTATCAGCTTCTCCTCTCCACAGGGGAAGTGCTGGTGAGTGCTACCCTGTAGGCAACAGCAAGGGCATGCTTCTGTTGGCAATGTTCTGTTGTTCTGGAGTGAAGAAGATTCAGTTTCACCTTCATGATCACTCACTACAGGAAGATAGGAGTTAAGTCAAGATGACTTTCAGGGCACTGAGCTGCTTTCTGGGCTATTTCAGCTTCTGAAGTATTTGGAAATAAACCTCCTTGTACAGAGCCTTAAGTCACTTGAAGGCTGTAATAGGACCTCTGCCCTTAAGTACCTTATGAATGCTGGTACTGTAGGAGGCTGGAAAACTGACACAGGTGTTCTATGTGCTCTCTGCCTTTAACCCTTTCTGGAGATGAGAAGCGGCGAGGGGAGAGGAGAGGAGAGGAGGGGAGAGGAACCACAAAACAGCTTCAAAGAATTTTCTTGTAAACGGTTTACCCTCAGATACACATGTGGGTTTAGTGTTTGCAGCAATACATTTGCAAACAAAGTATAGAGTGTTAGCCACGTAAATTGTTTCAACCACTGCTTGTTAATTTTTTGATTGTTTTTTCTTTTATTTTCACTGACTGAGAAGTAGGGTTTTTTTTTAAAAAAAAAAAACAAAACAAGAAAGCTATGTATTAAAAAGAATTTCGGTTTTTTAAAATCCCAACGTTAGATTTATTATGAAAAATATGGCATTTAACTAAGTCAAGTAACTGTATCACCCAAATCAGCTTTGCTTGAAACCCAAAGAGTGAAATTTTTGCTGTAATTTCTATTAATCTTTCCCTTGGCTGTCTTTTCTTATATTTATGTTACTAGGGCATCTGCAAATTTATGGCTCCAGTGGCTCAGTTAGGAGGTGAAGTCAAGGTATTAATGGCATAGAACTGGTGCACAGAGGACACAGATCCTTTGATACCAACCACTGTCTTCATTCTAACAGCAAATGGACCGTAGCTGGAGGTGGTGTAAAATAGAGAAAGGCAGAGACCAGCATTTCTCTCTGTTTTCAGTGGTAGGGATCAAATGAGCAAAGGAACCGTCTCAGGAAGAGATGATTTATAATGATGGATAAGGGAGAATACACAGCAAGGGGCTCTCAACATGAGCTCTATGCTATTTCTGGACCAGATAGATCATTCTATGTTGTAAGGTCACACCATACCTTGGAGGATGCTTAGCAATGACTCTAGCCTCTACCCACTGGCAGAAATCTTCCTCCCGTGTTGTGATAACCAAAAATGTATCTTCATGTTGTCACATGTGACCTCCTTCCCAGATGGACAATACTGTCCTAGAAGCTTGAAGCTAGCCTTTTGTACAACTTTTATTTAGTTGTATAGACAATTAAAAGCAACAAGCAGTATCTGTTGCAGCCAACAGTAGCCCCCCCTTTGCTGTGATACCATCAAGACTCCTGTTTTCAGCGCCCACTGTCTATAACCTTTCTTAATGTTTTTGTTTAAATAAGCTCATCTTTTATTTGCTTGCAATATTTGCTTGCAAGAATTCTTATTTTCTCCACATTGAAATAATAAATCGAATCATATATGAGACATAATTATAAAAGCAAATTGAAAGAGAAGCAGACGATTAATATGCAGTTGCAGCTAGCAGTGTTTGTAGGCCACTAGCTGAAGACTACAAGCTCTCGGAGATTGTTTCCTTCATCAGAAGAGAGATTAGCAGAGATTAGTGGGGCGGGGGCAGGAGGGGCTGTAAAATCATAGTATACTAATAGAGGCTGTTCTTCCTGAGGCAATCAGAATGACTGAACATTTGAAAGAAGTGTACTGTGATTTATCTTGTGTGCCTGGCTCTTTAAAGGATCCCCAGTTGCTAGTCAACTAATCCTTTAGGAATTTTTAGGTGGCCTGGTGTGGTGGTGCCAGCCTTTAATCCCTGCACTCAAGGGAGGCAGAGGCAGAGGCAGAGGCAGAGGCAGAGGCAGAGGCAGAGGCCAGAGGCCAGAGGCCAGAGGCCAGAGGGCAGAGGGCAGAGGGCAGAGGGCAGAGGTAGAGGTAGATGGATCTCTGTGAGTTCAAGGCCAGCCTGGTCTACAAAGCCAGTCCAAGACAGCCAGGGCTCTGTTACACAGAGCAACCCTGTCTCCACCTTGTCCCCATCCCTAATCTTCAATCCGACTGGTGGGAGTTGGGGAGATTCTTAGCTGTTAGAACTGTTTGACCCTATGACCTTCAGTTTGGTTGCCTCTTGGATTTCTGGGAATAGAATAGGAGATAAAGAAGACAGCTGAGGTGGGGGTGGGGTGGGTAGGGGCTGGTAGGGGACAGGGTGGGGGATGGAGGACAAGGGACTGGCAGGGTGAGAAGAGAAGGCAATTGATGGAGAAGAAATGGTTAGGAGACAGTTGAGGCACGAGAAGCTGAGCAGAGCAGATAGGTTAGAACAGTTCCAGTGAGGAGCTGCTGGTACTGGGAAAACTGGGAGAGGGACTGTTTAAGCAGACCTTTGGGGAACTGAGGGAGGAGAGGTTGGGAGAAATGTTTGAAGGGGCTGGGCTGGAAACTGGGAGGAGGGCTGGCAGGGAGTTAAGAGAACTGGTTACTGTTCTGAACTAGCAAGCCATTTTACAGAGAAGGGTGCTCATGTGTTTCTAGTGCTTACTATTTAATTCCACGCCTTGATGCTTCCTAACGTCACTTTGGTTAGAGATCTGACCTTCTGAATAATGCAGTCCCAGGTAATGTATGCTGGCCGTGTGCAGTCATAGTCAAAGGCTTTCGTGTATAAACTCTACTGATAATAAGACAGTGGCAATAAATCTAATTCAATATAAACAGATAAACTAAAGAAATGAATAAATAAATAAATTTGTTTTACATAACCTGTTATGTTTAATAAGTACACTAGAATTGTGCTGGTTAGGGATGTTGAAATTTACAATAGATGTATCATTCATTCGGGTCTTACGGTGTATGAAGTTTGAGCTTCCTTTTTGCTACTGGTTTCATAGGCTTCCTGCCTAAGAAGAAGGAACTGGTCCAGTTAATTGTTTTCATATGTGTAGAGACATGGTATTAATACGTTGGCCTTTGTTGCTTGTGCTATGTGGTGTTAGGTTGAGACCTGGTTTTTTTTTTAGCAAATAGAAAGGAGCAATTTATCTTTATTTTATATACTCCATTCCTAAGATAAGGTAAGGCTTTTACTTTGGAAAAATTCAATATCTAGAGTCAATGAAGTTACAACTTTGAGTTTAGTATTGATTTTGTGAAAATGAATTTGGTGTTGGTTTTATATTTCCCAATGTTCTTATTTAACAAGTGAATAATTAAGGAGTTATGCACCATAAGCAAAGGCTCTTAATTAAACACTACCATAGGTTTACTGTTTCTCCTTGTATTTTTGATGTACTGTGACTACGGAGTTTATTAAACATTTTGCTTACAATTCTTTTTGTGGTACCACAATGAAGGCTTCTTGTTTTTATAGAAGGATCCATATATCAGAGGCACACCTTACCTTTTTTTTCTTACTGCTCCTACCCATAAGAATTAGCAATATAAGAATACACACATTTTATGCAACCACCATAAGGAAGAAATTGAAGGAAAAGGACTAATAGAAGATGGGTATATAAGAACCATGCATCCTAGTACTCACTCTGTAGACCAGGATGGTCTTGAACTCAGAGATCCATCTGCTCCTGCCTCCAGAGTGCTGGAATCAAAGGTGTGCACCACCACACACAGCTGCAGGACCATAGAAATCTTTCCAACCATGAGTGGCTAGGGATGTCTTCATGAGGGTGTAGTAAAGCTTGAATTTCTCTAGGAATTTACCATGCATATCTGTAGCAACAAGCACGCCAGGCACAAAACGTGCACCCCCCCCCAATAGGAAGAAAAATCTCAAGATGTATGTCCTGCTTAGTCTTTTTCCCCACCAACATGATGCAAACTAGAGTAATTTGGGAAGAGGGAACCTTAATTAAGAAAATTCCTCTATAAGATTGGCCTGTAAACAAATTGAGGGTGAGACCATCCCATGAGGTAGTAGAGCCCCTCCTCCTGAGTGGTCTTGAATGCTATAAGGAAGCAGGCTGAGCAAGCCATGAGGAGCAAGCCAGTAAGCAGCATCCCTTCATGGCCTCTGCATCAGTTCCTGCTTCCAGGTTCCTGCCTCGAGTTCTTGCCTGACTTCCCTCCATGATCGAGTATATCCAGATAGTTGTAAGATAAAGTAAATCCTTTCTTTCCTAGCCTGTGTTTGGTCATGGTGTTTTATCACAGCAGTAGTTAGAGAATGCACATTTTATTTTGCAAAATTACAAAGCATGCATATCACAATGACAGATAAAGCATGGGGAGAGAAAGTTGTTTTAGCCCAAACAGGTTATTTTGGCAATTGAAAGGAAAAATTGTAGAAGAAGAAAAAAGGTATCCATAGAAGCATTCAGATCCAAAGTTTATGGATCTCAGAACTTACTACTAACTCAAGATAAGAATAAAATATGGGAGTGTATAAGACAGATATTACCAGGATAGTTTAATATTAAAAGCAAAGCAAGAAACATGATAAAACACCTTCCATAGTCTGTAACCAGGTAAGGAAGGGGTGAGTATTGGATTGAGATCTGCTTGCTAGACCAAGAGAAGCCAGGACAGAGAAATGCAGCATGCAGGTTAGCTGTCTGAAGTCTGAACTCTGCATTGCTGATCGAAGTGCACACAATAGAGGCATGCATGTCCTTGATTCCAAGGAGTTACACTGTAATGGATCACATGCAATGCCCACAGCACAAACTAGTCTTTATTATTAAAACAAAACAAAACAAAAAACAAAAACTATTTCAAAGTTTAAAAGCTGTGCTCCAAAAAAAAAAAATCACAAATCTTAAGTTCTGGGATTACAGGATTGTGCCACCACCAGACCCCAACAAACTCTTTTTTTTAAGATTTTATTTATTTTATGTATATAAGTACACTGTAGCTGTCTTCAGACACACCAGAAGAGGGTACCAGATCCCATTACAGATGATTGTGAGCCACCATGTGGTCGCTGGGAATTGAACTCAGGACCTCTGGAAGAGCAGTCAGTGCTCTTAACCTCTGAGCCATCTCTCCAGCCCCCAAACTCATCTTAAGAGGCAGAGACAGAAGCAGGTGGATTTGTGAGTTTGAGGTCATGCTGGTTTACAGAGCAAGTTCCATGACAGCCAGAACTATGTAGGGAAACCTTGTTCAAAAGAACTAACTAATTATTTAAATAAGTAAGTAAATAAATAAATAAGAAAAAAGTTTGTTTTGTAGATCCTAAGCAAATAGGTAACAAGCTGATTACTCTTCTGTAATAATAAAATGCTAAATAAACCATTGATAATATATTTACTCTAACACTTTTTTTAAATTAAGATTTATCTTCTGTGTATAAGTATTTGTTAACATGTGTGTCTGTGTACCAACTGTGTATCTGATGCCTGTGGAGGCCAGAAGAGAGCATCGGATGCTATGGAACTGGAGTTACAGATGGGCATGAGCCACATGGGTCCTGGGGAATTGAATACAGGTTCTCCAGGTCAGAGCAGCCATTGCTCTTAACTGCTGAGCCATCTCCCCAACCACCACCTCCAGTAGGTTTCTACTGTTTCCATTTAGTATCATACACCAACTATGTATTAAACAATCCTCTGTGTATGTGTGTGTGCACACGCACGCATGTCTGAGTGTATGTGCATGTGTACATGTTAGATAACTTCCTTCATTACTCTCTACCCTATCTTTTAAAGGAGTCTCTCACTGAACCTGGAACTCACCAATTAGCTAGATTTGGTGGCCAGCAAGCTCCAGGAATCAGTCCGTTTCTGCTTCCCCAGTGGTGGAGATACAAACTTTGTTGACCGCAACTGGCTTTTCCATGTAGACACTGGGGATTCAAACTCAGGCTCTCAAGCTTGTCAGACAGATACCTCAGCCACTGAGGTATCTCCACAGGCCCTAAATATAGACTCAATTGCCTTAATTTGAATAGACTTGGTCTTATTTATTTGTACTAAATAAGATATCATTAAGTAAAGCAGGGGTCTCCAGATTTGGGATATCCATGAGTTAAGATGTATGATAAAAATAGGCTATTGTAATAAAATATTAGTATTTGCTTCTTTTTTTTCTAAGTTTTGCTTTTGTTTTTAACATTTAGATATCTTGAAAAGCAAATTAAATTTGAGTTGCAAATATATGGCAATTGTAGATAGGTAACATGTTGTAATTTGGGAACCTATGCCCAAAAACATTTTTATTGGAAGAATGAATTACAGATAAATTACTGTTGTAAGTGGATACTGAATAATTTATTTGCATTTAAGAAAACCCTGCACTTTAGGAGAGTGGGTTTTAAGTAGATCAACAGACCAAAACATGAACAAAAAAGAAATACTATTTTGCAAGGTGTGTTTTTGTACTGAGGAAAGAGGAAGTGGGTGCCTGTGACTGCTTGTTCTGCATTTTTCACCCGATGAAGGGTTTTGATAAGAACTTACTGTCATTGTAATTAAGAAGTCTCAGAGAAGGAAACAAAAATGGAGTGCAGGAATACAGCTTATACCTCAGATGGTGAGTTAACGTAATTCAATAAGGATGCTGGTCAGGCATGGAGGAGGCTGGAGCGATGGCTCGACTGCTCTTCCAGAGGTCCTGAGTTCAGTTCCCAGCAACCACATGGTGCCTCACAATCATCTGTAATGGGATCCGATGCCCTCTTCTGGTGTATCTAAAGACATGACAATGTGCGAATATATTTAAATAAAATCTTTTTAAAAAGGCGTGGAGGAGGAAATCCTAGGAGAAAGAGACTCTTTAGTTTGCTTGCAAGGACCTCCATGTTGACTAAGAGACTTGATTCATAAGTTTTCCTTTCCGCGGTGGCTTTGGCAGCATGTTCCCGAGCGAGCAGCGCTTACAGAATTGCAGGTGTTAGTGCCAGGGTGTTGAGCTTAATGCCCTGAATGGGAAGCACTGTCATCCCCGAGTATGTCACACTCACCTCGAGGCTTTCCGCCTCTAAAACACCAGCAGATAGAGAAGTGGTTCTCTGAGAAATAAAAAGGATGAGAGCAGACTGACTTACATCATGACCACAGACAGAACTTGACTGTTGAAAACCAGAAGGAGAAGGAAGGAGATAACAAACTCAGGGTCATGTTCACACACAGGTTGTCGCCTGTTGGGCAGACAGCATTTTAGTGATTTCTCCTTTAAGTCCTCTTCGTTGTTCAACGGAGATATTAGATCAGAATCTTGCCGTTGTTAGCTTGGTCCACCTTACCTGTTGTATGGTATCAAAAGCACAGCTGTTACTGAGTCAGTCTATGATATGTGGGACTTTAACAGATATACAAAGCCATTCTTTAATTATGCCATTTTGTTCAAGTTAATTTTTAAAATATCTTCTTTGTATTTATTCTTGGGTAATTTCATAAACAATGTGTTTTGATCATTTCTACCTACTCCTCTCTCTAACTCCTCCCAGACTGCTCCCTGCATTCATTCTTCAAGTTTATTCTTGATGAGGATATAAGTATATTTCCACTCACTTATTCTAGTGACTAATACATTCTTTCCAGAGCTCCCTGTCAGGAAAATCACCGAGAAAATAGACCATTACAAAATTCAAATCATAGAGTTCAATAAATCAGTCTGGTCTGGAGGGTTCGATTGTAGCGCATCTCTAGAGATTTCTTTTATAGAGGAAACAGTTTTACTGGCTCTTAGGGGGAGGAGGGTGCTCGACCCTCTTGTCTTCTTTAATGTGAACATATAAACTAATTAAAGATTTAATGAGATAAAATTGTGAGCTTACCTGAGTACAACCTGGAACCAGAGGTGGACTTTAAACACCGAAGAGAGCTTTTCCTTTGAACCATCAAGCCATTCCCAGAAAACCAATACTATTCTGTAAAACACTGAGATGCAAGGAGTGTCGGGTCGCAGGTGCAGTCCCCACCCAGGCTGGCAGAAGTGAAGGAAGTGAACCTCAAAACAGATGCTTGCACAAGCAGCTACTGGGGATGGCTCCTAGGAGCAGCGAAGAGAGATTCTGACTGTTGATTAGGTGAGATGGTGAGGGACTGCTGACAGGAACAAAGACTGTGCCGGGCAGGAGAAAACCACTACCTGATGTTTCTATAGACATAAAACTGTTCCTGAGTGTCACCTGTGAAAGGAGGGTGGTAGGGCCTTCAGAGATGCTATGATGGTTAACTCAGGTTGTGTGTGAACTCTGTGTCTATGTCTACTATGTGGACTAAATATTCCATAGATGAGTTATAGATAAGAAATATGGTATGATGATTCCAAAGTGAGTGTGGGCAGGATTTGTATCTTACTGGGTCCAGTTTATAGTCTTTTCAGTGTTCAGACTTCAGCTTGCCTGCCAGCCGCCTTTACCACCACTCTCCTCCTCTTCACCACCATGGAAACCTTGACAGGCTTCTCCTGTCTTTCATACACTCCTGATAGAGAGTGTTTGGCACAGGTGGCACCTTACAGATGAGGAACGTGAGGTTGAGAATTGTGAAGCAGTTCATTTAACCCTCTGCTGAATGCATCTGTCATGAGCTTTGTATGTGTGGTGTGTGCATGAAACTGGGCCTAAGGTGTACTTCTCTTGACTGGTCCTCTATGATGGCTGCCAAAGCTTTGCCCACTTCTGTGCTGTCGCGGGCTTACAATAAATGTCCTGTGGTTTTACCTCTAGAGTGTTTGCTCCCTGGGCAGAGAACCTCCACGGATTACACATCTGTCATTCGTACTACCAAGTCTGTCCTTCAGACCAATTCCTGCTCCATTTAAGCACTTAGGAGATGTTTCTGGAATATCATATGAAATACACATGCTACAGGAATGAGATAGTTTCCAGAAAAAGACCAGGATTTGAATCTCTTTTCTTTTAGGAAAAATTCCATATAGAAGCCTCTTGCTAGTAGAGCACATTGCAAAATTCATATATGTATATATATACATATATATATATACACACATATACACACATTTTCATACATTACATTCTGATTGTAGTTTCCCTTCTCCCAGCTCCTCCCAGCTCCCCTTTGAACACCCATTTGCCCATCTCCCTTTCAGAAATGTAGGCTCCTAAGAGTCTAGCCTGTATCCTATCTCTTAACTTCTTGCTCGGTGTCCAGCCCTTAGTACAATACACATCACATAGAAAATACTTATTAAAGATTTAGGGAGTAGTTAACCACATTCATCTATAGAATTTCCACAGGTAAATCTGCTGAACCAAAGGGACTCTGATCATATCAGCCTACCCTGTGAAATGTCAAGGAAACCATGGCCTTCTATGGATGATCTTTGTTATACAGAACTCTTGTCTCGGGAGGCAGAGCAACTTAGCCTACTGTGTTATGCAGAGACCCATCTTTGAAATGTCAGGTAACTGTGGCCTTCTGTATGGTGTTTGGTTGTTTTCTTGGGTTGGGAAACAGAGCGGCTCTTACAGTAAGTGAATCTGGAGGCTCCAAAGTCTTACAAAATAGCTTGGGGGGGGATCTCAAATTGTTTTATTCTAATTTTGTGCCTTTTGACTCTACCATCCTTTGAAAACAACATATACTCATTGTTAAGTTGGCTCATTTTTGTGCCTTTTAGTGAACTATACAAATGCCTGCAATGGTGGATTTCCAGGGTGAATTTAGCAAGAAGGTACATTTCCCAGTGTTCTCTGTCCCTCTTAGGTTTGTATTTAAAGTGAATTCTTAGAAAAACTTGGCTTACACTGATTTGTAGCTAATACTAGCTAGCAATCCCCTACAACACACGGTCTTGTGACACATGTCCCACTTACAATAGCCTGTGAGAGGGCCACAAAGGAGAAAAGAATATAGATCTGTTCTAATTCTATAGTGATTTGGGGATATTGTTTAAAAGCCATTGAGCTGGTGCTATTTTTTTTTCAAAGAATTAAATCATTCCTTGACTTTATGTTCAGGTAGAATCATTAGCTCCATCTTCGTGATTTTTATGCAGTTCAAAATTATTCTGGAAAACTCAGGTGTTTTCACTTTTATTTTGACAGCCAGAAGCTGGTGACAGAAATCATGGGCAGGATGGGTAGGATCCCAAGGCAGGGAAGGAGGCCACACTTCTTGAGAAGTGGCATGCTTCTTGTTTATTTAATCCAGCTACACCCAATCCCATTGGTACCTCACTGCCCCACCCTCCACCCCGCCCCTGATTTCTCTCCATCTTCTTCATTCCCTCAGAGTTCCTTTCATGATCTGTGTGTCTTCCCATGTTACAGAGCGGATGTTCTTATTTCCCTATATAAGTTAAGCTGTAGCCTTCAGGGTTCATACTCCTGGATCTGCACCTGGGACAGGTAATTCATGTTGTACACAGTGTTGAGAATAGGCCCTCGTAGGAAGTGGAACAAGAGAACCCGCGTGCCCTTTCCTCTCTCTGTCATGTGAGGACACAGTGACAAGGCAGACATCTGCAAGCCAAGTCTCCCCAGAGCCAGGGTGGCACTCGGTGTCAGACTCTACTCTCCAGAGCCTGGAGAAGAAAATGCCTGTTGTTTACATCACCCCATCTGTGATACTTGTAATGGCAGCTTGAGGCAAACTGAGCCATCCCTGCACCCCTCCTCCCTCCCAAACCTGCCTGTTCTTTCAGAGTCTGAGGAAAGTGTTTTTTCCCTTTGCCAGGGACCCACCATTGTCCTGTCCTTAGATGTCAAGGAATGTGCGCCAGAAACCCACTTCTTTTCTTTTCTTTTTCTTTTTATTTTTATTTATTTATTTTTTTACAAGAGCAGAGCTTTCTAACATAGTGCCACCTCTGAGGTCCCTAGATGAGAAGAGTTCTGTGATCACATTCTCTCCTCCCCCTCCCTCTCCCCCTCTCCCTCCCTCCATCCCCCTGCCCTCTTAGTGCCAACCCTTGGGTACCACACTGTGCATCCATACCTGTTGGCTTTGCAAACGCTGCTGCCTGCCAGCTCCTGGTACTTCACTTCCTCGGCAGCTGGCACTGGATTTTTCTGGTGCCAACTGAAAGCTCAGCTATTAAAAAAAATAAAACTTGGCCCATCCTGACTATCGTCTGTTCCCAACAGGACTTGGATCCAATGTTCTGGCGCTGATCACATGATCATTTTGGGCACCTCTCTTAGAGCTGAGAACCCTGTGTTCCTCTGGTCTCCAACCATATTTTCACCCATCTATTCCACAGGCAGTTTCCAGCCATCTAAACTCTGGGCTGCCTTTGGTCAGCTGAGGGCTGGCCACCAATGCTTTGCTTGATCTTGGGAAATTTTTTAACCCGTTGGTGTTTGTTTCCCTCTGTCTGTTGCTTTCTTTGACTGTTGCTGTTGGTTTTATATCTTATATTGTCAATTGTCACGAGTAAGAGCTAACGCACAGCGCTGAAGCTTCTATTTCTGCTTCTGATAAGGCTGTGCAAGAGCGTGAGTTGGGTCAAGGAAACAGAAGATGGATGTTGGTTGTGAGATTGGTGGAATTCTGAAGGAAGTAAAAACAGTCTTCAGCATTAGAAAGACCCACAGCTGGCTTCCAATCCATCCACTTACGAGCAGTGCCATTCAGACAAGCCTTCATGGAGCCTCAACTTCATCTGTTAACAGGAGATGCTAACTGAATGAAGTTGGTGAGCTAATTTTGCACCACCCAGCATGCAGTGCTGTTATTGGTGTTAATTTGGGGCTGTTTCTCTGTAAAGGTTGAGGGATGATTGCTGATTGGCTGTATGATTTCTCAACCATGTCTAAAGATTCCAAAGCTCTGAAATGTGTTGGAGATTTTCTACTCTTGCAGCTTCCAAATGAGCTGTTTGGAAGCACAAGCTCTCTGAGGATCTCAGCTCCTGTTCTCCCAGTGGAGGGCATTCATTATTCAGTATTTCCGAGTGGGTGACACCCCCCCCCCCGTTCTTTGTATTTCACAAATGGAAAAGAATGTGCAGCATAACCTTAAGGCTTTCTGTAGATAAAAAAAGGATGGTTGAGGCAGTTTTAAATAACTGTTGTAGGTGGTTCTTTATATGTGATGTTTACAGCTTTCTTGACTTCTCAGAAGGATGTTAAAATTTGAAAATATTAATCTTTTTGTTGCCTTGAGATCTTATTTGCACTAACACTTTACTAAAGATTCATTAATTTTTCTTACTCAGAACAATGCATTCTTCACTGGCAAGTTAAATAGAGAGACCCAGAGTAGATACAACTTGCCTTTAATTCAGAAATGAGAATGAGAGTCTTGGAAAATACCTCTGAAAGGATATATTAAATAGTATTGTGGGTCTCTGCATATTGATAAAGATAAGTAATATGAAGGAGACATCTTATACTTAAGTAATCCTGTTAACTAGCAGCCAGACTTAGGAATTGTTTTTCTCTGACTTAGTACTTAAGTGGGGGAAATCCAGCTTGATTTCCAATCTCATCAGATATTTCTTTAGTTGCTACATCTATTGCCTTTGTTTTCTGATGGAGGGCTTTCCTTGTAGCATGGAAGAAAACAAATGAACACATTTTGAAACTATGTTAACAAGATAAGCGGACTAGGAAAAAAGTAGGCAAAAGAGGCAGGGAAAGCATCAGGAGCTGCCTTCCTTCCCTGAATATCATTCTGAATCACTGCCTGTAAAGGAGCGACCACAGGGATCAGAACACAGGGAGATGTAGACTCCCAGGAGTCTATGACGGCTGGCTACCAAGCAGTCACAAGACCAAAAAGTGAGACTTCAGGCCACACCAAATAAACAAAGAACTCTAATAGATATTAACAAACTTCCTGGGTAGATTTTGACAGTGTAAAAATACATCCAGCTCTAGTGCCTACTGTCTGTTGTTGGTGAATCTCAAATTGTACAGGCCACATATATGTATATGTGTATGTGTGTATGTACATGTATATATACACATATACATATATGTGTGTGTATGTACATGCATATACATGTGTATATATACATATGTAGTATATGTATATGTGTATATGTACATGTATATACACACATATACATATATGTGTATTGGAAAAATGTAAATATTCATGCCTTTGTTTTACAACATTGTGAATTTTGAAAAAAAGATAAATTAGGTGCTGTATTTGCCAAGGAGAAATTTTGTGAATCCTGCATATCTTTTTGAATAATAATAATAGTTTTCTTTACAACTAACTAAACTACAGATATTTGTATTTCCCCCATTTTTCCACTAATACCTCCTTTTTCTCCAAAGGTTCATTCTAGTCAACTGCATTGAGTTTTGTTGCCATGGCTTCCTTGTTCAGTACAGTATTATTTTCTTATAAAATTATAAGTCTCAAGCAAGGCTGGATAAGCTTCTGTACAGAAGCCCCATGTTTGGACTTGTCTATTGCTTTTCCTAATGGATTGGGACCTTGAGCTTTGGAAAAGAATATCACAGAACTGAAGCATCCTTCTTGTGGGTCTTGTCTCAGGAGACATGGTATCTCCAGTCATGGTAACAACCTGTCCAGCTCGCTGGATTTGCCTAATGTGTGGTCAAGATATCCCTGTCTTTATATGTACAACATTTATAAAGTGGAAGGAGAGTTCAGTGCTTTTAAACCACTCACCTCTTCAGTATGCTGGACAGTTCCTTTACTTGGTATTTGGAGCTCATTCCTAGATAGTGAGAGAGACTCCCCACTTAGCTTGCAGGATGACGTTCCCGAGGTCGAATTTGATCATGTCACTCTTCAGCTTCATATCCTTTAAGGTCTTTGATTCCACTTGGCTTGTGGATCTCTTTTCTACACACAAGCTTCTCTGCCCTTCGTCTCTCTCACACACATTTACATTCTCAGCTGGGGTTCAGTTCTACCAGCTATTTTCTGCATTCAGCATACGTCATGTTACCTCATGATAAAGTACAGTGTTTTTATTCTACTATCCCTCCAAGCTACACACACACACACACACACACACACACACACACACACACACACACACACTCGCACGCACACGCACATGCACACGCACACAAGCATGCATGTGAGAAAGAGAGACAGAGACAGACAGACTGACTGACTCGAGACCCTGCTTTATAAATGCCTTTTACTGGGCTGGAGAATTGGCTAAGCTGTTAAAGCCTATGCTCACAACCAAAAATATAAATGCCTTTCCCTTTCTCAGGATAAGATGTATGTTATCTTTGAGTTCGAGGCAGGCAACCTTACATATATATTTCCGCTACCATCTGCTGCCAGTGTCTGCTTTTACATTTGGACCTATCTGAGCTTTTTTAGTTCCTGTATGCCTCCACAGTCCCTAGTATATGTTAAATAAAAATAAATATTTAATAATGCTTGCTAAACTGTGGTAAGACAGACTTCTCTATGTTGCTGTATGGAGTCTGGTAGCTGAGTAGAGAGGAAATAGGCTCCACTCTGAGTGTAGCATGAGCAAGTGGGAATTTATTCCCAAGGAGCAGTGACAGTGACTGAGAAGTGCCCAAGCTCTCAGGGGTGAATTGCATCCCGGCTACGCCAACCCTGCCGGGATCTGGGTCTTCTGCACTTGGACCCCGCACTTTGTTTCCTCACAGATGCTGTTTTCAGAAACTTGGATTTAAACCATCCCTGCCTTTTCCTCCTACAGCTTTTCCTAAATTATTTCAGAATACAAAATTGCTTGTCTACCAGAAGCTGCCTCAGATTCAGATGTTAAAAGTGCACTGTTTGCTCCTTGTGTATTGTGTTCATTTTGGGGCAAGCCAAGGATGCCATCTTAGGGACTACACCGCAGTAAACATCACTGAACGCAGGGCAGCAGTTTGAACTTGACCTCGCTCCATTCCGGCCAGTGTTCCCACTGGAGAAAACCCTGCTACCCAGCTGTTCTGACCTCACAGCTCAGAGTCCTGGGGTGTCTGATGTCTTGTTCCAGTCTGGAGTTATTTGGACAGAGATATTAACTTTATACAATTCAACTGAGGAAACTAGTCAAATATATAAGTGGCCCATCAATTTTAAAAAGGATATCTACATTAAGATATAGGACAAAGTAAATCCTTTTTTGAATGGTCTTCCTTACTTTAGCAAATTGAACATTTAAGCAGATGTAATAATAAATCAGTCAGCATTACCAGGTTATGGCAGCTAATACCTTTGTGGGGCTTGTATATATCATGAAGCTTCTCTTCTTTTAGGTGAGAACAGTATCAGTCCTCCAACTATAATTATATTTATAATATGTTATATACACATACATATAATATATAATTCCAATTACAAATGTATTATTTGAATTCATTCTTAAGGCCAGTTAGGGCTATTGTCACTTGATTTGCTTTAAATACATTATAAACACAGGTTCCCTTCTGTCATGGTAAAACATATTGGAAAAAAGCAGTTTGGGGGAAGTGTATTAATGTCTTTTTTGTTGCTGAGATGAAATACTATGATCAAATCAACTCATAAAAGAGAGCCTTTAATGGACATACGGCTTCAGTGGGTTGGCGCCCAGGTTGACAAGCAAAGGCATGACAACAGGAACAACTGTGAGCTCAAATATGGATTCACAAGCAGGAAGCCGAGAGGACCTCACAGCCTACCTCCAGGGCCACGCCTCCTCCAACAAGGACCCGCCTCTTTTTAATCCTTTCCCGAATGTTCCACCAACTGCAGACCATGTGGTCAAATATAGGAGCCTATGCAGTGTGCTCTCATTCAAAGCACCACAGGAGGTGAGGGGTTCAGTTTAGACTGTGCTCATCATTGAAGCAAGTCAGGCCAGGGACTTGAAGTAGACATCTTAGAGAAGAGGTTCTCAATGTTTCTAATGCTGCAGCCTTTTAATATAGTTCCTCATGTTGTTACTATGACCCTCAACCATCAAGCTATTTTCATTGTTATAACTAATTTTGCTATTGCTATGAATCATAATGAAAATATCTGATATTCATGATATATGTTATTATCCTACCCCTGTGAAAGGTATGCTCAGCCCCCAAAGGAGTCTCGACCCTCAGGTTGAGAACCACTGCCTTAGAGAGTGATGTTTGATGGTTTACATGCAAGTGCATGCGTAGCTAGCACTTTAATTCAGGGCAACCTGTCAAGGGAAGAGTGCTGCCCACAGTGGGCTAGACCTTACGGTGTCAGTTTACAAACAAGATAGTACCTCACTGACATGCCTATAGGGCAGCCTGAGCTAGGGGTTCCTCAGTAGAGATTCTCTTCTCAGGTAGGATATGAAACGTTGACTGTTGAAGCTGATTAGAATGGGCATGTTCTGGTCTTCCTAAGTCCAGTGTTCTCACCCGCTATGGTGATGTTGCCAAGTAAAGTTTAAATGACTTTAGTTGATAGGACATTTTGCTTGTTGTTTTTCTTAGGTTTTCAATCAGGATTTCTCTGCGTAGCTCTGGCTGTCCTGGAACTCACTATGCCCACTAGGTTGGCCTCAAACTCAGAGATCTGCCTGTTTCTGCCTCCTGAGTGCTGGGATTAAAGGCATGTGCCATCGTGTCTGGCTCAAGATATATATTTTTATTTAGTGTAGTCAGTACCAGGAAAGCGGCAGCAGCGTGGTTTGTGGTTTGTGAGGGGCCTGTGAGGAATGGGTGCATCTCTGCGGAGTCCTTGCTTTGCTCCCTTGGTGCGCGTTCACGCTCCTGCTGCTTCTCTCCGTCCGCTTTACCCACTTCTAGATTATTAGTTTCACAATTTCACTAAAAAGTGAAAAACTTGTTCCACTTTGCTCCCACCTCCCGACTTCTCTAACCTGGCTTTTATTTATTTTTTTGTTTTTTTGTCTTTTTTAAACCTTTCAATTGTCTGCCTCTTCCTGCCTTAGCTTACTTCTTAGATAATATACTGGAATGTTGAGAACCTATAATTTACCTAGGTAGGTGGAACTTACACAAACCCCTGATGGTTGCGCATATTCAAATCATGTGAAAGAAGTTTCCATCCCCGGGGGTAAATGGGTTCTCACAAACGACTGGAACTCATTGAAACCTGCCTCAATGTAGATCAGCGATTTCTTACTGTGATCTATATATCTATATGTGCAGTTAGAATCTCTTGTAATTAGAAGCAAAACTGGGTATCTGGAAGTAATTCTTCAGACCAGCGAACATAGCGCTCATCAGATCCTCTAGGGTGTTTAAAGAGCATTGGTACCAGGGTTAGTCCACAAAGACATCACCTGTGTTCCCACAAGAGCTGGGAGATGCACGACTTGTCTCTGACTCCTCACTCAACAGACTGCTGCCAGCCTTCCCGGAAAGTCCAGCTCCCCAGGAAGGACTTTCGATATTAGTATATGCCCAGATTCTGTCCTACTGTGCTACCAGTTAGGATGCAAATGTAGTTTAACAACCATGTGCTGAACCATCAACAGAAGCCCATCTTGGGTCATCTTACACAGTGCTGATGGTCTATTGGCTTGCATAACTGAGCACAGAGGTGGTTTTGGTTTGGCATGGTGTCTGAAAGGATGCAGGTTTACTTTTCTACCTTGCTTCACTTTTGGAAAGTAATGGGCTAGGCATATGGGCTTTGTCTTTCTTCTAGCTTCTCCCAGAGCAAAATAAAGCAGATTAAACCCTAATACTGGCATCTATCCATCATTATCCAGGGCAATAGGGATTTATTTGACCCATCATCTGGGCCTGGGCAGGGGAGCTGGTCTCTGTGCTAGTTGACATACCCGACAAATCCAATAGAGAACCAGGATCGGCTATCATTTTGAACTCATAACCAGCCAGTATCTACTTTTAGGATATTAGTGGTTTTCGAGTATGTGAAATGGCAGCAGAGCTTCTGAACGTAGTAACTACAGGTAACAGTTCTTATCATATCCCTTAAATAGCCAAGTTTGGGCACATAGCGCCATGTCTGATTATATAGGTGACTGTGGAAGATACTATTCCCTTGTTGTAGAAGATAGGGATTCAAGGCACTTACCACAGAAGGTTATATAAATACCAGTTCATTAATAAGTTTTAGGGTTTTATCAGAGAAAACCTCTGATGCATTCATATATGGGTCTCATTCTGCATCTTCATTCGGTAGAAATGTAATAAATGTTGGCTGCAAAACATTTTTAGTTGATGCATACATATATAACATATATACATATATGTAAATGTATATATACCACTATACTTATCCATTTATTAATTTAAAATAAAATTATGTTAAATATGAGTTATATTTTTATATTTATACATTATTTCTAAAAGTATTGAAACTTAAATTTGTATGTTTATTATGCATGCATTATAGATATTATTCTATATTTATAGGCAAATGAATATATATCACTTACATATGTCATAGTATCAGCTATATACTTGCAGAGTCTGGAAGCCTACAGTCTGTGGGACAGGCAGCAGTCTCAGTGAGCAGGAACTCTTGCTTAGATCTTGGGGTGAAATTGCTTCCTTCTTAGGCAGACCCCCAGTTTTGCTATTAAGGATTTTCAACTGATTGCACAAGACCTGCTCAGCTGATGGAGGACAGTGTCTTTTATGTTAGTGTAGCCTTCTGTATCTCTTACCATATTTACAAATGCCTTTGCAGCAACACGAAGACTAATGTTTAACCGGATGACATGTCATTCAGCACAGCCAAGTAGATTTCACAGATATTAATAACTGTAAGAGCAAAGAAGGATATGAAGTTAGATAAATTTTTAAAAAATCCAACATTAATACAGCTCTGGTATTTTTTTCTGTCTTCCAGGTGCTCAAGTGTCTTTTATTTTGGCTCTTAGCTGTCTTTCAGAGACACTTGATTGAAGATATTTCATTGTCTTTCTTAAGTTATCTCATTAGTTTTTTCCTGAACACACCCAGGATGCCCTGGATTAAACTGTGGTTGAGGAGAATGGATTGATTGTAATCACGAACCGGTCTGTTTGCCTCTGTGCTTCTGTGTGCGTGTCTTATATGTAGACCGTTTTCTTTTCTTCAAAATTGTAAGCCTTTAGGGGTCACATTCAACATCTTCATTCAGTAGAAATTTTTTAAATGTTTGCTGAGAAACATTTTTTAGATGAATTAATGGTTATTAAGTCTTAGTTGGGCTCATCGTCTTCATGTTGCTCGGAGCCATCACGTTTCCTTGGCAAAGATGGAATTGTTAGAGCTTTGAAACCTGCTCTTTGGAGCTGTTCTCAGGGAGGAGCCAGCTGGTAAGATGGAGCAGGGGCAGCATTTTACAATCTCATGGTACTTCTGCTTTTTATTATGGCAGGCTATAACTTTGTTGCTTTTAAGAGATTACTGAGTCTTCCGGAGAAGAAATGAAAAGGAACAGGATAGAATAAGTTCCTGAAAATGCATCTGCCTTTGTTTTCTTCTGGTTTTCTCCCACACTGTCCAACACTTGGCTTTGCTCTCAGTGGGGCTTGGTGATAGGTTGTGTCTCCCTTACAGGTTTATTTATAAACCTTCTTATTGTCAGGGCACGTTATTAGACCAAGCAAAGCTGATATCTCTCTCTTGATCCATTAGTGTTATCTTGTGCTCTAGAATCCAGATGTAGTCAGGGACTGTGCCTGGATCAAGTTACATTGTGCACAGATACATTTTCCTGAAAAGGAGTAGAACATTAGAGACCTGGGTGACCATCACCTCAAGGTCCATCAGCTGTATCTTTATATCTCTGCACAATCCCCAAAGCTGTCTCTGTTTTTCAGGACCCACCCTAATCAGTAGGTATGGGTGATGTGACTATATAAAATAGGTTTGGGAAACAGAATCAGTTTCAAACTTTGAACTAGGTACTGGTTGAATCTGAAGATATTATTTTAAAATAACTCTTTGGATAGAATTTAGCTATATCACCTAAACCTTTGTGTGTATAGTCATGAAAATGTAGATCAGTTAGTTAAGGTTCTCATTGTTTTTCTCATTGGATGTGAAATCAAAGTCTAGAAGGTGACCTTGGCCGGTGACTTGGAATAAAGTCCAATCCTGTGTAGCTTAAAGGTTTTTAAGAACAGAGATGAGCACAAGATTATTAGTTTGACTCGGCGGTTATGAACACTTGTTGCACTTGCAGAGGATCTGGCTTCAGGTCCCAGCACCCACATGATGGCTTACATCATCTGTAACTACAATCCAGGAGATCTGGTGTTCCATTCTTGCCTCCTTGGGCACCAAGCATGCACGCTGTGCACAGATGTTCATGCAAACATAAAATAAAACACATAAAGTGAGCCGGGCGGTGGTGGCGCACGCCTTTAATCCCAGCACTTGGGAGGCAGAGACAGGAGGATTTCTGAGTTCGAGGCTAGCCTGGTCTACAAAGTGAGTTCCAGGACAGCCAAGGCTACACAGAGAAACCCTGTCTCGAAAAACAAAAAAAAAACAACAACAACAAAAAAAAAAAAACAAAAAACCACATAAAGTGCATGCATTTAAGCTTGAAATAAAAACGTTTTCCTTAAAATATCGTAAGATTAATAATCTAAATAATTTAAATCATGTTCTATATTTTATATATAGTGTGATATATTAATATATATTTACTTTAACTAAATGTAATTGTGTAAATATATTAAGCATATTTAAATAGCCTGTATAATTATAAAATAATAAATTGTCTTTGAGGGAAGAAAATTAGGAAAAATAGGCAAGTAAAAACAAACAACAGAAATTAATTTTAGTTCTGTTACCCAGAAGTTATCATTAGTCTCATTAGTTTGTTTTGTTTTATAGTTTCTTACCCATATATTTTCATTTACTTACTTCTGTCAACCTTTCCCCCCTTATAAAGTTTACATCTTACAACTTTAATATAGTAATAGTTGTGTATAAAATAAACTTTTAGTAACTCATACAAAATGAAAACATTCCACATACTCTTTCATTGAGAATTCAAAATCATACACAGCAATTGAAGCTGACCCTTAGCAGAGAGATAGGTAGCTGGGGATAGAACACATTTTGAAAGTTGTCTTCAACCTTCATCATAACCTTCAGGGTGGGTTCTGAGGTCTGACTGTGATGCACTTACAGGAAGTGCCTGAGTCTGGGCTGCAGGTTATCAGACTCAGAACTGTCAGCTGTCATAATGCCTCGTCTGAAGCGACTTCCTTGTCAAATTTACTACATTCCCCCAGAAAAGTTATAAAATAGAATGAAGTTACATCACTAGCAAACTGACTGTGGACATAAATCTGATGCCCCGACTTGACAGGGTTGCTTTGAAATGTTCTCACATGTTGAAGAGAGGCGTCTGGTGAGAGTCAGGGACAGAGTTCTTGCTATTGATGGGCTTTAAGTACCAAAGGCATGGTGCACTAATTTAAAGAAGGAAGACTTTAGTCACGGCCTATTCTTAAATGTCCAGTTTGCTTTTCATAGGTTCAACATAGTATTAGAAAACACAGACGAGCGCGTGGAATCCAGCTGGTACATGTGTCGGCTCATTCTGTGAGGACTGCGTGCTTGAAGAGCACTCATGCACTGAGGGCTCTGCTCCGCTCCCCACTGGACAACAGATCCGGTGTCATATTGTGTTGCCATTCTTGAGATACTCATTTTCTTTACCCATAATTGTTTTACATCTTTGTTTTGGTCCAGGTGGGGGGCCTTTCTTATTTTTCAGAGCCTTCATCACACAGGCAACCAGGATGGTTATAAAATCATAGAAATCTGCATGTAGTATTTGTTGGGAAAAGTCCAGGACTGACCCTTAACAGGGACTTTTGCTAAACAAAGCACGGGCAGTTCTTTTGCAGTGGCCACTGTGTTAGAATCCTAGAAGGCAAGAGGGCTGAACCCAGTTACAACCCTTACACCGTAAAGAATCAACCTGGGACCCGTTTAGTACTTTTTTTATGCATCTTCTGATGTCTGTTTTTCCTTTATCCTTTCCTCTTGCTCTTCATTTTCTTCATTTTTTCCCCTCCCTTTAAATGCTCCTAAAATATCAAGTCTAAATATGTAAAGATGTGACACAGAGCCGTGATGGAAAGGACTTCTCAACAGGAATCCAGTGATGAAGGCTTTCCCGTTACATAAGCACACAGAGGAAGGAAGTCTGCACTTGGTCTACTTTGGTGAGCATGTGGGTGTGTGACTGTGGTATTGACCTCGGAGTTCCCTGGGCTGTTGCTTAACAGCTCTCCAGCATTCATGTTCTTTTTCCCCTCTTCTTTTAATTAACACAGCAGATCTGATGTGAAGGCATTGAGTCCAAACGAAGGCATCTGTGTACATTTTCTCAGATTTATGCTTGCACTATATCTTGAGTCACGAGAGTGCAGCAGAAGGCGACTGAGTTGGGGCAGAAGCATGGGATGCCAAGACACATTCAGAGTTAGAGTATGCCAAGACTCTGCCGTATCCACAGCGACTCTGGGAATCACCCCCAAGTCTGAAGTCACATGCTTTCTAAGGATAGAGCTATTTGGAGAGGTGTGGGAAACCTTGCTGGAGTCATTCATCTTGGATTCTTTAGCTGATTTATGTTGGTTGGCTGCTTTGTTGTTACTGATGTATGGAGGTACGGGACTCACGCTGAGGTAGTACCGAGTGCCATGAACCAGGATGGGTGGGTACCTTCTTAGACAGTTTTGCCTGTTATGGAAACATGTGGAATAACAGAAATGGGCCCGCCTTCTTTTCTTAGTCTTCATGATGTATTTGAGATCACCATTTTCTATTTATTGTCTGTGAATCTCTCCATTCAACCAGTTGAATTGAAATTGCCTTTAGGGAAATAGTAGTCGGGGAGTTCATATAGTAAAATCCAAGGAGTCTTAGTTATCAGGGTCCAAAGGAACCTAAACATAATCCTTACTTTAAAAATCTATAATGACATGATTAATATTAAGTTGAAAATTAACACAACGGTAAGTTAATAATCATGTAAACACCTGCTTTTCAGGAAAAATGCTGACTAAATTATTTGGGACATATAATTTTTTTACCTTTTAATTTTCAAGTTTTTTTTAATTCATTTGTTGGTTTGTTTATGTGCATGCATGTGTGTGTGTGTGTGTGCGTGTGTGTATGCACACACATGTGTACACTTGTGTGTTCTATGGCTTGAGTATGGAGATCAGAGGACAACTTGCAGGAGTTGGTTCTCTCTTTCAACTTGGTGGGTTCCAAGAATTGAACTCCGATTATCAGACTTGGAAAGAAGTGCCTCTGTCCGTTGAGCAGTCTGACTGGCCCGCCGTCTTTTTTGTTGCTTCGGTAGGTTTTTGTTCTTGTTTTAAGAAATTCTTGGATCACTGATCCTTCTGATCATTCAGCTTAAGAATGGAATCAGAAACATGCCACAATGTAACAATAATTATTGTTATAACACTGTAGGAAAGTAAATTCAACAGCGTGCAGTTTCACCAAGATGGCAATTCCAGCAATAATAAGTGATATTACTTCTATTGATGACAGCTCTGAATGGACAAGGCTTACAGGAACACAGGTGCAGGCTGCATTTGTCCAGGATTTTTTTTTTTTTTTTTTTTTTGCTTTGGTCCAGTATGGTTTTCTGTCTCTAAAGGTTTTTTAGGTCATTTGACCTTTGATGGTTTTTGACACTTGGACCTGCATGTCTGCATATTTGCTTGCTCCCCTCACCCCTGGACTTATTTCCTTTGGTAATATCCTAGAGTATTCCGGAGGATAGTTAGTTCCTGCGTGGGTGACAATTCAGTGGACCTCTCCTGTCCCCTGTCCCCTGTCCCCGAGTTTCCTCTTGTGGGGAAGCACTGTAGTGTGTGGGCGGAAGCTTTGGAGCTACGCTGACTCTCCTTTTCTGGGCAGACCTCCCAAACCAACAGCAGGCGCTGGCCACTCTTCTTGTCCCTGTAGCTTAGAGGAGGAGTCAGCTCCAGTTCTGGGCAGAGCTGGGCTGTGCTACTGTGGCAGATGGCCCCCCATCCTGTCACCTTGGAAACTCCAATGTTGTCTTCTAGTTGGTTATTTACTCTTCATAAAAAAAAAGCGGAATGGACAACAACGGGACATGACGGCAACCGCCAACTCCCGTGTTGACGGCGGGAGAGAATGATAATATTTCTAGGAAGAAAAGTAACCAGAGTGTGGCGCGTTTGCTAAGATGCTTAAATATAATTCCATGGTCCTGATTTTATTCTATTTTGCCAACAATCAAGATTTAGCTATTGGTGGCCATTTATTGGCTGTTTGTTCACACAAGTCTTCGTTAATTGACAGTGTGGCCGATTTTTAGACCATCTTGCCTTCTTCCTATTCTTTTCAGACAGGATCTTAAAAGCTTTGGCTGACCTCACACTTGCCAGTCATAGCTGGCTCTAAGCTGTTCCTTCTTCCACCGCCCCCCACCCCCAAGTGTTAGGATGACAGGCATGGGCCAGTATGCCCAGCCTCAATATTTGAAATCCGTATCTCGCATTCCATATTTCTTTATCTGATATATGACTTAGTCATGATCAGATCTATGTAGTGAGGACAAACCAACTTACACACACCCTTCCCAATAAATTTCTGTCATCTAAATTATAAATTTGTATTTTATAAGAAGGCACTTTTTTTTTCTCATCAAGACTGTATTTCGGGAGTCTTATCTTGCTCAGATTTAGAACTCCAGTGAAACTATCACAGCTAAAGTCTTGAAAATTGAGCTCACAGAAAAAAAAATTTACCTCGTAAGAAATGATTTTCCTCTAGGTTAAGGATAGCCAAGGTCTGTATGGAAGCTGATGCCAAGGGCCCGAGCTGAGGACCATATAAGTAGCTGACCTACCTCCCTGCTGTAGAGAGTTAGAGAGAGAGAACATGACAGGAAATATGAGAGTTAGAGAGAGAGAACATGACGGGAAATATGAGAGTTAGAGAGAGAGAACATGACAGGAAATATGAGAGTTAGAGAGAGAGAACATGACAGGAAATATGAGAGTTAGAGAGAGAGAACATGACAGGAAATGCAGTTAGGGTTAGAACACTGAGCTCCAAGAAAGGTGATGGTGGCAGCCCTCCTAGAAGACAGGAGGCCTTGACGGCATTGCAGCGTAGACTATGATGATGTCAATACTCAGTATAGGACCGGTTCCCAGATAAGGACAGAGCCGACACCTGATAAAACAAAGGGAACAGGCCAGTTAGCCCTACTTAACTCCCTCATACTGTGTTATGACAAGAACTGACATTAATTTCAAGATACAGATTTCAAAGAAGGGCAGAGATAATGTTTCATGTAAAATGGGAATAGATTAACAGAACGGGGAAAATAACCGAAGAACTAGATTCTTCATAAATCTATCTGTTCGTCCCATCCGCTACTGAATGTGGAGATCTTTCAACTATGGTTTCCAGTCTCCTCAAAGCTGAGGAGTCGCCTATGTTAAACTCTCCTCTGCATCTTCACAGAGCCTTGTGTCACTGACCACCTGTGTTAATTCGGGGATGAGGCAGATAAAAACGAAACTAACCAAGTGTGCCGATCGATCATTGATTGGGTAATGATGACACTGCTGTTGAGTGTCAGGGTTCCCCCCATGGTTGCTGTGGTTTGGCAAGGGCCTGTTCCGCGCTCTTTGTGACAGCTGTGTTGACCTTGATGAAAATGGTCTCAAGAGTGCCCGAGGAAAGCACGGAGCACTGCATGCAACAGCATTGCAGGGAGCTCTCTGACTGCAAAAGGATGCTAGAAAGTTTCAGCAGTCCTTGAGCTGAAATTCATATAGCCACTGCTTCCGGTTTTAAAAAAAATCCAACAACATAGAGGTGGTTTATGTAGCTTTTAGAATGTTAAAAACAATCTGACGACGTAAATTCCTTGCTTTGACTCAAATACATGTTGAAGAATATCCTTTGGAGGTCCGGAGCCACAGTTGCATGTTATCTGCATGCAGCCTCCTCTGCACACCTCTGACAGCCATGCAGCCCTTGCTCCTATGTCTTACATATGTCTGGTTTGTCTCCTCTCTGCCATCATTCCCCATTGAATCTGCCCACTTTGCTGAGCTGAATGGGAAAGGTCTTCCCACACATCGAGCAATTACATTTCTGTTCACAAGTAGAAAATGTTTGCAACTATCTTTATTATATTCGGAGTGGGTTTTCTTGGATGCGTGCCCAGAAAGTTTATTTTTGTGTGGAGTAGGCTGGTTTTCTAATTTTCTGCACATTTCTTCATAGCATTTTCCAAACTATTTATTGGTTCTGGCAACTTGGGCTAGGTCAGTGGCTGTGAAAATGCAGAGGAACCTGAAAACCACCATTATCTAAAATTCCCTAATATCTTTATTACTTGCTTTTAGAGAAGTGATTTCCTTACCACCTAAACTGAGATTGTCTTGAGAGTAGTGTTTTGAATTCCCAAACCCACAAGCTGTTCTGGCAAATTCTATTGTTTGTTTTTGTAGTTTAGAAGCTTTACATTTAGTGGCTTAGGATAGTTTGGAGTTTTGGTAGCACTCTAATTAAATACCAGTTTCCTTCTTACTAAAATAGTGCTTCATACTGCTTCACATGCCCCCCCATGCATTGTAGGTAATGGGCTAGAATCGCCATTATGATAGGAAATAAACTATTTTAGGGCTAATAGTATAAACATTAGGATACTTTCCCAAGGCAAGTTGATAAATTTCTTCATTTTAAGAACACACACACACACACACGCACACAACATAAGCTATACATTATTTTTGATAGCCAATTGATTGCAGACTCCAACTGTATGTCTCATAAAAAAGCAATAAACCATCTCAAAAGTTAGGGTTTCATACACCCAAGTGTTTCTTTTCTTTCTTTTTCTTTTCTTCCTTCCTTCCTTCCTTCTTGCCTTTCTTCCTTCCTTCTGTCCCTCCCTTCCTTCCTTCTCTCTCTCTCTCTCTCTCTCTCTCTCTCTCTCTCTCTCTTTGAATTTTTAAGACATTAAATTCCTGGTCATATTTTATTTTTTATGTTAAATTTCTTACTTGTGCCTAAAATGTTTTCAGTTTATGAAATTTGATTTTTTCCTTTTTATTAGATATTTTCTTTATTTACATTTCAGATGTTATTCCCTTTCAACGTTTCGCCTCTGAAAATCCCCATTCCATCTCTTCTCCCCCTGCTCACCAACCCACCCACTCCTACTTCCCTGACCTGGCATTCCCCTACACTAGGGCAATGAGGCTTCACAGGTCCAAGGGCCTCTTCTCTCGTTGATATTTGATAAGGCTATCTTCTGCTACCCATGCAGCTGGAGCGATGGGTCCCACCATGTGTACTCTTTGGCTGGAGGTTAAGACCCTGAGAGCTCTGGGGGTAGGGGTTGGTTCATATTATTGTTCTTCCTTTGGGGCTGCAAACCCCTTCAGCTCCTTGGGCCCTTTCTCTAGCTCTTCCATAAGGGACCCTGTGCTCAGTTCAATGGTTGTCTGAGTGTCCCCCTCTGTATTTGTCAGGCATTGGCGAGGCCTTTCAGGAGACAGCTATATCAGACTCCTGTCAGCTAGCACTTGTTGGCATCCACAATAGTGTCTGGATTTGGTAACTGTATATGGGATGGATCGTTAGGTGGAACAGTCTCTAGATGGCCTTTCCTTCAGTCTGGGCTCCACACTTTGTCTCTGTATTTCCTCCCATGGGTATTTTGTACCCCTTCTAAGAAGGACCAAAGTATCTACACTTTGGTCTTCCTTCTTCTTGAACTGCATGTGGTCTGTGAATTATATCCTGGGTATTCTGAGCTTCAGCGATAATATCCACTTATCAGTGAGTGTATACCATGTGTGTTCTTTTGTGATTGGGTTACATCACTCAGGATAATATTTTCTAGTTCCATCCATTTGCTTAAGAACACTGATTGTTCTTCCAGAGGTCCTGAGTTCAAATCCCAGCAACCACATGGTGGCTCACATCCATCTGTAATGGAATCTAATGCCCTCTTCTGGTGTGTCTGAAGATAGCTACAGTGCACCTATAAAAAACAAATAAATAAATCTTTTAAAAATACAAATTTCATGAATTCATTGTTTTTAATAGTTGAGTAGTACTCCATTGTGTAAATATACCACACCTTCTGTATCCATTTCTCTGTTGAGGGACATCTAGGTTCTTTCCAGCTTCTGACTATTATAAATAAGGCTGCTATGAATATAGTGGAGCATATGTCCTTATTACATGTTAGGGTATCTTCTGGGTATATGCCCAGGAGTGGTATAGTTGGGCCCTCAGGTAGTACTATGTCCAATTTTCTTAATGACACATTCTAGATGTAGAGAACAGATTAGTGGCTATTGGGGGTTAGGGTAATGGTGGTAGGATGGAGTGGGTTTGTGTGCTATCATAGAGAGCGTATGAATAATATCTTCATGGTGAAATAATACATTTGGATCTTGATTGTGGTGCTACACATATGATAAGGTGATGAAGAACTAGAATACATACTATAACAATGCCAACTATATGACTTTTATGTTGTAATAAAATTATGCAAAAATATAAGCACCGAGGGAAATGGATGAAGAGTATGTGACTGTGCTATTTTTATCCTTCATATGGATCTATAATTATCTCAATTCTCTTTTCCCCAAATGATCCAGTGCTTAGAAAGAACCTTAAGAAAAGTAAATCAAGCCTTACAAATGTTGGTAATAAATTCAGGGATTGATTTTCAGGGCTGGAAAGGAGGTAATAATGTTCATACATAAATGCCAGAGTAATATTGCTGCCCAATTCTTCTAAAAAGGCTGTTTATAGCTTTTATTCTTGGTAGCAGTCTCATTATCTTCAATCATTTATTAATTACTAGAGGCACAGTTGAAACAATGTGTATGGTCTTCCATACCCCAGAAGTGTACCAGGTAAGATGGTCTGTGCCAGGAGAACCTCAGTAGCCCATACCCCAGAAGTCTACCAGGTAAGATGGTGCCAGCAGAACCTCAGTAGCCCATATGACAAGTGCATTTCTTTTGAACCAATGTCTCTTTACTGAAAATTCCAGTCGTGTTCACTTAGAATGGGCTTAAAACGGCTTTAAACAGCTTTCCTTGATATACCATTGATGTAAAAATGTATGTATCTTTGACATGTAAATGTTGGTGTTTTATATCTGTGTCCACCATCAACAACCACTGGAATCAAGCTAATTAACATAACCATTATCCACCCATAGTTGCCATTTTGTGTACGTATGTGCATGGTTTTAACCTTTTTGCTCTAAGATATTATTATCATAGTGAAACTTATTTATTCTCTATTTAATACTTTATTAAAAATCCAAAAGTGGATGCGGGCCTGGAAACTAGCTAAGAGACGTACACTTGCCGATCTATGGATGTTGAAGGACCTTATAAAACCTTAGAGAAGTCAACCTAAACGTATTGAGTGAGATGTAAAGTTCTCACTCTCCCAAATTCAAATAAAATAAGAGGTTTATGCTTTATGGACCATCCCAACTTGTCAAATGACAGCTCATTTAGGGAACATGGTCCTTGTACACATTGTCACTATTCCCTTTTCTCTCCCCTGGCTCTATTAAAGAGGCCATAACCAGAACAAGGTGTTAGAGAAGGAAGAGCAATAAATGGTGTTTTCTTCATCCTCCTTAGATGGAGAGTATACGATCCTTAAAGGGATGCCACATCTGTATATTAACTTCTGTGGCTCTCACTCCCCTAGAGTGCAATATTTACTTTTAACAACTTAATGTGTTTCCGAACAACTGGAAACTGAAAATGCCAGACTTAGTAGAGGCAGGGACAAGCAGCATTGATAAAAAGAGTAGATTCCCTGAATGTGAATTGATTAAAGAACAGCAAGGAAGGAAAACAGTGACTTTAGTCCAAAGGACCTAGAACATTTTCTCATCAAACTCTTGATATTCAAGAGTAAGATCGCAGGGCAGTGATGGTGCATGCCTTTAATCCCAGCACTTGGCAGGTGGATTTCTGAGTTCGAGGCCAGCCTGGTCTACAGAGTGAGTTCCAGGACAGCCAGGGCTATACAGAGAAACCCTGTATACAAAACAAAACCAAACCAAACCAGAACAGAACAAAACAAAACAAAATAGTAAGATCATTGGGAAGTTGGGCATGTTCTCATAGTCTCTTGAAAATGAGAAGGATCACTTGTTTATAGTGAGGGTGGAGCTGGGTGGGGTTGGAGCTATGGTAGTAGGAAGTGATACATTATGAATTCTCCTCCCCAGGACTTGTTAGTGGTGACATTTAAGAAAATGTTGTACCCATGTGTGTGATCTCCTGGGTGTTCCAGTTTTAATTAAAAGGTGGTTAGGTAAGAAATTCACTGTATAAAACCAAATATATTACAAGATAACCTTTCATATTAATAAAGTGTTTCTCGTGGAGTTCATCTAAAAGTGAACTCATTTTGGGCATGAAAGTAGATTTTCATACATCATTAGCAACCTGACAGACTCTAGAAATAGAAAAATACAAAACTGACGTGTCAGGAAGCAATACAGTTGGAGATCCATCAAAAGTGACGTGAGTTTTCCAGGAAGCTTTAGATGAATTGAATGGAAAATAACTCAATTTATAAGCCATTTAGCAACAACATGTCTATTATATATATATATATATATGTATATATATACATTTGCAGGATACTGTAAATTCTTTTTCTGTCATTGTACAAAATGACTGGAAGGAAATTTGAAAGAGAAAACAAATGTTTCTCTTTTCTATTCCCGAAACATTAGTCAGCCCCCTTTTTTTTCCTGTCTCTTTGGGTTTTGAGACTGACTCTTTTAAAAAAAAAAACACTTTTCAATGTGCCTTTCATTTATTCTTTGATGATTTCATACTCGTATAGAAAGCATCTTGATTATATCTACCCCCAATTTTCTATTCCCATTCTCTCTGGACACCGTCTCCCAATACATCTTCCTCCCACACTTCTTGTTCTCCTGTTTCCCTGTAAATCCCCGAGTCTGCTTCTAGCTGTCTGCCAGAATGCTGTGATATTGTTGCTTGACCTTGTGCAGGTAGCCATGTGAGCAGTTGAGTTCATTAGTACATAGCCACGCTATATCTAGAAGAAACTATTTCACAGCACTCTCTCCCTCCTCCAGCTCTTAGATTCTTTCTACCATCAGTGTTTCCTGAGCCTTGGAGTAAGGGGCTTGGTGTAAGGATCTTCACTCAGCAGTCACTTGTTTTGACTAGGTGTAAGTTGATAGAAAGTCCTACCGTGTGGCCCAGGAGGGCTGCAGACCCCAGATATTCCTCCTTTCACCTCCAGAGTGCTAGAATTGCAGATGTGTGCGAACATGTCTGGCTTTTTCCACATGTTGATCTGTTCTGGTCTTCTCTGTCCAGATTAGTTTTGGTTCTATCTCACCAGATACTAAAGCTACACAGGAAAATTTCCTTTCATAAGCAAATTCAGTAGGAATGATTTTCAACCCTTGTGTTACCTGACTTTTGTCTAAAAGCTCATAGTCTTATCCATACAGATAAAGCCTAGACTCCTTAGACTTTGTCAAGTCTTATCCATAATACATCTTTAACCTTTCCCCTCTTGACTCCACTGACACCATGTCTCCTGGGGAACCTTGCTCCAAACCTCAGGCATCATCTTTTTTTAATTTGACAGTGGCTGTTCTTTCTGGTCTTTCCCCATAGTTCCACCCAGATCCACCATCTTTTTCTATATCTTTAAATTCTAGTATCCTCATCTCAAATATGTCTCTGCGGTCCTCATGCTGCTTTAAGTGTAGGCTTGGCTTTCCAATCTGAATATTTTTTCTTCCACAACAGCCTGGTTTTCTCCCTGTTTACTTTCACTTATACCACAGGTCTTCCAAGGAGACCATAATCTCCCCAATGCCTGTAGTCAGTCTTTATTTCCCATTCCCAACATTACAAATAAAAACATTATTCATGTCCCTCTTGTTACTGTCTTTGTCGAAGCCCTCACACTTTCCCCTTTACCTTTACCTTTAAGTTACCTGTAACTTAATATATCTTACTTCCTCATTTCTTCTCTTTAATCTTTAAAAATAGACAATTTATCATACTGACAGGTCAATATGGGGTCAAGGGTAGGGAAAAGGCTCCAATAATGAAAAGAGGCCTCTACTTAGACAAAAATGAATGGGTTTGTGGACCCACCTTGGAAAAGTCCCCAGGTAAGAACATCATGGAGATACAGTGATGGACAGGTTTTGAATTCTTCTCTTTGCCCTTGCTTCTCTAGGGGACTTTAGTTCACATCTCCTCTGTGTTTTCTGATATCATATCACATTGCCTGTTGAAGGCCTCATACAGCCCAGGATTCTCTTCTTGAGACAGGTGATGGATACTTACTTGGGTGTTGTTCTTGACTATGCATGTTAGCACTGACAGTGGGTCTCTGTTAAATGCAATCTCCTCTTCAGGGTGATCTCATTCTCAGGTTTGTCAAGAAGTCCCCTGGTGGCAACTTCTTTGCATATCACTGTGTCCTGACTGGGTTTCCTTGACCTTAGGGTCTCTTCTCCTTAATTTCATCTTCCTTCTCAATGTTCGAATTTATCTTTTAAAAAGAAAAACCTCTCCTCTAATTCATATTTTATGAAATGCTTTATATTGTGATACCACCATATTTCCGAAAATGTAAATATTCAATTTCAAAATTCACTTGCATTTTGGAGACCTTCGTCCTAAAACATACTGTCATACACACCCCAGACTTCCCTCTTCCCCATCTCATCCATCATCTACTATATCTTGAAGATACAATGACATTCTCCGTGATTATTCCCAACCCAATCACTGCTTTTTATCAGAAGTGGTTTTATACTCTTGTTATTATTGATCACCTTGTCTGTTTGCAGAATGGTGGACCCTGTGAAGATGCTGAGACTGTCTGTTCCCATCTTAGCCCCTGTGATGATATAGCATCTATGTGTAATAGGTACTTGCTTGTTTTGAAGTGTAGTTCACATTATTCAGCTAAACCAATCTAAGAGAACAACTGTCTTACTGTAGTTTCTGTTGCTATCAATATAATAACATAGGCTGGGTAAGTTACAGGGTTTATTTGTCTTGAGTTTTACTCCTAGGTCGAGTTGCTGAATCTACTGATGGCCTGCTTGCTGGCAAAGCCCTGAGGTGGTATGGGGGAGGTCACACAGTGGAAGAGAAGAGAAGAGACTCATACTACAGATAGTTTATTAAACTGTCACCTGAATGGGCTAATCAGTTCACAGAATTGGGGCTTTAATCACCTCTTAAAGAGGCTACTTGGTCCCACACTTTAAAATGGACATGGAATTTCAACATGAAATTTGAACGGAGCAAAATGGGCTCAAATAATAGCAGCAGTATCACTGTCTCTGGAACCATCTTCTCCAGGGTGCTTCCTTTCTGGTCCATTGGAGACCATTTAGTCAGCACCATTTAGTCATGGTCATAATAATTGTCTTGATCATCCCTACCTTGCCATCCCTGTGATGTCCTCTTCTCTTTCTAATGGTTTCCTCTACATCACCACAATGTAGTTGCTTGAGTACGTGCAATGCTAAAAGATAGGCACTCTTTATTGAATACCACATTTATCTTATGAAAGACTGTATTCTACCTCTTCATGGTTGCATTCGTTCTTCAGATTTGTGTGTCAGTCACAATCAGAATTTGCCACTTGCCCCTCCAGAGGGAAGACTCTACCCATGACTCAATGTTCCTATAATCTCTTTCCTTTTTTAAATCAGCCTAGGCTCTTTGGGATCTTACTATGTATCAGTCAATGACTGAGAAACCTTTTCTTAAAAGTATTTTTGTATCCACTTATTTATCTATTGTCCAGAGAAAAATATTTACAACGAGTCTCCTCTTTCTTTCTAAGTCTTTGTCTTTGGGCATAGAGAAATCCTTAACTATGAGAGTTTATATTTTAAGGGTCTTAGATGTGCATGGCTTTCCATAAGTCCATTCAGTAATATCTATCATGGGTTTATGGGATGCTTGCTCTATCATTGTGTCTCCATACTAGTAGAGACACAAGGTAGGTAGGTTCCCCTTGTGCAACTCTCATGTGTTTAAGAAAAATTCCATCAATCAAGTTAAGCAGGTAGATCTGAACTTAGGTGTATTGTACTAGGAAAGAGAGATGAAAGTTATCCGTAATGAAAATAAGACCAGAGAGTTTTAAACACTGAGAACTGGTGTACTCATATTGGAAGACCTAAGTGGAAGGTGTCATTAGGTCATCTGTTTTTGCCAGTTGGTATATATTGAAGTTAAGCTTGTATCCTCCCTCTGAGTCTGGGAGGTATAAATTCTTTCTTTATGGTTATATTTAAGGAAAGATAAGTGTCTGGTCCTTGAGAAAGATATTTTTGGGATATAGAAGATTTAGATCTCAAAGAGCCAGAGAATGAATTTTTATAAAGGCAGCATTTCTAAAGTAAAGCACTGGGAAAGTAACGGAGGTCAGAGGCTTTGGGAAGAAACCATCTGTTCAGTCATGCTGAGGGGAATTTATGGCTAAGTTACTTAGCTTACTTTCACATGTCTTCTAATTCTATCAAAGCAATGATATGGGTCATGTATTAGGACTGTCATCATTATTCATGAAATTTACTCATATGGAGATTTTAATAATATGTTGTAGTTGTAAACAATTTCCCTCTAAGTTTATGTCAATTTGAAGAAAAATTAAGAAATTGTTGCTTTTTTCCCCACTTCTGAGGCACTATTAAAGGTGAAGGTACTTATCACAGAGATAGATACTTTGGTTTGATTGATTCATTCTATTGTTTTCTCTTTACTGAAGAAGTATTCACTAGGTTGAGTGTTTCCAGAACAGAAAACAAGAATCAAACACCTTAGCTGAGCTGTTTCTAATATAAGTGAATCATACAAAGCCAGAACGTAGAGGAATTAAAGAGACAAGTGAGCAGTTTGTGTAACAGCACGAAGAGATGTTCATCCCACCATCTTGCTAAATAAAACCTCTGCAATGGGTACAATCTTAACTCAGTCAAGTGATTTGTCCCCTCTTCTTTACGCCATAAAAGGTGGTTGATTAATTTTCAATACCTATTACAAAGATAGGTTCCATCTATCAACCCCAAACATTACTGCTCCTTTTATTATGCAGTCGTACATTGTGATTAATGTTGTGATCTGCACTTTTAGATAGAACTGCATAGAGTAAAAAAAAAATAAAGGATAGTGTTTGTACCTAACACTGACAGAGTGGCCAGTGTATCGTGCAACAGACATCAATAACTTCAGTACGTGGGAGACCTGGCGTTTATGTTTCTACTTCTATATTTATTGAACACCTCCATGTTATTGGGGGCTCTGTTACTTCCCTGTTTTCCCAGCCTTCAGCGTTCTGCTTTTGAACTTGACTATTATTGCCATATTTATTCCTGTTTCCATCCTAATTCTAGTCAGTATCTCTTATTTCAAAAAGACGACTGAAACCGTCCATTGATTACTGTACTACAAGCCATTCTTTATTTAAACACGCAAGACAGACACCACTGTTCTGCTCAGTAGCCATAGAGCCCTCCATAGCTTTCCAGGGCACACAGGACATATCCCAAGCTCCCGAGGTCCCAATACTACTTCTTAACAATTTTAAATCCTATCATGTCCCGTACCCTCATATTAGTTATTTTTTATTGTTGTTGCGATAAAATGCCATGACCACAACCAGTTTCAGGAAGAACATTTATTTTGGTTTAATGTTTTGGAGGGCCAGAGTCATTAATGCAGCGTGGTGGCCACAAGCAGCCATGATGGCAGAGCAGGAAGCCGAGAGCTCAGGCAGGAAGTAGGGGCAAGGCTATAAACCCTCTTAAGTTTACCTCCAGTGGCTTATTTTCCCAACAAGGATGTACCTTCTAAATGTTCCATAACCTTCCCAGGCAGAACCACTAACTAAAGATCAAGTGCTTAAATACACAAGCCTAAAGGGGACATTTCTCTTCTTCATCTCAACAGTTCCCTCCCCCTTTCCCCAGTTTTTGAAAGTGTTCTACTGGTTCTGGTGTGAGTTCTTTGCTGTTGCTATTCATTTCCTGTCATTTTATGTCTACTGATCTGAGCACAAATGTCACTTTTTAAGAAACATTTCTGTGATTGTCCAGGATCTTACTGTCTAAGCTTTTTTTTTTGTAACATTTATAATTCCATACATGTATCCTGTTTGTTCATTCGTATTTGTGTTACATGGACACTGTTGGGAGTGTGAACCCCATAGACCGCAGAGTTTGCTTTTTATTCTGCTGTAAGCTAAGCACAAGGACACCCCATGGAAGCCTGACAAGCCTCGCAAATATTTCAGTGAAATCATTAATGAGTTCAGCTGAGATTGTTTTTCTCAGTTATTCTGTGTGCATTTTCTAGGAACATCCTACTAGTAGCACATGGTGTTTTGTACCTGTTTTTACTCTAACAAGACCTTATTCAGCAAGTGCCAGGCTCAAGGCTTTCTGCTGCTCATTGAGAGGCAAACAGAGAGGACATGGTATTCACCGTATCTTCAAGGATTGAGTGTAGTGGAGAGGAAATTTCTGTATTCTGATAAACATGTTGTATCTTGTAAATTCCATGAAGGGAACAGGATGTGTGGTAGGATTCACAAAAGGGAGTTATCACCAAGAGGTGGCTGAACAGGAGATGCTTCCATCTGAGCCGTATCTTGGACCCGGAGATGTCACATATAGAGGAAATTGCAAGGAAAGGAAATGACTCTTTTTGGTTAAGCAACGGCATCTGCATAGTTGGAGAAAAAGGTATCCATTGTGGATGATTTCAACCTTCTTTGGTAGATGGAAGGACCTTAGGAACTTTGTTTTAGTAGGATTCATGTTAGCACAGCAGTGCTTTAGAAGGGGAAATTGAGACATTTTTGGCGGAATGAATTTGAGTGAGAGCTAACTGGAGAAGCAGGGGAATGAATTCCTCGGCAATGCCTGCAGTGCCACAGTTGGGACAGAGTTAAGAGTTTGAAAAATAGGGTGGAAATTTCCCCAATGAAACCTAGTCAAGTCCCCCGCATATAAACAAACTCATCCAATGGTTTCCCCACGATAAGCATTTGCATTGGTACATTTATCCTGAATTTATTACTTCTCTGGTTCTTATATTAATAATCATGAATGATCTCTATCTACTCTGCTATACACTCAGGATTTTGCATGTTCTCTTTTTTCTTCTTTTTGGCACACATGGGGGGGTAGGGGTGGGAGGGTGTCCCAGACAAGGTTTCTCTGTATAACAGCTTGATTGCCTGTCCTGTCCTGTGCTTTGTAGACCACATCAGGCTGGCCTTGAATTTACAGAGGTCTATTTGCCTCTGCCTCCCAAGTGCTGCCATTAAAGGCACGCTCCACCCATGGCCGGCTGAATGTTCTTTTCTACTCTCGGGCATTTAAAAACATGTTTTAAGATCTCTGAGTGCTTAAAATGTCAGCATTTCTGCCACAGGTGAGACATGCAGACCTGAGGTAGAGCATTGGTGGTCTCTTCACTCTGGTGGGTGGCCACCTCATTAATGCTTTTAGGCTTGCTCAACAGATGTGTGTGGCTGATCACATCTTCTGAGTAAGTGCTTTGATTCCTGCTCTGTCTCTGTCTCTGTCTATCTGTCTCACTCTCTCTGTGTCACACACACACACACACACACACACACACACACACACACACACACACTCTCGCATGCACACATGCACGCACATGCACACACCAGGTTAAAATTAGACATTTCAGCCATGTACCTGCAGATCTTATGTCTAAGACACTATATTTGATTTGCATATCTTGATCAGACCCTTTTGTGGACACATGCTTTATCTCTGGCTAGAGGGCATCTAGAGCCGTTGCATGTGAATCCGTTCTTATTTTATTTGAATTCTCTGCAGTAATTACTTTTAGTGTCCACTCCTTTCTTGGAACATTCTTTCCTATGGTTTCCTGTGCTAACAACCTGCATGATTCCTTCTCTCTGCCGGCCTTTCTTCGTTACTGGAATGTTCTTGGACTAGTAATTAAGTATGGACGTGCATTCCCAAGTCCGAGGTCCTCTTCCCTTCCACTTCTGTATGCATTCCCAGCTCTTGGCCTCACTTCATCTATCCGGCCAGAGAGATGCACTTTGCGTGCTGAATGCTTGCTGTGACCCTGCGGTCTTTGATAGTGCTCTTGCTGCTTTGCTTATGTGTCTGAAGCTTATCTTGTATCTTTCCTGCCTCAGACCTGGGATTAGTCCTTTTGCTAAGATGTTTTGGGTTATTTATTAGAAAATGGTATTCCAACGCTATAATTTGGGCCTTAGATATACTTAATATTGCAAGGTTTATTATTGTTTTCAGGTGTTTAATTACATATACATAAATTAGAACTAATATGTGTAATTATAATTCAAGATGAAGTGGTTCACATATTATCTCCTGAACACTGCATCTGTGCGTTCCTTCTGCATTAAAATTCTTTGTTCTGAAAGACACAGGGGATATCAAAATTAAAATATTAAAAACACAGAACAGCCTCAGAATGAAAACTTGAAAACTATCACTATTAACAGGATTTGCAATATTATTTTCAGGAACTCTTAGTGACATTGCTGTTGAACACACACATGCATTCTTATCGATTAGAAACTCTGCCTTTATATTATTTGTCTGTGTGGTAAATGATTCTGATAAGCAGGAATGGTTTTCCTCATCATGCTGTTCTCTGGAAATGAGGTTATCAGGTTTTCTATAGTTTCCAAGAGAAGCCTTCAGAGAATTCCACTCTATAGGCTGCTTGTTGTAATTAAACCCAGGGCAATTCACTGAGAAGAGGTGCCTGGTAGGGGGTGGGGTGAAGGTGTAGACTCACGCTCATTATTTTATTTATTATCTATCTATCTATCTATCTATCTATCTATCTATCTATCTATCTATCTATCTATCTATCTATTTGCACTGTTTTTGCAGTAAAAAGAGTTTCTAGGTTTAGGAAACAATAAAGCCACTAGGAACCAGCAATTATTTCCCATGTGTGTTTCTAAAGAACATAGCTGATTTTCTCTTTTTTGTCAGTACGTACAGTAATGGTCACTTCCTCAAAAGCCATTTTGAAACATCCTGCATAAGAGAGAGGAGCTTTATGACAGAACTGGAAGAGGAAGGGGCATAGTAGACTTTCTATTCCTGCAACAGAGTACCACAGAAAACCAATATCCTGAAGGTTGAAAGATTGCATGTGGGCTAGCTTTAGAACCTTCCCCCCATGGTCACTACTCCATGGATTCTGTTCCTGCGTTGGGTCAGAATATTGTAACAAAGAACATTTGGAGAAAAAAAAACCCTGCTCACCACATAGCATCTAGGAAACAAAAAGAGTGAGAGAAAGGGGCTAAGGTTAAATGATACCCTTCAAGGCATATCCTCAGAGATTCACTTTCTCCAAAAGGCCACACCTTTCAATGTTTCCACAATCTCCCAATAGCCCATTAATTTGTATGCACAACTTGCATCAGGGACCAAGCCTCGAGCACATAAGCTATTGTAGGACATTGTAAGACATTTTTTTTTGAGGAAAAGTCAGGCTGAAATACATTTCTGTGGAGGTAATGGGAACACAGTAGCTTGGACTTGAGTGGCACCTCGATGTCCTAGCCCTATTGTGGTCTCCATTGTTTTAGCGCGTGTACTGTTAAACTGCACACAGAAATCTTAATATTTTCAAGAAGATAATGGGAATATTTAAATTAAATGAACGGTCTTTTGAAATTCTGCATTGGGTTTGAGAGCAATTAAACTCAAATCTAACTATGAAAACATTATGGTATAAGAGATTAATGAAAATGGAAATAATATTATATGCATTTCTGATATGATTAATAGCTGAGAAAACCTATGTATGGGAAATGACAGGCCAAAGATAAGTCATTTCTGCTTCATTTTAAGGAGAGAGAGCTAAACCACGACTGTTTCTAGCCTCTTCTATTCTGAAAAGTGTTAAAATAATTCAAGTAGATCTGCAAAGAATTTGGATTAAATGAATATGGAGATTTAGTGAAAAGATTTTGGAAGCCAAGTACAAACAACTTGAATTTCATGGCTGTAAGGGATGAGTGTGATCTGCAAAGGGAGAGAAGCAGCAGGAACCACTGGCTCGGACTCTGGGAGACTCTTCGGTGAGGTAGGAGTGTGTATCTAGAAGGAATAAACAAAACAACTTGGTTGTAAAGTGCTTCAATATTTCAGTGTATGCAGTGGGATTATAAATTTGAACATTTGTCAAGAAAATAAAAGAAATGGAGGTACTTCGTATTCCTCGTACCTTCTGCAGTGATTGCTAGGATTTGGGAAGGGTTTGAGTCTGAGAACTTGAGAAGGCAGACCTTAAATGTGACAATTGGGAGTATTATAGTGTTCTGACTTCAGTGGCCTATCTTCACTACACCTTCTGGTGCCCTTGTCCAGTGGCTAGTTTTGTTGACTTTGTAGGACTGTAGTCTGTGTGACCTGTACTTGCAGTTCAAATACAAGCACTACACCCCATCTACCAGGACTTTAATGTCTCTTCCCCTTCTCCTTGGACCATAAGGGCATCTCTGGACTGTAGCAGTAATTTGGGCTACATTGCTTTGAACTCCCGGCAGGTCACACGCTTCTAACCACCTGCTCAGGAACTCTTAGAATCCATGAATGAAAGTTGCACACATAGGCCAGTTAATTTTAAACTACTTTGGCTAGGTCAAAGGCTGGGCACTCCTAAACCTTCCCCTGCTACCTCAGGCCCATTGGGGAAGTGGCCAGTGGCCACCCACCTGAATTCTCACATGGCTGGTTGGCTTTCTTTTCTACAGCTCCTATGTCCCATCCTTCCCCCCTTCCCCCTGAGTCATGGTGGTTCCCAGTTCCTATTCTGTGCAAGTCTAAAGTCCCCTCCCCATTTCCCTTTGCTCAGCCATTAGCTGCTAGCATCTTCATTGATTGATAAAAAAAACAATTGGGGACAAAGGCCTTCACTTTAGATATATATAGATTCCCGATGAAATCAAAGCATTAAGCCCAATCTTCAATACTGGACTCCTCCCCCCACCAAGGCTGGAGAGAGAGTATGGGGAGACTTACCCATTGAGCTGCTATCTCCTTCTGTGCCTCTGACACGTATGGGCATGTGGAGTAGCGCCTTAGACAACACAAGGATTAGTCTGTCACTAATCAGACTCTAGAGCATTGGTTCTCATCCTGTGGGTTCTCCCTTTGGGAGACCCTTTCTCAGGGGTCACCTAAGATCATCTGAAGACACATATTTATATGATGATTCATAACAGTAGTAAAATTAGTTATGAAGTTGCAATGAAAATAATTTTATGGTTTGGGGTCAGTACCACATGAGGAACTGTAATAAAGGGACACGGTATTAGGAAAGGTTGAGAACCACTGCTCTAGAGTTTTAGCATTCCTCATATCTACATGAATATGTTCTTAATAGCCTACTCCTCCCCTAAATGGGAAGATAAGGACCTGCGCATTTGGTATTTCCAAGTTGCAAGCATCTTTTATCTATTCCTCCAGCCCTGCAAGGGTACCCATACAGTGTGGATTTTTCCTGTTCTCTTCTCTAATGCTGTATGGTCAGAATGTCTGCTGGAAAATTTAGCTTTCCGTGAGAGGAAGTAAAAATACATCTTGACATCATTTAAAATGACAGATTTTGCTTCTGTCTTTTTCTTGCCCATCTCTTTCTTCACCGTTACTTATTCTCCCACACTGAGCAACTGAACACCAGGCCATTCTTTCTCCCTATGATTTGGCCTCTGGTTTCCTCATCTACCTAATGATAGTCTAGTTCCATTGCCAAAGTGATGACCTCGGCAATTGCGATGGTGCGTCGCAGATGTTCTTTTTGGCTTCTGGATGCTGTCCCTGTCAACACATCCTCTCTTCTTTGGCATTTAGGCCCTCTACTCCTTCAGGTCTGTGCCCACCAGCCTCCTCTTGTCTGCTTCCTTTCTCACTCCTTACGCTCTATAAACCATACCTTCTTCCTCTCACCCTTCTCCATGTCACCCACTTGACAACGTCTTGTTTGGATCATTTGTGTCTCCACTCAGCAACCTAGATCCCCCCTTTATTAAAAATAGATTTTTCTCATAAAATACCTCCTAATTATGGTTCCCCCTCATTCTGTTCCTCCCAGTTCCTACCCAACTCTCCTCCAATCTGCATTCATCCCCTTTCTGTCTTTCATTAGACAGCAAACATGCATCTAAGGGATGATACTAAAATAATGTGTCAACTGACACCAGTAACCTGAGACGAGAGACCCAGAGACCTAGGGTAAAACTGAACACCAGTTGGGGACAAGGACCTTCAGCATTTGGACATGCAGATTCCTGATTAAATTTATGTTCAACTGAAAGAACATAGCGGTAAAACGACTCCTAGTGACATTCTGCTATACTCATAGATCAGTGATTTGCTAAGCCATCATCAGAGAAACTTCCTTCTGCAGCAGACAGAAAGAAATACAGATAGATCTACAGCCAGAACAGAATGAGAGATTTTGGAAAACTCATCACTAAATGGGATGTTTACATCAAATCCCTCCCTCAGGGCTCAGGTAACCCTGAGAAAGAGGAGCTGGAAAGAGTATAAGAGAAGAAAGGATGGGCAGCAAGGAGACAGGGACCTCTATAACAGCAGGATCATGAGGCAGCATGCACAGGGCCTCTGTGGGTCAGCACCATCTGGAAAGGAGAAGTGGACACATGCCCCTATTCCTAACCCAGAAGCTATCTGCAATTGATAACCACTTGCAAATGAAAATTTTCTCCAGGGAAATTACATTGCAGAAACAAACTTCTTTTATGAGTAAACTGCATGTCCAGAAATAGATGGCCAACAAAAAATGAACTCAATGGTATCTTTGGAGGTTCCTTGTCTCATAATTTCATGTCATGACTTTTAATTTTTTCTTTTCTTTTTATATTATATCTTATTTATTATTTTCTTTTTAGTTTTGTTATTTTTTTTTACCCTACATGTGCATTGTGTATATATCATGAGCATGTGTTTCATCTCATGGAGCGAGCCTTAAGTCAAATAAGACATTGGTTGGTTAATTCCATTAGTTGTATGCCACCATCGCACTGTCATATCTTGCAGGCAGGACACCATTGTAGATCGTAGGGTCTGTGGTTGGGTTGGTGTTTACAATTCTCCTTTGGTCCTGTGCATAGTACCTTCCTGTACCAAAGACACTAGCATGTCATATGTCCCTATGAAGGCTCTGTGTCGACACCACTCGACCGCTACGTGTTCAGTGAGTTGTTTGGGTGCCGTCTATAGCAGCAGGACCCTGCCTTCAGTTTGTGGAGAACAACCTATAGTCTTGGTCTAAGTCTGAGTTGTTTGGAGATTCTTTTTTATTTATTTATTTATTTTTTTTTAAATTGTTTTTTTAAGTTTATTTTTATTTTTTGTACATCAGTGTTTTACCTGCATGTATGTTTGAATGAGGGTGTCAGATCCCCTGGAACAGGAGTTACAGATAGTTGTGAGCTGCCATGTTGGGGCTGGGAATTGAACCCAGGTCCTCTGGAAGAGTAGTCAGTGCTCTTAGCCACTGAGCCATCTTTCCAGCCCCATGTTTGGAGATTCTTATGGAAACTCTTTGGTCCCAGGATTGGAAGTTTCATTTGGTGACAAGAGATGTGCAGTAAGGGCTCAGTCTCCCCCATTATTTTGCAGTTTCATTTAGATTGCCTTCATATTACAAATTTTAGGGATATTCCTGCTGTATTAATTTTTCATATTCCTCCTCAAAAGGCCCTGACTTTTAACTTTCTCTTACTGTATTCCCTCCCTTGTCTTCCTCTCAGTCCCCACTTGATCCTCCTGTTTCAGATAACCCCCATCCATCCTTAGCTGCTATTCTATTTTCCTTTCCTAGGGAGATATATACGTCTCCACCCCCACCCCCTAGTCTCTTAATCTATAGCTGACCTCTGTGGTTCTACAGATTGTAGCTTGGTTATCATTGATTTAATAGGTAACATCCACATATAAATGAATGCATACCATATTTGTCTTTCTGGGTTCGGGTTGCCTCAGTCAGGACTATTTTTTCTAGTTCTATTCATTCACCTGTGAGTTTCATGATTTCATGTTTGTAATGGCTGAGTAGTACTCCATTGCACCACATTTTCTTTATCTATTCTTCTGTTGAGGGACATCAGGGTTGTTTTTAATTTCTGGATATTATGAATAAAGGGACAATGAACATAACAACCCAGATTTCTAAGAGCCAGGCATCTATCCTAGCATGTAGTGACTAAATATTTTCTAAATGAATATTTCAATAGAATACAGGTTTTAATGTCTGAGATTGCTGAGTTTGGGTCATACATATACATCCTATAAACTATGGGTCCTTAGGGACATGAATAAGGTATATGGTTTATGTTTCTTCTCAATTCAGATTGAGAGCATGTGAGAAAAAACCCACCTGGCAAGAAGGTGGAATGTGGTCTCCTTTAAGACCTATTACAACAGGATGTCATTACTATCTTTCTTTCTATTTTTGTTTTGTTTGATTATTTTATTTTTGTTTTATTTTTGAGATAGGCTCTTAGTATGCATTCCTGGCTGACTTGGAATGTTCTATGTGGACCATTGGTCTTGAACTAATTTTGAACCACCGACCTCCGTCTTCCTAGGTCCTGGAACTCTAAGTGTACACTACCATGCCCAGTCCTTCCCCCAGACTTCAGTAGTCTTCTCAAATATAGGGAGCCTTCTCTGCTTATCAACCAGACAAAATACCCTTAATGAACCTGGGGCAAATCTTCTTCTCTGATAGTTTCTTGTCATGATGCTTAGCTCATAGGGAGCCCTTGAGCATGCATTTGTGTTTGTGTGTGTGTGTGTGTGTGTGTGTGTGTGTGTGTGTGTATACACATTATTGAATACATTTGGAATTGAGATAATTAGACATGAAGTTCATATATTCTGGGAAGTCCGATGAAATTTTTGATTTCTGGATTTTCATAACGCCGAAGAGCTCACTAGCCAATCCTAACATTGAGGTTTTAGAAGTAATGGTTTATGGATCAGTGCTGCCTTCTTCCTTCTATTCTGCCCACTTCCCATCTGTATTTTCCTGTAGAGATGATAAACAACTCATAAATGCCAATAGTGATATTAAATATTTCCCAAATATGAAGTCACTTGAATACTTTTTTTTTTGGTTTTTCGAGACAGGGTTTCTCTGTGTAGCCTTGGCTGTCCTGGAACTCACTTTGTAGACCAGGCTGGCCTCGAACTCAGAAATCCTCCTGCCTCTGCCTCCCAAGTGCTGGGATTAAAGGCGTGCGCCACCACCGCCCGGCTTCACTTGAATACTATTGTAATAATTAGGAGTAGATTTTACCATCCCAATTTTTAGTGAGGAAACTGCTTACAAAAAAAACTTAAAAAGAAATTGCTCAGTGACATTTACCTAATTTGTGCTAGGAAGCTAGATATCAATTTAGACTGGAGAATTATATTTTAGAAGTATAATCTAGAAGTATAATCTAGACACAATAACTTACATCAAAACTCACAAAAAATTTAACCTTGGCTTAACATACTTAACATGGACTATGGCTGTAATTGAAAATCAGCAATTGGACAATGTTACATATTTCACCTTTGTAATTAATATAATTACTTGGAAGTGTTACAAATAAAATTATTCAAGTATCTCAACAAATTTTTAAAAATGTCTTAAGTTCCAGATGGAAGGAAATGAAATCAATTACTCCAATAGGAGTCCCTTTATTAGAAAGAGGACTGAACATATCAATATGTTCAGTCTGTAGGAAACTTTAAAAAATATTTTTTATTAGTTTTAATTACGTATCTCTCTCTCTCTCTCTCTCTGTGTGTGTGTGTGTGTGTGTGTGTGTGTGTGTGTGTATGTGTGTGTGTGTGTTTAGGTATGTACACATGAGTGCAGGTACCTGTGGAAGCCAAAGACATTAGAACCCCAACAGCTGATATCATAGGTAGTTGTGAGCCACCCAAAGTGGCTGCTGGGAGCTAAAATTAGGTCTTCAGAAAGAGGAGTATGTATTCTTAACCACTGAACCATCTCTTCAGCCCAAGGGTCTATAGGAGGCTTTAAAAGAAAGAACATTATACATACATATATATATATATATATATATATATATATATATATATATATATATATTACTCTTCTATTGGTATGATAAAACACCATGGTCAAGCCGTCTTATAAAAGAAGGAGTTTAATCTGACTTACAGTCCAGAGGGTCAGCGTCTGTGATGGTGGAGTAAAGGCATGGCACCAAGACAAGTAGCTAGAGCTGCAACTCAAAGCTTGCATCCCCGAGAGCTTACATTTCAGTCTGCAAGCAGAGAGGGCACACTGGAAATAGCATGGATTTCCTGAAACCCCAAAGCCCAAGGCAATGACACAGCCCCTGCACCAAGGCACACCAAATCCTTCCCTACTAATTCCACAGACTGGAGACTGAGTATTCAGACATAAGAGCCTATGGGGCCTCTCTCATTCAAAGCACCACATAGGGCTGTGAATATTCAGTCATTATTTGCAGTGACCTACATGGCTTTGCACATGACCTGACTGGAATGACTAGGGAATGAAAAATGGACAGATATATGTGAAGAAAAGCTGGGATCCGGTGGATGTGTTCTGTGATGGAGAAGTACCAGCACCTTGGAAACTCCGTGCATCTGTTATATATGGCTGAGCGGGGAGTTAGGTTTACCACATACAGCTGGATGAGGAGGAAGCAGGCTGGTCAATTTCAGTAGGAGAGCTCTGTAGAGGAGCAGTTTCAGGTTGCAGTCAGTCCCCGGAAGGAGGTACCTGTGGTTGGTTGTTTCTGCGTTTACTGGTTTTAGCTAAATGTCAGTTGTTCCTAACATCTGTACCTGAAACAGAGGAAGACTTTTCTGTTCTCTTGGGCCTGACACAAGGGAGGTTTTACCATTCCCATGGGCCCGAGACCTTGGCAAGGCTGTGTTCATATCAATTGTGCACAATCACTCAGAACATCACCCACATCCCAGGACAGCTGATGCCTGTTACCTCTCCCGAGTCTGATACACAGCCCAGCTCAGGACACCATGATTTCAACTTAGTCATCTGTGTGTACAGGACACCATGATTCCAACTTAATCATCTATGCATATCTCCTGGACTGACTTTCTAGGAAGGCAAGCGTGAGTACCATGTCTAAATGTGTACTTCCGTGAGTCAGAGATCCTAGAAATGGCTGCCTGACTGTGACTCATTTTTTCTGTAGGTCCAGACACTCCTCTGATGTTGCATCTAACAATATATTATTGTGTATATAAACTATGAGGCTGCTCACTGGTAACAGTTCTAGCTATGACATCTCATTAGAGAGTTACCATCTCATACTAATGGCCTAACCACAAGCATGTTTTGTATTTACATGGAAGTGGTTCAGAAACGGCTACTCTTGTATCATTGTTAAATGCCATTTACAGAGAATTATACTTCTAAGATTTCAAAGAACCCTGTTCTGTGCCCTAGGAAGAGGAAGTCTTCAGGTTCACAAAAGCTTGCTGATCGCAAAATATAATCTTTATTTTTATATATCTAATTTTAAATTTAACAACATGTAGTAAATACTTTTAAAGGTATATAGAGTTGCCAAAAATTCTTTTGGGACACTTTTCTCCATTCTAGAAAAAAAAATCAGCATTTCTTCTTTAGAATTTATCTTCTGATTTTTATAAATGTGTGTTTTATAAAGAGATGAGCTCACAGAACATTTAAATGTTGCCTTATGTGTGTTGAACACAATAAAAGTGTTAGCAGACATGGCATATTTATCAACCTCTGTATCCTGTAGATGCTCTGTGCTGGAGCAGGAATTCTCAGTTTTAACACTGTCGTGGTGTCTAACATTTAGAAGAAAACCCCTCCCCTGATGGGAGCCACAGGGTGTGGCCTCATCATTCCTTGCTTTTTCCTTTCCTGATGTGGCTATTCTGACATTGAATACAGCCTTGCCTCCCTCTGTCTATTCTCTCTGTTCCTAGACATTTTCTTGCCTTATCCCCCAATGTCATTCAAGTCTCCATCTAAAGACGACCCCATCCGAAGCCCCTGAGGTTTCCCTCCATCCCCCCATCCTTCCATTCGGTACTCAGTTCTGGCTGCACCTGTTTACTTTAACCGATTTCATTTACTTCTCTTCTTAATGTTTCCACCAGCCAGACAGCAGGAAATGTGTTGCTTTTCTCTATGCTTTCCTGCCCTAGAACGTGGTTTTCTAACTTTTATATTTTGGTATTACTTCTATAGTAGTTTATCTATTTTATTTATATTTATAATAATTTATTTGTATTTACACTTTTGTTTATATTTTATTTTATTTATATCTAAAACACTTTATATTTACAGTATATTTGTATACGTTTCATAGAATTTGTTTTCAGAATTTGTTCACTGATAAGTTTTTTAGAGCTTAAGGGAGTGGCTTGAACACTGTAAACTTCTGTGAAAACCTGCATGACTAGTCTAAGAATTTAGTGACCTGAAAGATGGCATAGCAGGAGAAGGTGCTTGTTGGTAAGCTTGATGGATTGAGTTTGATTCCCTTATAGTAGGAGAGACTGAGCTCTCTCAAGTTGTCTTCTGACCCTCGTATTCTTGTTGTAGCAAGTGCACCCTACTCTTCTCCCCAGTTAAATGAATAAATGCTTATTTTTTTTAAAAAGAAACTTGTATTTAACCCATTTAAATTCTCTTTTTGATAGACAGTTATGCCATTCTAAAGCCACATTATGACAAGGAATATTCTTACATGTGTATTCATTTACCCCGTCCCCAATACACACACACACACACACACACACACACCTGATCTGTACAGAGTGTATACTTTGATAATAGAAATCCTTACAGTACCCTCATTTACAATTCCAACGTAAAGGGAAAAATAAACAGTTATCTGTGGTGGTTTGAATATGCTTGGCCCAATGGCACTGTGAGGAGGCGTGGCCTTGTTGGAGGAAATGTGTCACTGTGGGGGCAGGCTTGGAGAGACTATTCTCCTAGCTGCCTGGAAGCCAGTCTTCTCCTAGTGGCCTTCAAAATGTAGAGCTCTCAGCTCCTCCTGCACCATGCCTGTCTGGATGCTGCCATGCTTCCCGCCATGATGATAATGGACTGAACCTCTGAATCTGTAAGCCAGCCCCAATTACATGTTGTCCTTATAAAGAGTTGCCTTGGTCCTGGTGTCTGTTCACAGCAATGGAAACCCTAACTACCTAACTAACCCTAACCTAAGGTACCATCCAAATGGTGCGTGTCAGTTTGCATTATCCACCATGGGAGCGTATCTTCTCCTGCATTCCTAGAAGCATTATGTGAGTGAAGGAAATTTTAAATTTTTTTTCTATATTTTTGAGAAACTGATGTGTGTGGTTCCAGGAAAGAAAAGAAAATATGATAGTCATTAATTTCTTCCCTAAGTTTATTTATTCTCTTTATAAAGGTCGCTCACCTAAGCCCAACACAATGCTGAATGAAATGTCTCTGTCTATATGTAGCTTCAGCTTTCACCAGTAAGGATAATTTTTCTTTTATTGTTGACAAGCAATCATTGTATATATTTATATGACAGGATATGACGTTACCACACTCACACACATTGTGGAATGATTTTATTAGTGATTAGCATATCTGTCTTCACATTCTCTTTTACTTTGAAATATATGATGCATCATTATGAACCACAGTCTCTGTGGTATTGAGTTGTGTAGCTTCCACCTCCGAGTCCACAGTATCTCCAGGCTTGCTGTCCGCACACTGCCTGTTTTGTTTACATGGGAAGTGAATGTTAATTAAGCCTTTATTCCTGGATGCCATTCTGTCAATATATCGTCTCCTTTTATCAATTACAGTGGTAAATTAAGTTGAGAAAATTTCAATATTTCAGAAATCATTTCATTTCTGAATTGATCATTTGTCTTCTTATGACTCTGGTACCTGATGATTGAATTATTTATGGACTATAAGGGAATTTAATAACCTTTCATTGTTTCTGTAGCATGGGATTATCTTATCTTTGGAGAGGTATAGACATCAACTGTTAAACTGTCTTTTCTATCATGTGTGTGTGTGCATTCCTGTGTGTGCATGTTTGTACATTCATGTGCACTTCTGTGTGTACATGTGTGTGCATGCCACTACACATGTATGGAGGCAGGAGGACAGCCTTAGGTGTTTGTCATCACCTTCCACCTTGTTTGGGAATGTTTTAATATGTCTAACACATTTTGTGCCAATTTTGATAATATCTTTTCCTAAACAGATTAAACATTTAAATTTTTTATACAATATATTTTGATCATATTCCTCTCCCAGATCCTCTCACTTTCCTCATCAGCCAACATTATGTTCTCTTCTTCTCTATAAAAAGTTAGAGAAACAACAAAAATGAAAACAAACTAAAAGAAATAAAATCAATAAAGGCAATAAACAAAATAAAACAAAAAGTATACCCCCCCACACACATATGCACACACGCGCACGCATAATGGAGTCTATTTGTGTAGACCAACTAAGTCTGGGCCTGCAGGCTGACCTACAGGATTGTTGACATACCCAGTGACATCCCTTTGAAGAAAACTGGTTTTCCCTTGCTCATCAATTGATTGCAAATAGCTTCCTGGTTATGGGTGGGACTTTGTGTCCACTTCCCTTTCGCTGTGCTGAGAGCTTGTTTGAACATGGGTGGGTCCTGGGAGTGCTGTTCCAGTCTCTGCAAGCTCATATGTGCATCAGTTTCATTGTGTCTCTACCACATCATACACTTACAGACGTTTACAAGTTTTCCATCCCCTCCTCTTCCCCCTCCCCTTCCTTCTTCTCTTCCTCCTTTTCCTTCTCTCAGTTTGCTGGTCACTTTAGCAGTGTCAGGTATGGATTCCATATCATGGAGTAGGCTTTCAATTCAGTAAAGCATGACTGGTTACCCTTGTAACATCTGTGCCACTATTGCACCAGTCCACCTCCTGGACAGGTCTCTGTTGTAGGTGGAAGGGTTTGTAGCTGAAATATTGGTGATTACTGCTCCCAATCCCTGCTGTGGCGGCCAAAGTACCTTTTAGCACCATGAACACAGGTCAGAGGGGTTAAAGCTTTTTGTGGGCACCTGCTTAATGTCTCCATTATTGATGAAATAAATAAATGGATATTCGGCAATAGGGTCTTACCGTCAGGTGATGAATAGTGACCAATAGCCTGTGATGTTTGGGACGTTCTTTTATGGGACTCCCTCTGCTGAAGTTTCAACAAGATGGAACCTATTCCCAGCTCTGGAGGTTTAATTTGATGGCATATGATGTCTAGCTGGGGTGTTGTCTCCCTCATTATATGATGATGTGGCTTATATTCCTTCCCTATATGTGCATATTTTAGGAAACGTCTACAGTAGTAGACTTCCATATAGTGTTTCCAAAACCCTTTAGTGTTATCTTTCCCTCTCCATATTCTATAGATGTTAAATGTATCATGTAAAGCTTTTCAGTGTTATCCTAATTTTTTACAAAATATTTTTCCTGATTTTTTTTCACTAACATAGCTTTTATTCCTTATCTGTATCTCTTTCCTTTTTAAAATGTAGACTTTCCAAACCATCTGGATTTTATGTAAATACTCCTATTTTTGTGTTGGCAAATAACCTAAATTTTTTTTTTAAAGACCAATCTGGCTGGAAAAACACTGACATTAACCAAGTCTGCATTGATTTCTGTTGCAAACACTTATTGTTTCTATTCTTCTAGTGGAAGGCTTCCAACTTTAATGCACATTTAAACCTATATTTTATTGTTTGTGATAAGAGGCATCCATTCAGTAACTAAACTCTCCCTCTTGCAGACCATAATTTTGACACCATTTTTATTTCCTTATAGTTCTTCTGTTCTTCTCACTTGTGATTTAACCGCTGAATTGTTACTGCATTTTGTAAAAGCTGCAACAAATGCCTATTTACAGTAACCATGTATTTGACTGATTTCTTTATCCATCACTATACATGTTTTATTTTCCCCTTGCATTCAATTTTTAATCTATTTTAGTACCTCCTGTACTGATTTTTCCCCCAGATGATAACATATAATCTTTCATACCTGACAATGTAATTTTGCTTGAATCCACACTGTACATTGGAAGTTGAATTTTGGTTTCAGAGCAGTATATTTCACACTTTTAAATGTGTTTTCACTGCCTACTTCTCTCAGATGTTATTAATGATGCCGCTTAGTTCTGGTGTTAGCTGATCTGTGCTGCTCCTCTCTGTGGCCTCTCTTGCGCCTTGGATGGTGATGGTCAACACACACGTTTGTATTTAAAATATGTCCTATTGTAGATTATTCAAGCATGTCCTCCACTCTGCTCAAACAATTCCTTGTTGCAGACACTGTTAGGACAAAAATGTTTCAATAGGTCTTTATTTTCCTTCAAGACATTTTAGACTTTTAGTTTTAGGGTTTTGTTTGTTTTCTGGTGTGTATTTTAATGCATTCTGGAATACAACCAACCACATATGACCCTTGAACCACTTGCCCCCTACTGGTTGGTAGTGTGGCTTCTAAGAGCTCTCCTGTCCCTTGTAGCTGTCTCTCAGTTTATATTTTGCATTCTGTTATTTAAATATTCCCTTGGGATGGTTTTGGGAGGAGTGGGGACATCAGTGAATTTTGCTTTGTCATTTTGATCCTGTCCCTTCTTCTATACCTGAAGACCTACTGTAAACTTTTCTTTCATCAACAGAGGTCAGGAGCCGTGATGTTAAAGCCTGAAGGTTCTTTTCTGGGAGGAAAAAGCTTTAAAAGATTTGTCCTTAGCTATCCTAAGGGTTTAGTTTCTTTTAACGTTCAGAGTCTGTAAGCAACTTCTTCTTAAAACTAAGCATATGATTTGCTTACTTTTCAATGGACAGCAGTTTGAGGATTGATCATTTTAAATGAAAACCTTCACCGACTGAATTCCATTCAGTTCTCCCTTGCATCCTCACAGTCATGTTGCGCTTTGCAGAAAAGTTACATTTATTTACTTTTCAGTAAGATATTGGCACAGGTCAGATAAATTCTGAGAAACTAGATCATACACACCAAAGGCTTGAAGTTCTTGAATGGTAGAGGTATTTGAATTCTAGTGATATTGATTGTGGCTTCTGAAACCACAGTCATGTAACTCTTTGAGATGGAGTCCATTAGAAAGTCGAATATTCCTTGGCTTGGTCTTGTAGCAGTTGGCCGAAAAACTATCCATTGACTCAAACACTGCCATGTAGTTATGTTGTGTCATAAAGCATCAGGGTCATCATCCATCACTGAGAACCCCACAGCAGCTTTTCTTGGATTACAAGTGACATTAAACCCAGCCAATTGCTTGTCGCAGTTTCAACAGACTTGTAGACATTTTATCATTACTTCCCTTGGGAACTTCCTGTGAAAGTTTCCCTTAATAAAGGACATCATTTACATGGCTCTGAGAGTGAAGAGTCGGTATCATCTTGCAGGTGATCTAGATGTTGTAATAACAGAGCCCAAGTCTAGTAGCTGATCATGAGTCAAACACTCTTCCCCTCTTTTTTATGTATAACCAACTCTTCCTGTGTTGCAACTCTGGCTCCTACATTGCATGGACTATTCCTTGCATTTTACATCATTATTGATGCTTAAAGGATCAAATGATTGTAGCCCATTTCTTAGTAGTGAGGTCATCAAATCTGATGAAAGCATAATTGGCATTCAAATATAAAAGTTGTGACCCTCGAAACATTTAAAGTATTTGCAGGTACAACACTTAGTTATTTCTCAGGCATGATTAATGATTATTGGATCATATTAGTATGTGGTGTAACTTGGGAAAATACGTGGTAAATTTTCCTTTTCAGAACTTAAAGAATTAAGTTATTCTATTAGTTTTTTATTGCAGTAACTGCAACAACATTTTAATGCGTTCCTCAATATGCCTCATTGCTACTAAGATTTTAATATTCTGAAGGGGAGGGTTTTTCCTTCTACCTACAGTCTGAAGAAATGATTCTAGTACTTTGTGGTTGTTCAGGGGAGACTTATGGGGTCACATTGATATCAGGGTCACATTGATGTCACTATAGACCACCGGGCAGCTTCACATACCTGCTCTTTTCTTTCAAATGATCACTGGAATCCATTTCATGGTTGCATTTTATAGATTTACACAATAATGTGGTTCACTATGAAATGAAGAAAAACAATTTTAACTTTATGGTGAGGTTTAAATGATTCTGAGTAATTTGGGGGAAAAGCTATTCATAAGTATGAAAGTTTAAAATAAGCACAAAGAGATACTTTTTATAACACTGAGTTATACATACACATATATAAAGCACATATATACTATTTGTACATGAATTCATATGTGTGCATGTATATAATAGATACATACAGGCATATACACACTTAGAATTGTTATGTCTACGTAAATAAGCAGGTAGCTGAAAGAACTAAGTGTGTAGCTCCTGTGCCGTGCATCAGGCAGTGCATGTAGCTCATGAGAACTAAAGAGAAACTGTGCACAGCTGAGTGCACACATTTTTATTTAGCGATTCAGTTTGTTACAGTGAATCTCAAGGAAAAGGAATTGTATAAATGTTTATTTCTCAGCAAGCCTTACTGGGTAGCTCTAGTGGATCTTGGCCTCATTCAAAGCACAAACAGAAAATTCCTTCTTATGTCCTTTCTTTCAAAGAAATGGGTGAAAAAAAAATAACCAGCTTAAGTGATCATTGAAAGATTCCAAGATAACCATATAAAATGATTGTTTCCTTCTGTGTGCAAGGGGTTTCTGAACAGCCTGTCAGTGCCATAAGGCTGACTGACACCAGTATAGTTCTGCATCGTGACTCGAAGGGACAATTAGGAAAGTGATCTAGTATTTGCACCCCAATATCACTGCCTTAGTAAAAATGGTACCCCTCAGAGTCTACAGTACAAGAGGCCCATTCAGATGGGAGCATTTGTGCCATTTATCTGAATGAAATCTGGTGCGTATCATAAATTTTCCTTGTCTGAATTAGATTCAGTTGTAGTTTGAAGGGATTGAATCTTGAGCTACGAACTTAAGGTTGAATAAGAGGCTGCTGAGAAAAACACTGAGGCCAGGTAGGGTTAAGCGCTGTCTGGGTCCCAGACCCAGGAACTGTAGTTCATTATGAGAAACCCTGACTGATCCACTTAGAAAGATGAGCTCTGTCACCATAGCAACACTGGGACCACTTCTGCAGATCTTAGTGGTTCCTGCCAATCAGCTCCGGCCCTGAACCATCAAATTCACTTACAGTGATGCCAGATGCTCCATACATATATATGTATGTATAAAGCCCAGATGTGACACAGGCAGAGGAGGTGTAATTTTTTCTTTGAAAATTATCTTTTCCTTCCTTTATATGATAGAAAATAATTGCAAAATCTAACTATTCTACTTGATGTAAAAAAAAAAATTAGCAAACCCCTATTCCTGTTACTAATCAACTGCTTATCTTTCAGAATTCACGAATAACTATTTTTTATACCTAAAGTTGGGATATTATATTTTTTGTTGCAGTGAATCTACACACAGATGCATGAGTGTACATGTATGGGGTGTGTATGGCTACTTTGAATGCATTCTCTAATGGCTTTTAGTGTCTTATTAGCAGGAGTTGTATACTATTTAGTCTTGTATCCTTCATTCTTGCTTACAGACTCAGAGTGCACTGAGACAATCTATGTTTGTTAGTACAACTTGGAACAGCAAAGATGAGTGGATTAGAGAGAACCTACTCCTGACTTTCATGAGGCAGATGGGTTCAGTGGTCTTAGGAAATTGGAGACTTGATGAGAAAGAAGTCCATGCAGAACTGAGATCCAGAAGTCTGGAGTCGGAGTTGTCCATTTTATTTGTGTAGTTTATAAATGGAAGTGGTATTTATTCATAAAGAGCACCAGAATGTGCCCTCCAAGTGTATATTTTTGTGTATGTTGCAGTGGCTTACTAATGGAATGGGGCACTCCCAGACATCACTGTTAGTGTTGGGGGGCAGGCAATTGAAACAGATCAAGCTTTTAACTGATTCTTTTGATAGAAAAGCAGCAGGTGGTAATTTAAAGGATGTCAGGGATAACATCTGATTTAGAAACTATCTTTAGCAAGTCATTATATTGATACAAAGCCTTCCAAAGGCAGTGAAGAGACAGGAGCAAACAAATGAAATCATTGAAAGTCCCTTTTGTTTGAGCCTCAAAATAAGCCTCCCAGTTATGTGACCTACTTACCCACCAGGTTATAAATGACCTCTATAGCTTTGCCCTTTAATACCCACACGTCTTCCCTCTATAGGGTCACCTTCTTATAATTAAAATATTTGCAGATGCTCAAACACTTGGAAAAGAATAAGTGAACACTCCCAAAGTCTAAATACAGTTTTTTTTAAAGGAAAGCCAACTGTTCTGTTAAAATTCTAGGTGGATTGACCTAGATCTAGAAACAGAAAGGTTTGCTGAGACGTGGGCAGCCGTGCAAATCTCTGAGATGTGGGTTATTTAAACAGATGGTAACTGTGTCACAGCGAGCACCGTATGCAAGTTGACAGTGAGCAGAACTCTAGGGGAAACCGGGTAAAGAGGAACCATAATCTCACTGTGGACCTCTGAGAATTTTAATTAAAACAGAGTGGAAATTTAGAGTGCTTGGATATACTTCTTCTGAATATTAATTGAATATTAGTATTGGTTGGACTGTTGCTAAGATACCAGCCCCGGGGAGGCCTGGGAAGTTCATGGAGGCTGCTTTTGCTAAGTTTTGGGTGTGACCTGGCCATGCTATTTCTGTACTCTCCTGTGTGATCTGGAAGGAAATAGTAAGGCAAGGCTGTACTTCACTGTGTCCTTGATGCTGGCCAGGGAGGGACCTCAAGGAGTTTCCTTTCTTGGTTTTCTGTGTGGCTGCTCTGTAGCTGAGACATTGTTTGGCAGGTGTCAAGGCACAAAGGATGCTCCACGACCCATGCCCCTGGAAGGCCAGTGATTACTAAGAGAAACAAACATGTTGGACTGTCCTATGGTCTCATTTGAGGATCGATTCCCAGAGTTCAGGTGTTATTCCATTCCTACGAGTGATAATGTAAAAGCTTACCTTCCTGTCTTTATAACTTAAAAGAGCATAAAGTCCCATTGCTAGATCCCAATCATTTTTAAATTATATGTATTGATTTTCTGTAGGAAAGGGAGTGAGCATGCACATGCCATTGCATGGAGAGGTCAAAGGGTGACTTGCAGGAATCTGTCCTGTCTCTCCTTCCACAGTGAATTCTGGGGATTGATCTCAGGCAGTCAGTTTTAACTGCAAGCTTCCTTATTTATTGGGCCATCTTGCCAGCCTCTATATTCCAACCTTAACTGACACAGTACATAGAATAAACTAGAGCAACTTCATGCTTCTTTCTCCATCTGTGTTTAACCTTACATAACCATTCTGTATGGATTGTGCAGCACACATGCCATTTATCTTTCCATAAAAGGAGGAAGAGGAAAGTGTCTCAGAAGGAGAGAGTAAGTCTGCCATTACATAACCCAGAGAACCCTGCTGGAAAATGGGAAGACTGAGATGTACACTTAAGTATTTCATCTGAGGAGACAAATCGATAAGGCTGCTCAGTATATTTATGACTTACATAGGAACTCAGGGCACTTAAAAATTTCAGCACATGCAAAAAGAAATTTGTAAAAGCAAATTTTGACACAGAAGGGGTAGAACTCCTGATACCCTACCCATAGCTGAAGAGTTAGTGGCAGTTGATGGTTGCTTCAGGAGGAAAAGTCACTTTTGCCTGTGTCCGAGTGGGCGACTATACTCATGTACGTATAGTCAGCACTAATTGGATTTAGTCCGTTATGAATGAATAAACAACAAATGACTTCTAAAGGAGCACGTGATGGGCTAGAAAGAGGACTCAGTGGCTAAGAACACATGTTCTCTTTCCAGAGATACTGGTATTGGTCCCTAGCACCCACGTAAGGTACTCATAGCCACCTGTATCTCAAGTTCTAGGGGATCTAACGTGGTTTTCTGGCCTATATTGTACATGCTGGGCATAAACTCACGTGAGCATAGCATACACATAAATACAAGTGAATAAACAAAACTTTAAAAACCGAAAACATGACATTGGGAGGGAAATGTTGTGGGGGGGAGTGTCTTAGAGGAGGATCAGAGAGGAAGAGTAGGGGTTACATATGATTAAGATATATTGTATAGATGTATAAAATTTCCAAAAACAATAAATAAAAAGTGTTATTAGAAAAAGATTAGGTAAAAGAAAGAAAGGCTATTTCTCACAAAATACTGATCTTAAGAACTTTTCTGTTATCAGGGCAACAAATTTATTACATTATCTTCTTCAGTACGTTTTTTTTTCTTCAAAGAGGACAAGGCTAATAGGGCTATTTGGCTAGCACCACTGAGTCAGATAGAAGTTGGGTAATCAAGTTGATGTGTGATTATTTTTGGCATTTAAATACAATTATTTATATACTTTTCTAATTATTTCACTTTGAAATTTAAGTTTTAAGTTTGAAGCTTAGTGTGGAAAATGAAAACATTTTAACTACAATGTTAAAAAAAAAGTAGTTTCATCAACCACTTAGTGATATTTGTATATGTGTATGGTTTGCTTTTGATCAGTTTATTTAGGTACATGTTGTCTGAACAACGGAAAATCTCCTCCCAGGATTCAGAGATCACTGCAGAAGAGGGGTTGCAAAGGTTTTACAAAGGGTGGGTGACTACAGCAAAACGGGTTTCAGGACGCACACAAGTATGAAGTCACATCAGTTGTGATAGCATGCAAGACACCTGCACAGAATCAAGTCAAACAAGATGGGCGGGACAGGCGGTCATGAAGTCTAGTTTGAGGAGTTCTTGGCAGTTGGTGACTGGAAGAGGGAAGTCATGGTTTTCAAGAATGTGACCCCTGAAAGATGACCTATGCTCTATTAGATGACCCCACAACCATACACATGATGGCAATTTTGAGTGGACAAACAGACAGCCATGATGTTGAGAGAGAGCATGGTCAGTATATATCATACAAATATGCAAAATTCTCAAAAATAAAGAGAAACATGAACTATTCTTCATATTTGATCACCTTTTCTTCCTGCGCATGTGACTTAACTAACAATTGCCCAAAATGAACATAGAATGTCTTTATTTTCTTCTTAAGACAAAGGAAGATATTTCCCAAGTCTTTGAGTGTAAATATATTGGCACTAAAAGTCATGCACATAGATGGAGTTAAAATACTGATATTAGCAAACATCTTGCACAAAAGAAGCTGGCCTGATATATATTTACTTGATTACTACTTTGTCAATTCTAAAAATATATTTGCAAATTATGGAAAATAAGAAAAAAATAAAATCATCTTACCTAACAGCCTAAAAAATGTATAAATCTAAGTGATTCCATTAAGACAGTATCCGGCATTTCTAGATTCTGACTCTCCTAACTATCCTAGCCCAGTTAACTTCTGAAATTACATTAAATCTTTCAGTTTATTTTAAAAATGTCTGCATATTATTATATACATAGCCACGAAACTGTGTGCCAAGAATTCGAGCTGTCTTTTATGAGTAAATATGAATATTTTTGTCATGACCTTTTCCTTCAACAGCCTGCTTCTGGTCTCTATCCTTGAGTTTTCCTGGGTTTCAAACATATTTAATTCATCAGCTTAATCATATTCAGTGAGAAAAAACTGCTGCTAATTTAATTGGCAATTTTATTAACCGAGCTCTTTCTAACTTGTTTTAGATGCAGATTTTTTTTAATCACATTGTTCTGTGTATATAGGAAGGAAAACATAAGAGCTTTAGTTATAGTACGTCTGGAAACCTCTTCACCCTCATGGTTAAATCGGGCTTGCATCACTGCTTGGTTGAGTTGATTGAAATGCTAATGCTCATTTTTCATCTTGAGTCATCCTGTGAGCTGTCAAGGTACTGATGAATGAACATCCTGCCCAGGATGCTCCAACAGCATCGTCTACACTTCTCCCATGCGTGGTACTCGTGGTCTTGCTCTCACCTGCTCCATGGGTCCAGACATGAGGATAACAGTTTTCAGTTCGCCTTGAGAGTTTGTTCCTGCCCCTCCTATGGTCCTCTTAAGCTGTGCTGGACACAGCAGCACATGGCTGGAGTTGGCTGAGGGTGCCATCAGGAGCAACAACCATCTTTCTTGACAAAGGATATTGCTATGACCTGGAACTTTCTATCTTGCAATGACGTCCATTGAGCTCATGGAAATGCTCCTGCCTCAGCACCTTGAGTACTGGGATTACAGATGTGAGTGATGATACCTTACACGTCTGTAGCATTTCAAACAATGGAATGGTTCACGATTTTGTGTGCTATCTTTAGTCAGGGGCTACGGCAATCTCTCCATCATTTCTATTTTAGTAATTGTACCACAGAAGCAAGTACATCTGTGACATTCCTTTTATTTAATTAAAATATTTTATTATTTTTAATTTATTTTTTATTCTCTTTACAACCCACTATCAGCCCCTCCTCTCTTCCCAGTACCCCCTCACCCAAATTCTCCCCCTATTCCACCTTCCCCTTCTCTCTTGAGAAGGGGAAGCCCCTCTCTGGGTGTCAAACACACACTCTTCCCTGCACATCACGTTTCTGTGGGACTAGGTATGTCCTCTCCCACTGAGGCCAAACAAGGCAGTCCATTTAGGGTCCTGGATCTATTGGCAAGCAGGCAGCAGACTCTGGGACAACCCCTGCTTCCGTTTTTTGGAGACCAGCGTGAAGACCAGGCTTCTCATCTGCTACATATGTGCAGGGGGCCTAGGTCCAGCCTGTGCTCACTCTTTGGTTGGCAATTCAGTCTCTGGGAGCTCACAAGGGTCGAGGTTAGTTGACTCTATTGGTCTTCCTGAGGAGTCCCTGTCCTCTTTGGATCCCCAAATCCTTCTGCCAACTTTTTCGGTGGCCTCCTGGAGCTACATCTAATGTTTGGGTGTGAGTCTCTGCATCTCTTTCTATTGACTGCTGGGTAGAGCTTCTTAGAGGACAGTTTCACTAGTTCCTGTCTGCAAGCATAACAGAGTATCATTAATAGTGTCAGGGATTGGTGCTTGCCCATGGTATGGGTCTCAAGTTGGGTCAGTCATTGGTTGGCCATCTCCTCAGTCTCTGCTCCATCTTTACCCCTGCATGTCATGTAGGCAGAACACAGTTTGGGTTGAAGATTTTGTGGGTAGGTTTCTGTCCTTATCCCTCCACCGGAAGTCCTACCAAAGGGGTCACTTCAGGATCCATATCTCCCACTGCTAGGAGTCTCAGCTAGAGTCACTTGCATAGACCCTCTGAAGCCTTCCCCCAACCCAAGTCTCTGGTGTGTCCTAGAGGTTTCTACCTTACACCCCCCCGCCCCCCGCTGATCTCCCTTCTCTCTCCCCTGTTCTCCCTACAAATGATCTCCATTACCAGTCCCTGCCCTGCTCCCCCACAATCCCCTCTTCTACCCAGTTTCCTCCTTCCATCAACCTCCGATATCTATTTTGTTTTTCTTTCTGAGAAAGATTCAAACATTGGGCCCTCCTTGTTATTTGGTGTCTTTGAGTCTGTTGATTATCCTGTAATTGATGACTAATATCCACTTATCAGTGAGTATATAGCATGCATGTATGTCCTTTTGGGTCTGGCTTGCCTCACTCCGGATGATATTTTCTAGTTCTATCTATTTGCCTGCAAAATTCATGATGTTTTTGTTTTTAATGCGTGAGTAGTATTCCATTCTGTAAATGAATCAGATTTTCTTTATCCATTCTTCAGTTGAGAGACATTTAGGTTATTTCCTGTTTCTGGCTTTTACAAATAAAGTTGCTATGAATATAGCTGAGCAAGTCAAAGACTCAAAGAACAGCACATGCTGGCGAGGATGTGGAGCAAGGGGAACGCTCCTCCACTGCGGGTAGGGGTGCAAACTTGTATAACCACTCTGGAAATCAACTTGGTGGTTTGTCAGAAGGTAGGGAGTAGTTCTACTTCAAGACCTAGCTATACCATTCCTGAGCGTATACCTAAAAGACGCTCCACCATCCCACAAGGACATCTGTGACATTCTTAATGGTTACAGAATTATGTCTGTTGCGTAGGCAATTGCAACCCTATGATGGTATTCATTGTGAAAAACCAGCCCACTTTATGTAGTTCATATAGATCAAAATGGAAAAAAAAATCCTGAAATTGGCAAAATATAGTTCTTTAATTTGTTTCAATTGATAAATAGTTCTCTACTTACAAAAATATTATAGCAATTAGTTCCATTTTGTATTTAAATTGCTTCTTTTTTGGCATCTCATTTCACAAGAAAAGTTTTTATATGTGAATTAGGTCATAATATTTGCGGTATGCATTTGTAAGTAGATATAATACCGTATGCACAAGTAAACTTTAATGTGTAATTTAAACAAATATATAAACAAATAACAAGGCAGCTATTGAGTGAAAGTTACAGACTCCCCTGCTTTAAACAGGATATTTTTATGGTAAACCATTTAAATAGCATCTCACCATCAAATGATGCCCAGGAAGAAGGAAGGAGAGCCTCCCCCCCCCCAGGTCCTAGAAAGGCTTGATGCAGCAGTGTAGGGGAATACCAGGACAGAGAAGCAGGAGGGGGTTGACTGGGGAATGGGGGGAGTGAAGAGGGCTTATGGGACTTTCAGGGAGGGGGTATCTGAGAAAAGGGAAGTCATTTGGAATGTAAATAAAGAATATATCTAATAAAAAAAAGAAAAATAAATAGCATCTCACCTTACTTATACACCATTACACTGGAATTTCAAGAATTGATAGCAACACATATTTCACATTTGACTTTGTCATGTTTTTCACGTATATAAATGTTGGGAGGCAGAAGCAGGCAGAATTCTGAGTTCGAGGCCAGCCTGGTCTACAGAGTGAGTTCCAGGACAGCCAGGGTTACACAGAGAAACCCTGTCTTGAAAAACCAAAAAATAAAAAATAAAAATAAAAAATAAATAAAAGTGGGTTTAATCAAATATACATCAGTTGATATGTTAAATCAAAGTACTTTTGTGTGAGTAGTCTGATATTGGAAGTCCAGTGATATGAGACTTCTAATAATGAACCAGTAACCCGCAGGAGCTGCCGTTTCTCCCTCATCGCCTCCTGCCCATCGTCTTCCCTGTGCCTGACTTGTTGTCTCAGCTTTGGCTTTTTAACCCGACGGCCCAGTGTGAACTTCTAACAAGGCACAGCCATAAGCCTTGTCTAGATGTGAGCTAAGTGTCCCTCACAATCCTATGCTGGCTAAACTCCCTGTGCGGACCCGATGGGGAGAGCTGTGGTGGTTTAAGGGCTAGCAGTGAGTCCGAAAGCACCTGGGGAAGAGGGCATCGCCATTTCTTTTGCCTGATGTTATCGCCCTTCATCTGCAAGTTGAACCTACTTGTGCTTTCCTAGGTTTTTTTGATCGTTAACGAGTATGCAGCCAGATTTTTGTGTCACTGCCCACCTAAAACATAACAACTTTTCTCACAAAGTTATACATAGAACCTGATTATACATCAATAGATGCTATTATTGTGTCTTATGTGACCCAGCCTGTGGGCTTAGGATTCTTTTGTAACATTCTCCACAGTCATAGACATGGAATGTTGGCCGCTGAAATGAAAATAGGTTTTTTTTTTTAATGGAACATAAAAATGAAGCCTGCTCCATGGAATTGAAACAAACGAACAAACCAAAAAAACCAAAAACCAACTGACCAAACAAACACAGAAACAAAACCACTTTTAACTGATCATAGTACAACAAAAGGAAAAAGAAAAAAAAGACTATTGTAGAAGGCATAGGAAGACATATACCACTGAATGATTTATATTTATATTTGATTTGGGAGATGAAAGGAGCACACATACACATACACACACACTCATACACACTCACACTCACACATACTCTCACAACTCACACATATACCACACACACACACACACACACACACACACACACACACACACACAGACATGCACTTATGCATCGTCTCTCCTAGGCTTTCCAGGTCTCTCTGAGCATTAGTCACATTGCTCAATTTATACTTTCCAGTCTCTGGTATGCTGATGGGATTCATAAGTTACCAGTATTATTTCATGGAAATCAGAATGTTGTAGCATTTTAGCAACTTGATTGCACTCAACAACATAATGTATCACATGCTATTAGCAAGATGATACCCATTAGCTTTTCTAATTTTTTTCTGTAAACACACTTAAAAGTGTTGCCAAAATTGAGGTTTCTGTGAATACTGATGTCATCCACTGTGCTGTTAGCCTAGTTTTGTGTGTGTGTGTGTGTGTGTGTGTGTGTGTGTGTGTGTGTAGGTAATTTCTCCTCCCTTTGTTTTTCATTCCTGCAACCTTTCTCTTTCAAGCTCCCCCTTTCCTCCTTTCCTTCTTACCCATTACATACTTTGCAAAACCTGTTTATCCAGAGATATTTGGAGGATCACAGATAATTCAGTCTTATTTCTATGTTGAAACAATGGCTAATTGATGGGGACACATGAATCATCTTGTAAGAATGGACTTGCAGAATCTTTTATATATGTAGATTTTTAAAATTTTTAAAGGAATGGGGCAGTCAGCTGGATGTAAAGTGAATAAGTAAAAAATAAAATTAAATTAAAAGTAAAGATAGAAAGGAGGTAATATGAAACTGGGCAATTGTGACAGCGTCCAGAAGACACGTACAAGAACAGCCACAACTGAGCTGGTTAATGTTTCAACAGAAAATAACTTCCAGGTTGTCTTTTGTTTGAGGTACTGAATCCTTTATGTTGTATGTACTTGGTTTTTAATGCAAATATGTCATTGGTAATAGGAATTGTTAGAGATGAGGAAAAATTTAAATTTATATTTTATACATACTTAGGAAAGGGAGGGTCATTGTTTTGACTTTTTGTCAAAATGTGGCTACATCTGGGCTTGGTTGTGTATTCTACTGTCTTTTAAAGTTATAGAAGGAATACGTAGATTCAAATTCAAAATATGGCCGTCTCTTATAGAGAAAGCAATAAAAATTTTTGTGACTCTTTTACTGTAGGAGACACAGACATAGAAAATTATACAAAATATAGTCTGATGTTCCAGTGAAATCTTGTAAGTAAAACTACCACTCAGGAGGAGAAATGGGGAATGAGGAGTGCCCGGAGACTCTGGCAGGCCTTTTCCTAATCAGGTGCCTTTCGTTGTCTGATAATCAACTTCCTTGCTATGCGTTGCTTCATGTTTTTGCTGAGCATACCCTCTTAAATAATGTCCTTTAATTCTGCCTGTTTTGAATTTCATTTGAATTGAATTATACAGTGTATACTCTTTTGGTCTGTTTCTTTCCCTCAAATTAAGTTTTTAAGTTTTATTTGCTTTGGGGTCTCTTTGGTATCCATTTGTTTTGATTATTCTGTGGTATTATCTTACAGAAGTGTACCGATATTTATCTTCCACTTTGATGAGGGACATCTGGGTTGATTCCAGATTTTGTTTTGTTTGTACTAAGGCTTCCTTTGGTGGTTGTTAAGTTTTAAGTTTTGGTATTTTTCAGAGTCTCACTGTGTAGCCCAGGATGGTCTCAAACCCAAGGTCCTCTGCCTAAACTTCTTGAGTGCCAGGATTATAGGTGTGTTCCACCAACCCTGACTTGTTTCCAGATTTGAGCTTATACAAATAATGAGGTTCTAAACATCTTGTTTCATAACTAGGAGTATGTGTGCAAAGGTTTCTAGTAAGATTGATCTTCAAAAGAGATACTATACAGGCTGTGGTTTTTCCCTGTTTATACCCCGTACACACACACACACACACACACACACACACACACACACACACACACACACACATCTGCAGGGAATGGAAGTCTTCCTAGTTCTTCATAATTGCTTACTAAATAATTTTATTCTATTCTTGTGTTTGCAGGAGGGCGTGGTGTTGAAGCCAGAAGTTTACACTAGGATGCCTTTCTTATTCCCTGCTTCATGTTACCCTCTCAGACAGGGTTTCTCATTGAACCTGTAGCCAGACTATTTGGCCAGCCAGATCCCTGGATGCATTCATCACTGAGTCCCAGATGCTCGGGTTACAGAGACATCCAGCTGCTTTTGTAGGTGCTAAGGATGTGCAAGGCATTTGCATACTGAGTTGTTTCCAACAGCACAAATTAGAATCATTTTCATTTGTTTGTTTGTTTTTGTGGTACTGGAGTCTGAACCTAGAACATTGTGTGGCTAGGCAAGTGGTTCATATTCCACAGCCCTAAATTAAAGCATTTGAAGTTTTCCCCGACATTTTCATTTCAATGTAGAAATGTAAATTTCTCTGGTTGTTACCAGTTGAATACCATTCCGTGTGTGTTTTGCCTGTTCATATTCTTCTTTTTATGACATCTATTCCAGACTTCCGCCTATTTTCCTGTTGTAGCATGTGTTTCGTGTTGTAGCATGTGTTTTGTGTTGTAGCACGTTTTTTGTATAGGTTTGTAAAAGTATTCCGGACATTCTGGTTACAACCTTTCCTTGCCTTCTTTTTTTTTTTTTTTTTTGTTTTTTTTGTTTTTTTTTTTTTTTTTTTTGAGACAGGGTTTCTCTGTGTAGCTCTGGCTGTCCTGGAACTCACTCTGTAGACCAGGCTGGCCTTGAACTCAGAAATCCTCCTGCCTCTGCCTCCCAAGTGCTGGGATTAAAGGCGTGCGCCACCACCGCCCTTTCCTTGCCTTCTTTACCCTCAGCAGAGAATAGGCAAGAGGACTCCCATGCTGATGCTTTGTAAGAGATTAAGATTCCTGCAGACAGAAAGCCGAGCAGGAAAGACCCTGGCTACATGAAGTATCACTGAGTAGCTTGTCACTAGGCTTAACATATTGTCCAGACTCAGAGAACTGTTCTACAAGAACAGTGATCTGCCTTTCCTGATCTCACTGAAGGAGAACGAGGACACACCCATCAGCTCCTGCCTGATGTTGGTCTATCAGTAGGCTGTTAACTACCTCACACTTCCAGGCTGGGTGTAGGTGAAAACTGGATGGGCTGTGTGGTCTGATGTCAAGAGAAGCTCGTGGTCAGAGGGAACACAGCATGAGTTACCCCGCACTGCGGCTCCTCCCATCCTCACTATACAGCTTCAGAAGAAAGGAGTTCCTTGGAATGATGCCCCTGCCCCAGCACAGAGGTTCTTGTCTGGCACCCCTGGGAACTAAAATAATGTTTCTCTGAGATTTATGCAAAAGCAAACACATAAAAATATGAGGAATTCATATGAAGTTTTAAATTCTATCGTGAAATTTGGGTCTATATAGCCCAAATGTCACTTAAATTAAGAAAATGTCACTTGGATCCTTATGCTTCCCCAGTAAATAATAAAGAAATGAATCTCAAAAACCATGTTCCGGTTATGTACAAGTAACATTAAAGAATATTTGTGAAATAAGCCAAAAATCCCTCTAAATAATCACTTGTGTTTATGTCAGCGATAGAGAGCTGCATTGATTTCATTACTGAATGAATGGTATTACTATTTTCTTCAACAATTAATGGCATTTTGCAAATTCTTACTGAACAGTGTAGCCTCACTTTTGATCTGCCCCTCCATGTTTCTATGAATCTGAGGATAGATATTATATCAGAGTGGAAGAATAGGAACGGGAAGAGAAATAACAACTGATTCACCCACTTATAATCTTGGTTCTCTTTTGGTATTCACAGACATACTGCATTGATTTCATTTAATATAAACAAAAAGCAGGGACAGTTTGTAGTCATCCTAATGTCTCTATAACACTCCTAAGTACCCTGCATTTTCTGAAGTTTCTCTTAAGACAATGATTGGCCAGGAGTTTTAAGTCATATGTAAAACTTTGCTTTCTTAGAATGTCCTTTCCTTACCTGCTACTGGATTGTAGTTTTCATTTGTCTCTCTTGAAAACATGGTATTTTATATGGATAGTGTATAAAGGTTACAAAAAAATGTGTTAGTATTTGTGCTAAAGATAGAAAACGTGAAAGCTGTGATGGACATCCCCCCCACAACACACACACCACAATCTGTAGGCTGTGGGAAAAATTCAGAGCCATGCATTAGCAGTGGGGTTTGTTCCTCTCAAACTGCAATTGCACAGCCTCAGTCGTGCTGTCACTGGGTCATCACACTGAGTCAGTGTGACAGTGGCACCAAGGACACTGCTTCCTCACAGCTCTGTCCATGAAGTCACCCTCCAGTGTTACAGTGTACCTGAAGCATGGCAGCCTTCAATACCGTCCAAATCAATGTCCTGACTGAATTCCGAATTCCCACTAAAGTTAATGTTTCCAAACCGAACAGGTGCTGCAGATTATTAACAAATAAAATACTGTTACGTAAGTGTTTGTGTGTGTGTGTGTGTGTGTGTGTGTGAGAGAGAGAGAGAGAGAGAGAGAGAGAGGAGGAGGGGAGGGAGGAAGGACGGGAGGAGGGAGGGAGGGAGAGAGAGAGAGAGAGAGAGAGAGAGAGACAGAGACAGAGAGAAACACTAGGGAATATAGTAAAAGCACAACCAGCACTGTGGAGAAAAGGAAACAAAGCTGAACACACACACACACACACACACACACACACACACACACACACACACACACCTACCCATCCCACCCTTCCTATTTGGGCTGAAAATTTAGCTCAGTAATGAAATACTTGCCAGCAAATTTCTGGGTTCCATACCCAGCATCACTACATATGTACACACACACACACACACACACATATACACTCACACACACCTACCCACCTACCCCACCCACCCCCAAAATCCTTCCTATTTGTGCTGAAAATTTAACTCAGTAATAAAATACTTGCTAGCAAATTTCTGGGTTCCATACCCAGCATCACTACATATGTACACACATACACACACACACCACACACACTCTTTGCCTTAAGTACAGTATGGAAATGCTAAATTCACACTTAGCCTTAGATTATTAAAAATTTAATTCATAAGATACTTTTGAAATATCTTTTTTTAACCTTCTGCCAAGACATATTTTCCCTCCCATATTTTTCCTTTTTATTGAAAATATTCTTTTCCCATACAGTATATCTTGATTACAGTTTCTCTTCTCTCTGCTCCTCCAGGCTCCTCCACCTTCCCTCCCATCCAGATCCTCTCCCTTTCTGGTTCTCATTAGAAAAGAGAAACCTTCTAAAAGCTAACAACAAAACATTACACATTAAAGTATAATAAGATAAAACAAAACCCATTGCTTTAAAATACCTTTCTAAAATATTTTTATGGCAGTGAGAAGTTGACCGTGGCAACCTACCTTTAAGGAGACGCTAAGGCCGGGCGCCAAAGCCTACTGGGCGCCCTGGTTTGTCCTTTGACTAGGGTTTAGCTTTAGCCTCAGAGTGCATACATCTTAAGATACATCAGGGTCTGTACCCTAAATAACTGTGAAGATGGAGCTCTAACTACTGAACTGTGAAAATGGATTGAACTTATACTTTGTATTTTAAATATAAAAGTTTAAAAATTTTGTCTGCTTAAGTTTTGGTCTCTGGATGTCTGTAAATTTTTAAACAAAATGGTGACAGATATTTTATAAATATACCACTTTAAATGTCTTAACTATTTAAATTCCAAATCAAAAATATTTTGTGAGCTACCGCGGGTTCTATTAGGGTCGCAGCTGCTCTGGCACTGTCATTCTCCGTGATAATCCTCCCAGACTTTACTGCCTGTTTTTCTCTCCTATATAAGTTTAAAATAGAGCTGGAAGTCAGAATATGTGCAAGTTAACCTAACCATGTGACAGTGAAACAGTATCTTTTAAACTGTGACGGTGGTCTATGTGGGTCCTTCCCTGTTGAAAATATCTCACTTATATACATCGCTGTGCGCACTTCCTGATCTAAAAAATGGTAATGTAGTAGTCTGTTACTGTCATTGCAAAGAAAATGGATGGGGATTTTGCTTCAAATTACATTGAAGAGTTCTAGACCTGAAATGGTCCTGAAGAACTTTGTTAAGTTGGTATAATTAAGACAGTGTGCCGGACTGGGACCAACTCAGGTCTGTCCATATATGTTTTCTGTGATAAGCATGTATGGATTAAGGTGGCTCTGTCATGGAGTTATGGCTTTTGGAGCATGTATGGGAAAGGACGCGGTTTCTGTTTGCTCTAAAGTATAGCATGGGAGCTTCCTGCTGGAGGGTATCTGCAGCCTTCTGGAACATTCCGGCATCAGATTCCTAAGTCTTGTACCCTTATTCTGGTTGACCATGAGGGAGAACATGTGCCTCTGAGCCAACAGTTTTTTTAGGATGCCTTTTTGCTATAGTATGTTTGAAAATAAAGGAGAAGCACACAGTTGAAATACGAAATTCTGGATCTGTTACAAGTCTTTGATTACCATGTGGTCAATTATAGATTTCTTCAGAGAAGAATTTCTTTTTATTTTTCATTAGTAACAGATACATGGTAGTAGGTCCGCATAGCTCCTTTTATTTGGAGCTAAAAAGAAAATTACATAATTCACAGAAGTCATTTTCCTAGCAGCTGACAGCACTCTGCCTGTGTGTCAGCAGCCCACCTCCACCCCTGGGGTTTGGCAAATAGCAGCGTGTTTATTGGCTATGCAGGGGAAAGGAGCATCTGGCAGCTAGACATGAGCTTCCTCTCTGAGAAATCAGACTTCCCTTCTGGAAGTATTTGGAAGTCTAGAAGCCCAAGGAAGACAATTCCCTCACAATCACTGTGACATTCCATTCCTCAGAAGAGCTGACAAGAAAATTTTCATGGATAATTGCTCTCTTTAGGGTGTCTTATCCAGAATTGGTGGGTCATAAAATCATTTCAAAGTAATCTTTCTTAACTCACAGAATCAACTAACCTGGGCTCAGAGGAGCTCACAGAGGAGCTCAAACCAGCATTTGGAAGCCTGCACGGGTCTGACCTAGGCCCTCTGCATATGTTATGGTGTGTTGCGTGGTCTTCTTGTGGGGTTCCTAACAGTGGGAGCAGGCGCTGTCCCTGTCTTTTTGCCTGCTTTTGGGACCCTTTTCCTCGTACTGTGTTGCCTCATTCAGCCTTAATACAAGGATATGTGCCTAGTCTTATTGAAACTTATATTTGGTTGATATCCCTGGGAAGTCAGGCCTTCTGAAAGGAAAGGAGGAGGAGGAGTAGATGAGAAGGGAGGAGGGGGAACTGAGAGAAGAGGAGCAAGGGGAAACTGTGGTCAGGATCTAACATGTGAGAGAAAATTATTATTTTTTTTTAATTTAAAAAAGGTCTTTATTCTTTCATGTGTGTGTGTGAATGTGCATGTGAGTGTATATGTGTGTGAGAGTGTGCATGAGGGTGTGTAAGTATGTATGTGTGTGAGTGTGTATGTGACTGTATGAGTGTGTAAGTGTGTATGTGTGTGAGTGTGAGTGTGTGTGAGAGTGTGTAAGTGTGAATGTGTGAGTGTGTAAGTGTGTATGTGTGAGTGTATGTGTGAGTGTGAGTGTGTATGTGTGTGAGTGTGAGTGTGTATGAGAGTGTGTGTAAGTGTGTATGTGTGTGAGTGTGTGTAAGTGTGTATGTGAGTGTGTGTGTGAGTGTGTGTGTGTGTGTGTGTGTGTGTGTGTATACATGCTTGCCTGTCATGGTGTTCATGTGGAGGTCAGAGGACAACCCGCAGGAGTCTATTCTCTTTTGGCCCTGTAGGTCTTCTCTCTTATGGATCAAATCAGGTCATCAGGCTTGGAGCCATGTGCCTTTAGCCTCTAAACCACATTTGCTCATCTCTTTCAAATCTCTTCTTTTAGGGGACAGAAAATGATCTCTACCCTTTGCAGTTAGTTGCTTTTAATCGGCATTTGTTTAAATCTCCATTTGCTTTCTGTGATTGGCTTATCAAATGAGTGTCTTCTGCAAAAGATAATTTGTCAAATATACATATGGTAGCGGTATATATTAATATAGTTAAATAAATGTTCTATGGGTGGAGAGAGGTTGGATTAGTGCAAACATTTATGTGTCCCTATCGAGTGAGAGTTTCAAATAAATAGAACATTAGGATATTGGCTCTGTGAGGAAACAAACTTGAGGCCTTGGAAAATTCTGTTAGATGAAGAATCTAATGGCTTCAGGGTGGAGCATTCCCGATTCAGTAGGCAATCCTAGATCTGTACAAAATACCCACTGGTTAAGGGCTTGTTCAGTTCTGACATGAACAGAGAAGTGTTGTATTTAGTGAAACTGGTATCGATGCAAAGCTCTATAAGCTTATAAAGCAGAGACCTCCAATTCTTATAGTTATTGAGGTTGGATATAAAATCCTACATTTGGTTGCTTCTACCGGTAGCATGTCCAACACCCTCTTAATGCATGGAAGCCCCGTACATGTTAAAACCCAAACTAGAATCCAATTTGTTAAAAAAAAAATTTTTAGGTTAGAATGCCATTGTAAAATTCTAGCAGTGCTGAAGATTAAGTCTAGAAACTTTAAAGCCCAACTGGAAGCAGGAAGATGTTTTTTCCTTTCTCTTTTCCAGAAATAGTCGGTGGCTGTTTGGACACCATGCAATTAATCTTCAGCACTTGATTGTGTAGGCAACTTAAACTTATTGATGCTTTCTCTCGTTTTCCGGATCAGTGTTGCCTCCAAAGACAACCTAAAATGTGAGAAAATAGCTCAATGTACTGTATCAAACCCACACAAAATATGTTTTAACTCACTTGAAAATACATTTGTGGGTCTCTGTAACTCTCTAAGCCATCCATGTTGGAGCTTCGAAGGAAAGGCACAATTCAGCTACATTGAATCCATCTTAGTGAAAATTGCATATTGTTTAGCATGGGCAATATTCATTGAGTGGCATTTGTGTAAATATTAATAACGCTGTCTATTAAATGTTTGTTGTCCTTTTAGATTTTGTACCAACATCAAGGACCTTCTATCCCCAATCCAGGGATTGTTTGGTAAACAGACCTTTGAAGTGTAGCACATTTTTTATGTTCTCAATACAAACATCTGGAAGTCATACAACATCCTATCAGAATGAACCCTTATAAATTCAGAGTACTCCTTCCCAGTGTCAGGAGCCCACTGAATCGAATCGGAAGCTCCTTCGTCTGTAGTTGTTAGCTCCTTTAAGAAGCAATATTACTTATTACAACTTGTCACCTGAGCTTTACATATTTTAGCATCCCTGCACTTAGGGTCTGCCTCTCGCAGTGTGTGACATCCTGTGATTATAATTGGAAGTTTCATCTTTCTAGTGTGCTTTAGAGTTGGTGTTACAGCAGTTTCTGTGGCACCGAGCTCACCTGAGTACCTCACTGTTGAATTTCGTTTTAGGTTTCTCTACACTGAGAACGCTTTATTATTTGGCAAAGGTGCACATTTCAGAGGGTGTTTATTGTTCAACTTCATTGTTGTTTATTTTTTTTTAAATAATTCTCCTAAATAAATCAACACTACAAGCATGCATGATCAAATCTGGGCACAGGAAATCACGAAATAAAACCAGTTCTGTTGAAGTAAAAAAGTATTTTTCATGTATATTACTCTGAATGATTCAAAGAGTATACTAGCTAGATAACTCAGTTTTGATCACACTGTATCCAAGAAGAGAACTAAATGGCCTCACTTTCTGGGTCTGTGCTGGCGTTCCTCATTCTCAGATTCCTAAGGTAGAGTACCTTTAACAGAAGGAAACTGGGACAGGTCTCTAAATGTCATACCACACAGGACTAGGCTTCATTTGAGTTTTGCTCAACAGTTTTTTGTTTGTTTTTTTTTAATATTTGAATCTTCTTTTCTTTTTCTATGAATATATTCTCCACTTACATTTCAGATGTTATACCCTTTCCCGGTTTCCTCCCCTCCCAGGAAATCCCCAAGCCATCCTCCCTCCCCCTGCCCCCCAAGAAGATGCCCCTCCACCCAACCCACTCCCACCTACCCCCCCCCCCAATTTCCCCACGCTGGGGCCTCTATTGAGCCTTCATAGGACCAAGGACCTCTCCTCCCACTGATGCCCAACAAGGCATTCCTCCACCACACTTTTGGCTGGAACCATGTGTACCCCTTGGTTGATGGCTTAGTCCCTGGAAGCCCTGGGGGATTTGGTTGGCCAACATTGTAGTTCTTCCCATGGGCCTGCAAACCCCTTCAGCTTCTCCAGTCCTCCCTCCAACTCCTCCATTGGGGACTCTGCTCTCAGCCCAATGGTTGGCTGCTAGCATCTGCCTCTGTATCTGTAAGGCTCTGGCAGGGCCCCTCCAGAGACAACCGTAACAGACTCCTTCCTTTCCATATGCACTTCTTGTCATCCATAGTAGTGTCGGGGTTTGATGACTGTTTATAGGATGAATCCCCAGGTTGGACAGTCTCTGGGTGGCCTTTCCTTCAGTCTCTGCTCAACACTTTGTCTCCATAATTGCTCCTGTGAGTACTTTGTTCCCTTTCTCAGAAAAACCCAAGCACCCCCACTTTGGTCTTCCCTCTTCTTGAGCTTCTTGTGGTCTGTGTGTTGTATCTTGTTTTTTTTCTTGAGCTTTTGGCAGTCATCCAAAATGTCAAGATAAACCCAGGGCTATAGACAGGAAAATGCTGCCAAAGAGCAGTCCAAGGGATGTAAATGGGAAGCTGACCCCCCCCCCCAGTGAGTAGAAAAAGCGCCTGCGATGGAAAGTATAGAAAGGGCATCAAATGGAAAGGGAATTGCTATCCAGACTGTGTCCATCTTCTACACTTGGGAGGGTACAGCAGCAAGGAGCTGTAAAAACCAACGTCCTTACAAAAGTGTGCTAAACACACTGGCTGTGTGTCTGTCTGTCTGTCTGGGTCGGGCCAGTGTGGTGGCAGTGATTACCAGTTGTTTCAAAAGAGAACTGTAATGTGATTGTGTAAACAGGAACAAGCCAGATTTCATTCCCTCCACAATAGTTCATAGAAAACGTAGATCCGTGATGTGTGGCTATGGTACAGTTTGTGTGGGCCCTGTGCTTCTGACTACTACTGTTATTGATATAGGAGAAAGGAAGTTACAGGTTTGAATAGCAGTTATAGGGAGAAAGAAGATAGAGAGGAGTGTAGCATGATGCAAGAAGGAACACATGGCCTGACTCTGACAAAAGATGTACTTGGAGGTCGGTTGAGCAAATAAGCCGTAGCTCGGCCTGCTTAGGGCGACTTCCAAAATAATCCCCAGCTTACCAGGACTTAATTTACCATGGTCAGGCTTACCTTCAAACTTGCGATGGTACAGAGAAAGAGTCGCTCAGTAGAAACCATATTTTGAATTTTGGGCTGCAGTAGGCTAGTTAAATGATGTATGATATTCTCTCAAAACAATGGCCATCAGCTTCAGTGAGATACGGCTCCCAGTCAGTCACGCCATCCAAGGGGAAACTGATCCTCCACTGTATATTGTGCTACAGAACTGCAGCATTCTTCAGATTAGATGCGATAAATGTAGTTTTAACTTATAAAAATTTCAATTTATGATGGGTTTATTGCAGTGGTTTTTAACCTATGGGTTTATGACGTCTTTGGGGGGGACGGGCCAAATAACCCTTTCACAGAGGTCACCTAAGACCATCTGAAAGCACAGATATTTGTGTTATTATTCATAACAGTAGCAAAATTACAGTTATGGAATAGCAACAAAAATAATTTTATGGTTGGAGGTCACCATAACATGTATTAACGAGTCACAGCATTAAGAAGGTTGAAAGTCACTGCTTTATTGGTGTGTAAGCCCATTAGACATCAAGAAGGAGCTGCCCTTCTCTCAGAGATTATATGCTTCATACATTTCATGGAAGAAGATGTTATAGAAGTGAAAGAACTTGAAGTGAAAACTTTAAGATAATTTTTTCAATTTTTAGACAGGATCTCACTGTGTATCTCATCCTGGTTGGCCTGCAATTGACTATGCAGACCAGATTAACCCAGAACTCAGAGCTCCATCTGCCTCTGCCTCTTTGAGTGTTTGGTTTGAAGGTATGCACCACCATACCTAGCTAGAAATGGCATCTTTTGGAATAGAGACAATTAAATATTTTTCAAAACCGTGCTGCAGAAATTACCATCCATTTTACTTGATACATCTTCTTGAGGGCCAAGCAACTGTTAGGAAAAAGATGTGCCGAGGCTGTGACCACACGGGAGAAATGCCTGTTGGGAATGGGTAAAACTTGGGATGGAGCATTTGTCGGAAACAGTGAGGAGGTGGGACGTTGAATGGTGTGGTGGTTTGAATGTGCTTGGTCCAGGGAAGTGGCACTGTCAGGAGGTCTGGCCTTGTTGGAGGAAGTGTGTTACTGTGTAGGAAGGCTTTGAGGATGTTATTAAATGTATTATTAAATTAATTTCATTTGTTCCCTTTTACACTTTAAAATGTGGCTAGTAGACATTCTTATCTCTATGAACAGCATTCACAAATGGTCTTTATTTCCTATTTCATAGGACCAGATTTGACGTAGGTAGTACAAATCTTTTTGGTTTCTTCATTTTTTTATTGTATAACATTTTGGAATTACAACTATGCTGAACCTCTCTTGGGGCCTGGCACTGAGTAAACCTGTACATAATCTCTCCAGTTCAGCACAAGGGAGTGAGGGACTCTCTCCCAGCCTTCTTCCCTGTGCATTCCCTGCTTTCCAGTCATTTCCATGTGTTATGCCATTTAGCAACCAGGGAGGATGTGAAGGAAGAGTGTGAAATGGGACAATGCACGAAGCAGTGAAGCTGCCAGTGTTATAGAAACCGAAGGCCAATGAATAGCGTGCTAAGGTCTGAACCATGAGGCTGCTCTGATCGTACGATAGCATTGCACCCACTTATAAACAGAGACATGTGAGGAAGGAAAAGCACATCTGCAGTGTTGGCAGCTGAGGATGCTTGCAGTCTCCTGATGGAGCTGCCTCTTGTGTCTTGGTGCAGGACTTCCCTCCTCTGTTAGCTCACAGTATTTTGGAAATTCTAGGGCTACAACTTGGAAACAACACCCAGTGGTATGTATGTGTGTGTGTGTGTGTGTGTGTGTGTGTGTGTGTGTGTGTATACACACATACTGATTTAGTACAAATGAAGTTATTGATGAGAAGTGTATGTACATAATCTTTGCATTGATAGTCTTTTGGGAACAAATTCTCTTAAAGAAACATATCTCTTACTTTTTTCTGTAGTTTGTTGTGGTGGTAAGGATCAAACCCAGGGTTCCTGCATGCCACTTAAGCACTTGACCACTGAACTGTGCCTCTATCCTCTTATTTATGCTTAAAGACACTTCTGTTTCTTGACTATTGGTACTACAGGGGTAGATCGACACAGCAGATAAATAGCTGAAGAAAATGATATGATTGACCTTTTAGCTTAAATGTATTTGACTGATGCATACAACCAAAACCTGTACACATGATTGATACTGGGCAATTTTATGTCAACTTGACACAGCTAAAGCCATTTGATAGGAGGGAACCTCAATTAAGAAAATGCCTTCATAAGATCAGGTTGTGGGTGGGCCTGTAAGACATTTTCTTAGTGATTGGTGGGGGGAGGGCCTAGTCCACTGTGTGTGGGGGGGGCATCCCTGGGCTGGTGATCCTGGGTTCTATAAAAAAAGCAGGCTGAACAAGCCATGGGAAGCAAGCCAGTAAGCAGCATCCCTTCATGGCCTCTGCATCAGCTCCTGCCTCCAGGTTCCTGCCCTGCCTGAGTTCCTGTCCTGACTTCTTTTACTGATGAACAGTGATATGGGTGCCAAATAAATCCCTTTCTCACCAACTTGCTTTTTGATCATGGTGTTTCAACATATCAATAGAAGACATGTAATGTTTTAATATATATACCTTTCATAAGGTTAAACGTATTGATAACTCATATATGATGAAAACTTTAGCAATCATTTTGTCCAGTTTTTAAAATGTTCTGTTTACTGCTGTTGTCTGAAGTCAGGATGGCACAGCAGGACTTGCCACTCCGATCTGTGACTTTGCTCCAGTTAGCCAACCTCTCCGTATCCCACCCTACTTTCCCACGCTACAGTCAGCTTGTATGAAGTCAGCTCCTGCAGGTTAGATGAGGGAGAAAGTCTGGATCACCAGAAATGCTGTCTGGCTTGTTTCATTTGACATGATCTACTCTGGTTCCTTCCATGTGTTGCAAATGAAGGAATTCATTTATTTTTATGATTGAGGGTGTATTCGTGTGTGTGTGTGTGTGTGTGTGTGTGTGTGTGTACTCGCCATGTTTTCTTTATTGTGCATGTATTCATAGACACTTAGGTTGTTGCTGTCTGTTGCCTATGCGAAGAGTCAAGCAGCGAGTATGTGAGAGAAATCTACTTCATACAGTGTTCTCTTTTCGCTGAACCGTAGAACAATTCTTTTTTTTTTCTTTTTGAGAAACCTCTAAGCTGATTTCCATAATGCCTTCTACTAATTTACATTTCCACCAATAGTATGAAAATGTTCCCTTTTTCATCCAGCCTCCTGGTATTGTTATCTTTAATCATTCCAATAATAGCAGTTCTTACTGCAATAGGATGTTAGCTTATTTTGGTTTTGATTCACATTTTCCTTATCCTCGCTAATACTTAGAATAAGTTTATGCTCATATTGGTCACTGTATGTCATTTGTTAAATGAACTTTCTCTTTATTTCTACTGCTCATGTTTTAAGTGAGGTTATTTGGGTTTTACGATGAGGTCCTGGAGTTCTTTGTGTTCTAGATATAAGTTCCTTCTCAGATACACAGTTTGTACATAGGGCTCCCATTCTGTAGGTTTCTCTTTATTCTCTTGACAGTTTTTTATTTGTGTGCAATTTTATATCAGGTTGAGAGAGATGCCTTGAAAAATATGGAACCACAAATGTTGAGGTTAAAAGCCAAAGATTATTTTAGCATAATTTTAACATATGCTAAGAGTGCTCCTGATGTGACTTTAACCTGCCTGTTTAAATGAGATTCATGTCAATGGATACGTATAAAGTTTACAAATAATCCTGAGGGATGCAAATCCCCGAGAAACAACGTGGATTGAAAGCAGCTCTTTGTGTTCAGAAACTCACTGACCAAATTTTGATATATAGGCTTTGACTTGTCATTAGTAAATCTGTTACTTGCAAATTGCAATTTAAGTTGACCTGTAATTGATGTCTGCACACTGCAAAAAGGTTTAAATGGGGTAGTGGTTTCACCCTGAAAAGCCACTCTGTTCATGTACTAGTTGTAAAAAGATGGATTATATGTAGGCACGCCGACTATACATTTTGTTTTAGGTCTATCAGGCAACATCATTTCCTGTCATAATTGAAAGTATAATACTCTAGGAAATGGCAACAAAAAGCTTTTTCATGATCACTGAACAATCATAATGACTTTAAATACATACATTTATTTAATTTGAAATGATAGGACTCAACATGTATTATTCTGGTGACCTGTATTTATAAGCCTGTTGGAACAGAATCCCATTCGTATTAGAACTTAAGGTTCTGTGAGATTCCTTGGCTTCTGTCGAAGTCGTTATCTTTCTTTGAAGGATATAAAAGAGGACCTAGGTTCTGGAAAGGCTCGATGCAGCAGTGTAGGGGAATACCAGGACAGGGAAGCGGGAGGGGGTTGATTGGGGAAAAGGAGGAGGGGAGTTGGCTTATAGAACTTTGTGTGGGGGGGACCAGGAAAGGGGAAATCATTTGAATGTAAATAAAGGCTATATCTAATAAAAAACAAAACAAAAAAAACCCAAACAAACAAAAAAGAGGACCTAGGTAAAAAGTTACAGTCTTCCCGATACACAGTCCTTGGGGCTGTGACAGTGCAAGGAATAAAGCAGTTGTCATAGAACCAGGAGGACCGGAGCCAATCTTCAGAACCTGTGTGAAAAGGTCAGGCATGGTGGTACGCACTTGCAGCCCCAGTCTTGGGGAGGCACAGACAGGCTGGTCCTTGCTGCCCGCCTGTCATCTGGCGTGGTCTACTGAGCAAGCTTCAGACCAATGGGAGAGCTCATCTTAAAAAATAAAAGATTTCTACTGAAGAATAACCCTGGAGGTTGTCCTCTGGCCTTGACACTTGTGCACCTGTGCACACACAGTCTTCGTAAGACATGGGCCTAGAGATGATAGCAATAATCAAAATAAATTCAAATTTCCCAATCCACAGGAGAATCTTTCATTGGGCAAAGTAACTTCTGTTTTCCCCTCTCTACCACTGTATTGAGATCTTGAATTAATCCAAAAACCCTAAAGTTTACATAGGCATAGATTTTGTTCCAGATTAGTCGTTTAGGGCTGGACTATAGAGTGATCCATTCTGCCTTTTGCCTACTCCTGCCTTTGTTTGTTCTCGCCACAATTCACTTGTACAATGCTTGGGTTCAGCTGGCTTTCATATGAGTCTCTTTGTTTGGCTAAGGGGCATTTATTCTGAAGAGAATATAATATGGTTATTCAATTGATATTTAAATTGAACACGCTCACTGACGGACAAATGTTTTTAAATTGGGAAGCTCTAGAACCTTTAAGCTTTATGGTTTACACTAAAAGGAAACTGTAAAGAATGTAATAATTGTAGCTCATCCTCTCTCAGTGTTCAACTTAATGTTTGACTGGTAATTAAACATCTTTAGAGACTGCCTAGAATTCTTGGGGGGGTCCCCTAAATTACCCTATAAACACCACATCAAAACTGGTCACAATTTTTGACATAGTTACTAATTAATAAAGATATAGATGTGCCAAAGTTTTAAAAATCTAAATATGTGGAATTTATAAGGTATAAAATGATAATAAGAATTACAGAAGAATGTGTTGCTTTAGAGAAGGACTTATTAGTGCTCTGAAAACACAGATTTCTTTCACATTGCTTACCATTATTAATTTATAGATGCTTTTTCTACAGAGCACCAGTTTGTTGATAAAATTTAAGATTTGGTGTTGAGTAATTTTCTTTGAAAATCAGCTCTCAATGAAAGCTAAGCATCTCTAGATTTAGTGTAAAATCCAGTGTAACAGAAGAGCAGGAAGCGATTAAGAGGCACTCAGTTGGCTCAAGTTTTAGAAAAGTCAATTATGTAAAGTGTTCTCTACAATTATTTATGCAATGGGAAATAATGGCTTTTTATCTGGACTTTAGCTGTAGATATTGAACTCCTTAGGCATGCTCTCTATTCTTAACATGAAATCCCATTATGTGTTAGAATGGAAAAGGGAGATCAAATGCCTAACATTTTAAAGCCGCATTTGTTTAATTACGGGTGAAAAATATAATTGAGATATAATCTGTCTTCCAGTTGCACATAAGGTCAGCCTAGATGTGATTCTGCTTAATTTCGTTGATTGGGTAGTTCTTGCCTTTTATTAAATCTTTGATTGTACTCATGTCATGATATTCTTGAGGTCAACCTCAAGTGTTGGTTTTCGCTTCACACCTTGTCTGACTCATGGTCTCTTTTTCAGTCCTGGCCTGTGAAGTTTCTGGGATTCTCCCCACTATGTCCGTCTTTATGTAGGTTCTGGGGATCTTAACTCAGCTCCTTTCAACCGCACAAGTGTTCTACTCACTGAACCATCCTCTCAACCCCTGAATGGCCTGGTCTTTTATATCATTAACACTACATAGTGTTTCCTACGCACCAGGGACTATGATCTATGCTAGAGATTTGAACAAGGCACAGTCATTAAAGGTAAAGATCTTAGAGTCTTGTGAGTTCAGGTAAACAAATTTACCCACAAACGTGCCACATCGCCACAGGCTCTGTTAGGTGGTGGCCTGGAGAATCCTGAGGACACAGAAGTGGACAATATCAGGGTTCTGTAAACGGTGAATGCTCTGGTGCCAACAATCACCCATACCACACCCAATGTCACCAGATGTCATTGCACTTCTGCCTGGATTGAGGATTGAAGGTGAGAAAAATCTCTTCTGAGTCTTAGGGCTATAACATTAGTTTGAATAAGTTATAGTTATATGCAAGACCAAAAGAAAAAAAGAATCTAGTTTCTTTTCTTGAAAGTTTCTAAAATTGGCTGGTGGCGGGGGCTGACGGTTGCCATGTGGCCGTCACCACCTGCAGAGCGGCTGTCTGGGTAAGAGTTGCTAAGAAGGTGCTACTTAGCACAGGATACAGCTGGCCTTGCTCCTCTGTGGATTCTGTTTGAAGAGTAATAGATCTCTGTACAGGAAAAAAAAAAGAACATTAAACAGGTGTGTATTAATGAAGCCAGATCCTCCCTTGGAAGGAAAAGGTGACTCAGGAGAAGATGCAAAGTCTATGTGCAGGGCCCGAGGAGGCCAGAGTGTCTGGCATTCTGTGTTACACAGGGGATATCAGGGCAGCACTAAGCCCGCACACACTCTATCCTTGTGAGAGAGCTGTCATTTAGAGCACACCTGAAGAATCTTCTGCCTTCCTTGGGAAGTTTCTCAATCGTGACAATTATAAATAAATAAAGTTGCTTCATTTCTTTAAGAGTTAGCTGTCAGTACTCTTGATGTATGTAGAAAGCCAGAGGTGGAGCATGGGATCCAGCTGTTGGATGCTCTGGTGAATCCTCTGATGTCTAGTTTCAAAAGAGGGACACAGAGAAGGCTCCAGTTAAACTCCATGGGACACCAAACAAAACGGAAAATTAACGGAGGTGGGAAAGGGCCTTGTCATGAAGAAGGGGAACCGACAGCTGTGGGAGGCAAGTAAGATGATGGGGGAGTAACCACACGCCCTGTGTGAATGTGTGAAATTATGAAAGAGTGGAATTTATTAATAAAAACTAGCATTTGAAAAGGCAAGAGAAAGAAGTAAAAACATGTAACAGATCCGCCTCCTTGATAGTCCAAATGATTTTCTCTGCGAAGCAAAACAACTTTCTTGACTTTCAAATAATGAGTTTTCTGTACAAAGAACTTGTTCTATAAGCAACCCTCTGAGAGATGAAGGGGAGGAGGGATGGGGGGAAGAACTCTGTGAGGGGAGGGATGGGAGGGGGCAACATTTGGGATGTAAATAAATAAAATAATTAATTAAAAAAATGGAAAAAAGAATTTCAAAATGAGAGAAAAGGGAACTTGTTCATCATAGGAAATGTATATGTGTTTAGGTCCTACAACATAAGACAAGAACTTGAACTGCAGTTTGTGGCGGGACTGCTGGGACAGAGGCGATACCCTGAGACGGGGCTTTCACGATCACCAAATGAGCCAGATGTCCTGTGGTTATAGCACAGGGTCTGCCTCAAAATATCCCTGTACAGTTACCTAGTGTGTAGCCTTGAGCAAGTTCAGGGACCTCTGAGCTTAATCCTTTTCATTCCTAAAATGGGTCTTAAGTAACCTGATAATTAGGTACTCATGACAGTACGTGTGTCAAGCACAACATGATGACTGATGTACAGTAGCTGCTAACTGAACTTTCTGTGTTCAAAGAGACCTGGCTTTATCCATTTTATATATTACTTTGTGCATGTTATTATAATTCTGACCACCATTGTCACACAAAATATAGGCGCTGCCTATGATTCTTCTGAAATATTTTGGAGTTTCCTAATGACAACTAGAATTCTCAGGAAACAAATGGATGTCAGCGTAAGAGTATTTAAAAAAATGAGAATTCAGTCTCAAAATGATATGACAAGTAGGTCACCTATTATCACACAATGTGGGTCTGTCTGTTCACAATACCATGTTCCTTAGTAAATGCTTTGGCCCTGTGGGTGGAAGATCCTGCTGCAGAACCTGAAGATCTGAGTTTGAGCCCTGACACCCACACTAGGAAGGAGAAATTAGTCCCACAATGTATCCACTGCCTTCACATGCATGCTGTGGTGCTACTACATGTGCACACTTGTGCACACACACACACACACACACACACTCATACATACATTCAGACACACAACAATAATCATATACAAGCAGAACAATTAAAAACATGCATGTACACTTGTGTGATCTTTTAGCTACAGTTCTTCAAGACATAGACTGGGAATTGACCATAAAATTGCTAAGCAGAGGGAGGGTCACTGTGTGCACGGATAGTCAAGAACATTTTCTGGCACTGGTCCTTCCATTGATTATGGAGGAAATATCCAACATTTTAGATTTTATAGTATTTAGCCAGTGCAGTTTAATGAGCATTGATTCATTCAGATTGACTTGAAACAGTGACATTGTAGGGAGTTAATAGCACTGGGCACGATTGCATTTATTAGTAGGTCATTGTCTGTGTGTGAAGGCAGCCCTCGGTGGGCTTTCTGGCATTAGATACGGAAAGGAAGAATGAAGGAAACCAGAGTCCATTCAGCCCATGCATGTGTCCAGCCGCTCGTTGGAGTCCTTCCCGTTAAGGACTTGATCCTTAGTCTATGTCCTGCTCATTCTTGCTTTGTTTCCTCTCAGATTTCAGCTCTCTCAGCCTTTTCTCTCCAAGGTCTGTGGGAAGAGCTAAATAAAGGCCAGCTTGGAAAGAAAGGAATTTCTTCTTGTAACGTTCAGACAAATGGTGCCATGTTTTGTTAAAAAAGACTCACGCGCATGTTTCTCGGTGTGCGGCTGCTGTCAGCTTCTGCCTGAGCGTTTGATCGCCACCTGCGTCGCCTCAGAGAGGGGCTGCAGTGCCCACCACATTCCACTGTCCTCTGCATGTGCCACTTATACCTCTGCTTTGTGTAGAAGGCCAGTCAGTGGTCTAGGATTGAAGCTAAAGAGGACATACATGAGATGCTTGCTTGTTTGCTTTTTTTTTTTTTGGCGCATTAGACAGTAATTTAATACCATTTCAAATCAATGCCAGAAACGATATACCATCACGTATTATCCATTAAGGATTGCATTTTAGGACAATGCACTATTTCATGGGTCTAAGAAAACATTATAATTAATAAAGAGGAAACTGAGAGTCTCTCGAGGATACCCAATCATTTCTAAGTGGAGCGAAGCCCTGGCTTGAAGCCTAACACTCATTCCTTCCTCCTATCTTCCCTTAGCTGTGGCCACTCCACAGTATCAGGGCAGGAGAGGCTACTGCTCCCCTTGGGACACTGAGGCATCAGGTTGGTTCCTTTTCTGTAACCTGCTTTTTGTAACTTCAATTTGGGGTGCTTGAAATTGCCGCTGATCACTTAGCTGTTCTCTGTCCTTTAGTCCCAGTCCACAAAGGTTTGCCCAGGAGGCTCAGTCTGACATTTGAAGCACAGTTTTAAAGCTTCTTTTCCTTTGAAGATTACGGTGGTGCCTAAGCGACTTTTCCTTTTAACTCCGAGCCTCTAAGGGGAGCTGACTGATCTTCCTCTAGCTCAGAAGATTAGCTCCTGAACTGTGAATGGATATTGAAGGAAGAACATGAGGACAGTCAAAGGAGTCTTTCCCCGCAGCTGTAGAGATGGTGTCGTGAGCGCATGTACACACCTATACCCAGATAGTCACATGTGTATGTAGTTAAAAAGGAAAAAAAATATCCAGGAAGATTTTCTGTATTCACTTTGGCTTGTGAATGGTCATCATTCAGATCTTTAAAAAGACAGTGATCTTATTGAGATTTTATGAGTGTAGCTTCTGTGTCATTTGTAGAAGACACAGTCTTGAAGCAAACAGGTGTCCAGGTTCTTTGATCTTTACAGCCCCTCTCCTGCTCCCTCTCCTGTGATGCTCACTGAGCCTTAGTTATAGGGGTTGCACCAGTTGTGGCCAAGCTCTGAACTTGAACCAGTTGTGGCTTTCTGGAACGCTCTACATCCGTTTCCAAAAGACACTTCTCTAAGGTGGGTTAAAGATACGTATTTAGAATGTACTTGGGAATTGGTTACTCTGGTTTAGAGAAGGGGCAGTGATTGCTTCTCCTCTAAGATCCACGGCTTCCCTAGCCACGAGGGGTTGCCTAGCTTTGCAGTTCCAGGACGATCTTCTAATGGATAGCTGCCGGTTGCTGCCAAAGCTGTAGATTGTACCTTCCCACCTCCAGGGACATTTTGCCATTCCTGTGATGTTTGTGGTTTGTAAGTATCCGCACTGGGCAAGACTGTTGGTTGTTCCTCTTCCCTGGAAGCCTGCACACCACCTTCCCTTACTGTGCAAGCTCCTCAGGAGGAGACTTTCCGGTCAGATCCAGCTCAGTTCCTTTGAGTCCTGTGTCAGAAGTGGATGCTATCTTCAGCAAGAGGGCTTTATCTTTACCTTCTACGAGGCACCCAAGGAGAACAGCAATACTCTGTATTGTTTGGGGGAGTCTCTGGACTTCTCAGAACCAACATCTCAAAGTTTCTCTTGCCTGGTATTGGGGTTTTTATTAATCTGTGACTTTGGGGGAGATAAATATCCCCAAGTAGTATGACTTCATTTAAAAATATATGTGTATATGTCTATATATGTGTGTATATACAAATATATATTATATGCCATTTAAGGCAAATATAATATGCTTCCCTTTGGCCTTTTTAAATATCCTTAGTGATAGTTACCTCTCCACTTTCCCTCTCCTTCTGTATTGCTCTTCCTCTCCCTTCCCCAATTAAAGCTTCCCCCAGTTTTTCTCATTTCCTTCTTCATATCACCTGCATGTTAATTTTTCCCTCATTGGAGCCTCACCTTACGTCAATTAAGGACAGCCTGGAGTCAGAAAATCAGTCTTTACCCAGGATGAACTCCTTCATTGATTATCCAGTACCAAGTGTCCAGCCCTAAAACCATATGAGTGCGCCACATCAACTCAGCAGCTTGTATTTATATATTTACACACAGAGAAATGAACACACACACATGCGCACACACACAAACACACACACATGCACACACATACACAACTCAGATACCCCATACATTCTGTCACACATACAGTCACACACACACACACACACACTCACACACACATACACACACACACACACATGCACACACGCACACTCACACACACATGCACACAAAGAAAAAGAAACCATAACTTTGAGAGGCAATAGGTTTGATTGAGAGGACATGGGAAGGGGATGGGAAGAGGGAAATGACAAGGAGAGATGATGTAAATATTGTATGTAATATGAAAATCTAAAACAATTTAATAAACAATTTCCCTGGGAAACTGTAAGTACAAGCAGAAAAAAAATGAAAGTATTTTACTTTAAATTGAAGGGTTTTTTTTTGTTATTCTTTGTTTTGTTTTAAAATTGAATCCTCCCTATTTTGGAGGATAAAGAACAGACAAAAAATTACTATGAAATTTCTAGCTCATGTAAGCTTTTCTTGCCTGTTTTTGACTCAGAAGTCAGATATAGGAAAACTACTGAAGAGGCACTAAAATAAACCTCTCCCCACAAGTTAGGAAATCCTGCCAGAAGACACAAGAATTCACACTCAAAAGGGACTCCGGCTTCCCTCTCCATAAACTCTGAAGTCAGCAAGACGGCGTAAATCTGCCTGTATATTTGATTAGAGAAAGCACTAGAAAATTTTTCTACTGGAAACTGAGGGAGGAGGGAGACTTTTGACTCTAGGGAAGGCCCAGGCAGGGACTAGATAAACCGGAAAGAGAAAGTGAAATTCCAGAGTTCTAGTAGACAGTGATTTGGAACGGGGCTGTTAAGCTTTAACCCCCATCTGTCCTAGCTAGCTCCTTTAGCTTCTCCTTTCAAGGAACATGTCATTGTTAATTATTCTAAGGGCACACATGCTAAAGCAGCAATTGTGACTTTCATAGGAGAATAAACAATATACTTCATCCCTAAAGTCTAGGAAAAATGTCATAATATTTGTTAGATTAATGGAAGAGCTAAAGTGATCATCTACGAACTATAATACATACTTGTGTTTATATAGAGTATCTTAGAAGCTGCAAAGAGTTTGAAGTTGCCTTTTGTGACTGTGACCTGTGTGATGTGACACCCTTGTAGTGAGCAGTCTGATGGTGAGGAAAGCCTAGTAACCTTGTTTCTGGTTAGTGTCAGTGTCATGGTCTTGTGACTGAGCTAATAACCCCATAAGTTCCCGTGGACAGAAGGGCTGTCCATATGCTTTAATTCTCTGCTGTGAGTGCATCCAAGTTCTCAATACAATTTGAGCAAGAGGTCTTGATTGTATGAAGGCAAATTTTCTAATTTCTTTTCAAATGAATCCAGAATTCAGCATCTTAAGAACCAGTAGAGTAATAGGTTAAAAGGCATAAAATCCACTGAAAGAATTTCAGATAGAGAATATGAATATATTCAGAGTCATCTGACTTCAGATCCATATAGGGTCTTAATATCAAATCTGATATGTTGCCAAATGTCAGAGATATAAGTCCAAGTTACAGCTGAGAAGGGAAATCTTTCCCTTGTCTAGCTGAGCCATCTGGTAGAGTTCTCAGCCACATTAATCCTTCAGAAGCAGCAGTGAGAATTATGCCAAGGCCCGTGGTCTAAAATGAATTCATTATTTAGACCTGAAATGTGTCTCCTTGATCACTAGTCAACAAGAAAAATGGGGGCACAGTGTTTTGATATAATGTAATTATAACTCAGGCTTCAAAACTCTCTCTCCTTCAGAAACAATAACAGACGCTGTTGATGTTTAAAATGCTGTCTGGGATGCCAAGGGGAATTTGCTATTTCTACTCTTATAATATTTTATTTGCTAATCTCCTTCAATCACTAGGTTTGTTAGCATCTGTAACTTGCTCTTAATACATGCATAAAAAATAAACATGATTTTCCCTTTTGCAAAAGTACCATCTGATTTAAATATATAGTTATCTCAATAACGTGATTAGGAATAAGAATGAAGATTTCAGCTCTTGGTAGTGATGGAGCAACAGGAACTGTACCGACCCTTCTTGTGTAAGCAACCCAAATATAACAAACAAGTCATTGTTTTTATTTACTAAATAAGGGATAGGTTAGGTCTCTTGTTCTTTAAGAATGGACACACGCGTGAGTCCCACATTCACTTTGACTATCCAACAGGTAACAATGGATGGGGATAATTTATGAGGCTAAGTAGCAGTAATCACAGGGAGGCAGAGAGATAACAGAGGATGAGTAAGCAAAGACCATTTAAATACATTAGATTTCTGGCCAAACAGAGGTAGACAGCATTGAGCATCCCAGATACTTGATCAGGACTTCAAAAAGATCACATTTGAGAAGTAGTGGTCACCTCCTAGAGTGAGAACTTCAGCACGGGATCAAAATTAAGACTCGATTAGAATGGTTACTGTTTTGAAGTTGTGTATGCAAGTGCATTGGGAACCTGTTCTAGGATATTAGTGAGCTTTAGGACGGAAATCAAAGAGTCCTGGTACAGCTGATGCTCTTGGGGCCAGTTGTCATGCGCGGTGGGCTGACAGCTGTTGCACTCCTGCCAGTTGTCATGCGCGGGCTGACGGCTGATGCACTGCTGCCAATTGTCATGCGCAGTGGGCTGATGGCTGATGCACTGCTGCCAGTTGTCATGCGCAGTGGGCTGACGGCTGATGCACTGCTGCCAGTTGTCATGCGCGGTGGGCTGACGGCTGATGGACTCCTGCCAGTTGTCATGCGCGGTGGGCTGACGGCTGAAGCGATGGGTAGAGTTGTGAGCCAAGAGAACATAGACGGTGGAACAACACTGTTAGTGTTCTGGGAGGAGAAAGAAAAACCCATCAGCCCAGAGTTCTTTATTCACTGAAACTAGAAGTTTTAAAATTTGAGAAGAGACTTGGGAGATAGCTCAGCTGGTGAAGGGCTGGCCACATAAGCAGGAATTCAATCCCTAGAATTCACTTTAAAAAGCCAAGTATGGTGACATGCACCTGGAATCCTTGCACTCGGCCTAAGGTGTGAGCCCAGATCCTAGTGAGACATCCTGTCTCAAAATTAAGGTGACTGACAGCAAAGGCTGTCCTGAAGCCTTCGCGCTTGTGCACAAACTTGTACATGTGTACCAGCATACACACACACACACACACACACACACACGCACGCACGCACGCACGCACGCACGCACGCACGCACGCGCACGCACGCACACACGCGCACGCAAATAAAGATCATTAAGATAAATGAATGCTAAGGGAATCTGTCATTCCCATACATGATTCATAGCAATGTAGAGAGGTTTTTCAGTTTAAAAGGAAATAATATTGGATAGAATATCAGATTTATAGGAATAAACGAAGGCTTAAGAAAAAAAACACCCAAGAACATTAAATCACAGAAAGGACTCATAATTTTTTCTAACAACTGACTCTTTCAAGTGAAATCAAATACTTGGAGTGTATTATACATTAATGCAAAACACAATATATAAATTATATTCTTATAACCACCTTAAAGACAGAGAAAGGGGGGTGGTGATAGAAACAAACTATTGAATGTACTGTAGTTCTGAGAGCAATAACAAAGCAAAGCAGTAATGTGCTTTAAAGCCAAGACAAGTGATAGAGTATCAGAAAACACTAAAATATTTCCTTACTCTAAATGATGGTAAGAAAATGAGGAAAAGAGAACAGCAAAAAGTCAAAACAAAACCCCCACACATAGTCCACTTTCTTAAACCTGACAATATCGCAGATCTCATTACAGATGACTGAATATTACATTCCAAAAGCATACCTGGATATATTGAACACAAATTCAAGAAACAGCCGTGTGCTATCTATACACAATGCACTTTAAATACCGAGGCATAGATTAAACACACACCATTCAAATTGCCAGTAGAGGAAAGCTGTTGTTTTCTGCTTAGCTGATAGAAAATATGCTTTAAGAAAGGGAAGATGACGACGATTGAGGAAAAGTCGTGACAATAAAGGGACCAGTGCATCAAACGTCCTTGCCAGAAGCAGCATAAAGCAAGAAGCGCTGATAAAGAGTGATAGACACCAAGTCTGGAGATTTGACATCATTCTCAATAATGACGATATAAACAGGCACATAAAGAGGTGGCTTGACCCAGCTTTCATTCATGACTCTGATATTCAATGGCAGTATGCCATTTTTGAGAACATACAAGCTATTCAAAGCAGTTCAGATACTAAAACATAATTTAATTCTCTACATGATTTAAACGTTATGCACAGTGTGTGCTTTTTTTACATAGTATCGTTAGATTTGAAGTTTGAATTTAAAAATTAAAAAGATAGTCGGAAACTCTCCTAAATAATTAGACACTAGACAGCACACTTTTAGATAAGCCATAGGATGAATAAAGCAGTTAATGTTTTTGCAAATATTTTCAAATGAGATTTGTGATAGCTCAAATGAGGGAAATTTTGGTATTGCATTCTCAAAGAAAAGAAGCTTAAAATCAGTTATTTAAGCTTTTACTCCAAGAGGCTGAAGAAAAGCAAAAAGAAGGAAGCAGCTTATTATTAAAGGAAGAAGAAAGCAAATTTAAAGGCACACACACACACACAACTGAAACGAAGCAATAAAACAAGAAAGAAAACCAAAATTTTGTCCTTTGACATGGCAAATGGAAGTTGTAGACCACCACTAAAGTTGAACAAGATTGAAAAGCCTTAGCCAGGTGGTGGTGGCACAGGCGTTTAATCCCAGCACTTGAGAGGCAGAGGCAGGGGGGATCAGGCCAGCCTGGTCTACAGAGTGAGTTCCAGGTAGCCAGGGCTACACAGAGAAACCCTGTCTTGAAAAAACATAAAAGCCAAAACAAAACAAGAGAATGCAAACAGCAGCAGCAACAGCAGCAGGACAGCAACAACAGAGCACACAGCAGCGGTAGGAATAATAGAGACCGCACCACTGTGAGCCCTGCGTGCGTTCAGTCATCTAAGGTATGCCAACCCAACACTTCATGCCTTTCTTATTTCTTAGCATTTAGCCTCATTTGCAAAGTATGCATTTGCACACTTCTCCTGTTTCCATCTTATACTTAAACTCATCAAGGGTCAAAACCATCCTTTAAATCCTTTATAGTCAGTCCCTGTACTGTGGTTAAAGCATTGTTTCATTTTCTTTAATGTGTGTGTGTGTGTGTGTGTGTCTGAGCACACATGCCACAGCACACATGTGGAGATTCCAGGAACCTCGGGCGTTTGTCCTTGTCTTCTGTTGGTTGTGGCACTGAATCAGGCTCTCCAGCTTGGCAGCAAGCATCTTTAGCTACTGAGCCATCTCACTGGCCTCATTTAGTTTCGCATTTTTATTTGGGTAAGGTTGATACATTTCAACTGAATTGAATCAGCTCCGTTTGAGAAGGCGCAGTGATTTTAGATGCTTTTGAAGACATGAAAAAATATTTTCATTACCACACAAATTTAAGCATCATATTTATACTTTAACATCTTCAGCCTTATAATGGAATATACTACAGAGAAGTAGCTGTTTTAGTCTTTGAAATAATTATGTTTCAGACTTGGCCCTATTTGGAAACGCAAGCATGAAGTCTTGGAGAGTGATTTCTTTGAATGATTGTGTGTTACTGGGCTGATCTTGGGCATTTCATTGTCTACCTGACACTGGGGAGATTACTTTCTAAATCAGAATCTTTCTCTCATTCAGACAAAAGTAATGTAATCTCATTAGAAATTTGGAACTCAATTATGGAGAAAATGTTACAAATATATCCACTAAATGTTTATTTGAAATAGGTGATGGCTCAGCGGTTAAGAGCACTGACTGCTCTTCCGAAGGTCCTGAGTTCAAATCCCAGCAACCACATGGTGGCTCACAACCATCTGTAATGAGAGATCTGATGCTGTCTTCTGGGGTGTCTGAAGATAGCTACAGTGTACTCGCATATAATAAATAAATAAATAAACCTTTAAAAAATTAAAAAAATATTTCCAAGAACCCACACTTGTTATAGATTAATTTTCTCAGCCACTTGCTCTTAACTGGCAGGCAGCAATTTGTGGTTACAAAGAAAGGATCAGTTATTTTATTATTTATCTTAAAAAGTAACCTTATAAAAATTTTAAAAGAATCACAAATCTGAACTTTTATATGAAACAGTCAGTCATTTCTACTTTTAATCCTCAGAATGCACATCTACTCATCAGCAATTCTGATTAAATCATATCAGGAAGCTGAGGGCAAAAATGGAGACAAGAAATCAATCATCACCTAAATAGTCAGTCCAGCCTTAGTGAGAGTCAGGCCAGCCAATGCTAGTTAGACTGCCATTATTCCTGTTTCCTGACCTTAAAAAGTCCCTAGCTCAACTGATAACAGTGTATTTTTCTGAACTTCAAATTGTTCTCTAAGATTTTCTGTGTCAAAGCTACTAGCTTTAGTAGTGTTAGCTTTACTAACAATTTATTTTCCCATATGCTTTCTAAGGGTGATGATGGTCATTTATGACAATCTACACTTCTAAGTTCTTTCCTAGGATGGTGACTGAATCATTAATCTGCCCCAGCAGCAATGCCTGAAAGAGATCAAACACTATTATTGTGAGTGCCAGAGATACTGCCTGGTGAGGGACTGGAAGCCTAATAAAGTTTTCGTACAATTCTTAGATTAAGAGGGATGTGAAGACAGCAAGCAGGGTAAAACTCCCCAACACGAGGTCCTCAGGGCAGGTGGTCCCTTGGCTCTGCCTCTGTGACAAACCTGTTGGGATGCTGCTAGCTCATGGGCCACATTCCATGAGTTCTAAAGCTGATTATTGTTCCTTCTGCATGGCTCTAGACGGGGAAAAAACTAAACCACTCTTAAGAAGTTTCATTGGCAACAATGTGAGGCACTGAGTAGTTTGAAACAAAGGGAAGAACCTGTAAGAAGATCATGACCTTTTATTCCAGGAGTTGGTTTCAGCCGCATGCTTCTTTGTGCTGGAGAACAGATTCAAGGCTGTTTTCTCTCCGGGGCCTGAAATTCGGCACTTTCATTTCAAATTTTCAGGCTTTTGCTTAAGGACAAGGTCTTCAGTAATAGTTTTTGTTTTTTGTATTTTTTTTCAAACAAAAAAAATCATTTTTAGAAGAGTCTTTTGAAGGGATCCGGGCATCATGGTGAACATTAATGACTAGATGTGGACAGATGGCTTCTTAAGGATGTGGTAGGCGTTCAAGCATGGCTTTTGGGATATGGAGCTCATGTTGATGACCAGATTGAAGAAGGAAGAGTGGGAATTCTTCAAGGAGAGTAGGGGTCTGTGAGACAGCAGGGATGGAGTGAGCTGGCATCAGGGTGAAGCAAAAACTAAGAAAGATTCAGAAACAAGCTGGAAGACTGAGGATGTAACACCAAGTGGAACGCAGATCCCAGGAGGACTCAGCATGAACACAAGCATGAGAAGGGGGAAGAGTATTTAGGAAACACTCTGATGCCAGGCTTATCTCAAACCGTGAGCTTGGGAGCATCCTAAGGTCTGGGTATTGTTCTCTTCATGGAAGTTTTGAGATTTGTTGGGAGGCTGATATTTGACTCACCTGGAGTGCTTCTAGAAAATGACAGCCCCTCGATTCCAGCCATCCAATTCCTCAGTTGTAGGTTGAAAATGTTGGTCAACAATTAAGTTGTTTGAACTTTTTCTTTTCATTCATGATTGAGCTAAGGGATAGTGTTTTGATTTTCATTTGCTTACTTTTGCCATTGATGCTGGAGGAACACCTTGGAGCACTATGGTTAAAGAGAACTGAGGAGTTGCCTCGTGACACAAGTGGGGAAGGTGAAATTCTTTATAATGTAAATTCTAAAATAATTGAGTGAAAAAATACGATAAAATCATCCTGTCCAAAGATAAGATTAAAAATCCAGTTACCAATATGTAGCCTGTAATATTCAATATTCATCCTGTTCTATTTTCACTTATTATAGCCAATAAAATTTTTTTTAAGAAATCAAAAATAGAAAAAAGTTAGGAAAAATGATTTTCAAAACTGGCCAATATATTTACTTTTATAAAAGTTTTGCCAATTGAAAAGTGACTATTGGTCAATAATTCATGGAAAAGAAAGTCTATTGATTAGCATTAATTAGTCAGCTCTGACACATTGAATTAACTCATCAACAATTTCAATATAAAAATTAGCTTTTGGTAAAAGCTTTGAAAATACTTCAATGAAATCTCAATATACAGATATATAGAATACCTTTAAAGTCTAGGACAATTAAATTAAAAATAGTCTAACTAGATTTATGCAGAAATAGCACTTCAGTTCATTTGTTCAAGACATAGTACATATTATTTTCCAAGATCAAATAGCAGGCTTAAATGTGTGAACCTTAAACTAGAGTATTATTTTAGTATGTTTATATAACATTGTTTCAATATAAAAGTCATGACAGGGCTAGGGTTACAGCTAAGTTGGTAAAGGGCTTGCTGTGCAATCACAAGGACCCAAGACAGTCCTCCATAACCCATGTGAAAAGTTGAGCAGTAGTACAGTTCAGTGATTCTAGCCCCTGGGAGGCAGGAGTGGGAGGGTCCCTGTGCCTTGCTGGTGAGACAGTCTAGCTAAGTCCATGAGCTCCAAGTCGAGAAAGATACCCTGTTTCCTAAAGTAAGATAGTGAAAGAGGAAAGCACCTGTCCTCAAGCTCTGGTCTCCACATGCACATATATACACACAAACGCACATGTGTGCACACAGGCACACACAGGTACAAGCACATGAATATGTGCAAATGTACACGTAAACTTACAAATGCATTTAAAAAGACATCGATTTTGATTTTGCCAATTACTTCTAGCATGGAAACGCGTTCAGCAGTAGAACCTTCATTCTAGAATAGCCTCTATAGGGAATTGTACTATAATTCTGAGATCCAAAAGAAACAAGGAGTTTATAGTTTATAGGATTTATAGTTTATAGATTTGTATGTAGACACCTGTGATTTATCCAGAAGCTTCACTGTTCCTGCCTGTTCTCTTACAGCCCTGTAACAAAATGACTAAGGAGGCTAGAAACCACACCAGGGAGAGTCTCTTTTAACTGCCGTGCTTTTCATAAAAATCAATACTCTTTCAGAGACTTTTTACACTGGTTTTCTTGGCCATGAGTGTTAGAAAAGTTACACTGAGCTGAAGTTTCATCTAATACGATGGTTATCATCTTACATACACACACACACACACATCAAGGTTTGAAAAGTTACACACAAACAACACTATACTTTTCATTAAACATAAAGAGAAGGGAATCCACACTGTAATAGGTTTTTTAAAAACCGGCAATCCACACTGTAATAGGTTTTTTAAAAACCACGTATAATATGATGATAGTACTATGTATAATCCATCTAATTTTGCAATGTAGTATACGCACACACATGCCCCTTATTGTTCTGCTGAAGCTTCTGAGGATCATCTGGGCTAATTTAGGGATTTGAGGGAACCGCTTGAGGTAGGATATTTGAAGATGTTTCAAGTATGAAGTCCTTTGCTACTGCACACAGGACAATTTATCCTGTCTCCGTCTTCCCAGGCTCCTCAAGCAGATTTACAGGACACAGCATCCTCTTTCTGTCTCCTTTGACACATGCCCTGGCTGAGTTTCGCTCCTGCGTCCTCTTCTTTCTTATTTTAATTTAAAAAATTTGTTTTTCTTTTTTCCTGCAAATGAAATTCTGTCCATTTGCTTTCTGAGAGCCGGGAAAACCAGTTGTATTGAAAAGATCACTTACAGATGAGATCCTATGTGAATGGAAGTAGTAAATCAGAAGCTTGGATACATACGCTTTTAAAAACAGATATGAGATAGTACATTGTTAAAACAGGTCAGCAACCAAGTCATTCCCTCACTGCAGGGGCTCATAGGTCAGACATTAGCTTTCTCCTGGGTGACCAGAAGGGCATTGTGATCAAGCTGCTCTTTGGAAATGCAAGAGAATTCAGACTCAGAATCTTTAACCCACAGTTTTGCAGAGCTTCAGTTGACACCTCTCGATCTTGACTTTGCCTGTGTCTGTGAAAATATGCTTCCTGGCCGTGGAACATTGTCTTTGCTAAGGTCATGGGGCTTCACAAATTATTAGAGTGTTACTCTTTTGTGAAAGGCAGAAGTATTGTCATGGGAACAAAGACTCATCTTTTCCTAGTGTGGTGGTACTTAATGGATGTTGTTATTATGTCAAAATATTAATCATGTTTAAACATTTCAAAGCATTTTAGTTTTGTTTGTTTGTTGCATTGAATTTTTATTTTATTTTCATTATGTATGTGTTTCAATAGGAAATAGTTTCCTAACTGTCAAGATCTGGCTTACACTCTTCCCTGATAAAATATCTAGAACAAAACCTGTGGTTTATAGGAACTGTCAAAGTTGAAAGCACAGTGTGTCACCCTGCATTCCATTTTGTTACTCTTTCATGACTGACAGTCCTATTTTTTCCATTAATTTTAGATTAAATGACTTATGAAAGATTACTTATAATCCTAAGTTGACATGTGTGTCTGTGCGTGAGTGAGTGCGTGCGTGCGTGCGTGCGTGCGTGCGTGCGTGTGTGTGTGTGTGTGTGTGTGTGTGTGTGTGTGTGTATTGGGGATCACATGTGCCTCTATGTCCATGTGGAAGTCAGAAGACAATTGGTGGTAGTCAGTTCTCCCCTTCCACACATGGGTCTCTGGCACTGAACCCAAGTGGTCATGCTTTGTGGCAAGTGTCTTTACATGCCAAGCTGTCTTACAGACCCTAAGCAGACTCTTTCTAAGTAACATAAAAGGAAGAGAAACTGATGAAAGCCCCCAAGTGTAGCGCCATTTCTGCTGTGCTCTTCCTACAGGGCCACAGCTAATTTTTTGCAAAAGTTCCACCAAATAGGAACTGGGTATTCAGATAGCCTTGAGATCCATTGCCATTCAAACCGCCATGGTAACCAAGGGAAATGGCAACAGGGTGTGTTGTTTTGGGGATCCCTATGGTTTATTAGAACCCTAATGAGTAATTTGGAAGGAAGTATCCAGTACATCATACTGTGATTTTCATTTAATAACCCATCTTTTCTGGGACCAATCTTGTGCACCTACTGCATTTCCTAGCTTCTACTTATGCCCCAAGTTAAAGACACAAAAGGAATGATTGGAAACCAGGTTCTGCCTATGAGGAAGAATGCTTGGTATTTGTCTCTCTAGGCTTCAGTTACGGGTGCATTTCATGTCTTGATCGTTATTAATGATACTTCAGGAATGTTAGAGAACAGGGCATATTCTAAGTTGTATTTTGAGATTAACTTGCTCACTAGGTGTTTCTCCCAGGCGTGTTCAAAGAACCTTAGTTCTGATTAATTTCCCCACTCCCCTGTCCCTGTTCCTGCTTACTACTTGAATAGTCATGTTCATCTCTTTTCTTTTGTTCCACTTGCCAACTATCATGAAATTTGCAGGAAATAGATGTCACAGAAAAATATTTACACTGAGTTAGGTAACTGAAACCTAAGAGACAAATATCACACATTCTTTTTCATAGGCAGTTCCTGGTTTTCCAATCTTTCCTTTTTGTGTCTTTAACTTGGAGTGTAAGTGGAAGTCAGGAAATAGCCCTAGTTGGTCTGAGAACACTGTGAGGATCAAGCAGGCCCCAAAGTCAGAGGTCCACCTGCTTCTACCTCCCAAGAACTGGGACTAGTACCTTCTAGATTTCTATTCTATTTCTGTGAGGTTTTTCTAGACTCACCGTAGAAGTGAAGCCATTCATATTTGTCTTTTTAAGCATGGCTTTTATTTATTTTAATGTGATCTTGCAGGTTTATCTGTGTTTTTGGAAAATGATAGAACTGTCTTGTTTTTATAGTATTTCATTGTGTGTGTGCCTGTCACATTCACGTCAGGGTGGGCAATTGGGTGGATTTCATGTCTTGATAGTAGTTAATGATACTGCAGCGAATGTGGGCAAGCAGATAGCTCTTTGGCACACTTATATCGTTTCTTTGATAACATACTCAGTGTTGGACTATTGAATCATAGGAAATTAATATGCTTAAATGTTTAAAGGACAGTTTATAGTTGTGTCTTTTTTTTTCACATTGGCTGTTTTAATTTAATCCCAACTAACAATGCTCATAAATTACCTTGTACATCTTAAGAAATACTTCATTTGGTTCATCTTTTATATAAAAGCCATTTTAACAGGTGGAACATGACATCTCATGTTCTTTGGATTTGCTGTCTCTGATGACTAGTTGTGTGTAGTATCTACAACAGCCAAGCATTGGCAGGTCTGCTTTTAAAGAAATGTCTAGTCCTTTTCCACTGTTTGAATCTCTGTTATTTTCTCTGAATATTTTCTTAATATGGAGTTAAGTTCCTTACACATTTTTGATATTTGCCTTTTATCTAGTATGTTTTATAAATATTTTCTCCCATTCCATTGTGTTTTGCCCCAAGCATCTCTTGTTTTAGCTATACTTGACAGAGGATGATTCTCTCCCTACTGAACAGTCTCTATATTAAAGGATGGAGTCTTCACATAGACATAGAACTGTCTCTATATAGATTTTGCGTTTGGCTGCTCGTTTAGTTTTCTCTAAATACATGCTCTCTTCATTTTTTTTTTTGAGACAGGGTTTCTCTGTGTAGCCCTGGCTGGCCTGGAACTCACTCTGTAGACCAGGCTGACCTCGAACTCAGAAATCCTCCTGCCTCTGCCTCCCAAGTGCTGGGATTAAAGGTGTGCGCCACCACCGCCCGGCTAGTTTTCTCTAAATACAAACTAGCTTAATTTAGTTGGAAATGTAGCGCATGTGTTCTGTATCCTTGGTGAAATTTTGTCTACATTTTCTAGCAATTGATGGGAACATGTTTAGTCCCCAAGTGTATTTATGGGTATTCTTACTCCTTTGGGCTCTGTGCATGAGCATCCTGCGTCTTGGAGATCTGTTGTTAGATGCATGCACATTTATGCCCATTGTCTTAGTTTAGGGAATTTGGCCTTTTAAAATTAAATAACATTCCCCTATCAATTTTCTGAGATTTACTTTTGTTTTGATATTAATGAAATTGTTTTCTTTTGTTGAAGTTCTGCATGTATCTTTTCTTGGTCGTTTCATTTTTTTAACCTATGTATGCCTTTAAACATCAGTGGATATTTTTCTGTTGTATGTAGTTTGTCATGGCATTAAAATCCAGTATAATGATGTTCAGGTTTTAACTGATACACAAAGTTTAAATTTATTATAATTATTACTATTGAATTTCAACCTACTATATTATGGCTGTTTTATTTGTTGAGCCCCTTGATTTTTTTTTCCTCCTTTGCATATAATTTTGAGTTTTGCATTTAACTTTTTATTGATTTTTATTGTAAATAGTTTTAGTCATTGACCTTGGTTATATATTTTCAGGGTCTACCTTTAAATAATACCATAACTTCTAACAAATAGTATGACCAACTTTATATTTACCTTCACTAACTTCACCTCAAGAACTCCCTGTGTCTTGGTGTACATATTTATGGTCTCTTAAGACTTTTTTTTTTTTTTGGTTTTTCGAGACAGGGTTTCTCTGCATAGTCCTAGCTGTCCTGGAACCTGTTCTGTAGACCAAGCTGGCCTCGAACTCAGAAATCCGCCTGCCTCTGCCTCCCAAGTGCTAGGATTAAAGGCATGCACCACCACCGCCCGGCTCTTAAGACTTTTCTTAACTGGAAACAACTGTGATGCACCAGACATGACTTCTGTTTCTCAGAAGTCTGTTGTATCGTGTACCCAGGACATATTTGTTATAATTCCTTTGCTCATGTAGTTACAGGACCATGAGCTGAATGCATCATCAGGAGTCTTTATACTTGGTCTTCAGAGTCTAAAAGGCCTAATTCAAACCTATCTTATTTTCAGGCCTTTTGAGAAAGTTCTTTCTCAAAAGTGAAACTTAAACCAGCTTGGCCTGTAGTTCCCTTCCTGTCTATCTTCCTACTCTCTTGCTTTTAAGTGTGGCCTGGGAGCATTCATACCATGCTGTTCTACTTTGTGAAAAGCTATCCTCTAGTACAATGCACATATGGAAAAAACCATGGGATACCTTATCACTCTCCTCAACAGATTACCGAAGGGTGGGGGTGGGGGCATTCCCCAGCTCCCTTACCAACTTGAAGAAGTGCAGATTGTTTAATCACAAAGGGGAATGCTGAACTCAAAACCCCATTTCTGAAGCTCTCTGCTTTATTTCACTCCAAACACATACTTTTAGGAATCCTGGGATTCCAGCGTCTGGCTGTTCTCGAAAAACAACTGTTTTCCTGAGAACTTTATTTAACAGCCCATCAAATGCAGTGACCTTGGGTGTGCTACTTGCAACAGGAGGAAAAGCCAGTAAAAAGCCTGGAATTTTGTGAGAAATTTCAGTTGTGAAGAAAAGAAAAGAGTTTTTGCCATCTCGGGCCAGCATCTAGGACTTACAAATCTTTGTCAGTCATGAGCCTATCTGCAAGATTTCGTTTGAAGTCTTCAATTGAAGAGTTCACTGAAAGATGTCCGCATTAAGTCATGTCCACAGCATAACACTTTCTTTTTGTCTCTTTCCCCCTCAAGGGGTGCTACATCCATTGTGTACAGATGCAAACAGAAGGGGACCCAGAAGCCTTATGCTCTCAAAGTATTAAAGAAAACAGTAAGTTTATTTCATTATATATTAGTACCTCCAAGAGACCTGAGAAGTAAGAAACCAGACTAAAAAAAAAACCAAAGTGGTCATGGAGAAGCCAAGCTGGTCTGTTGTTTGGTGGAGACCATGGGATGCTTTGATGGTCACTGGTTCTTAATCTGGATGCCCTTTGTGGAGAAGGATGAGAGGGAAACGCATTAGAGAAGGGAGGTGAGCCTTGCTTTGTTTGCGAGCTGAGTCATGGAGATGTGTGTTTGTGAAGTAAGGATACAACTGCACTGTAACGCGCTTGAGAAGATGAAATGAAACAGACACGTTTGCTCTTTGAAAGGAATCCTCAACTTCTAGGTTTTCTAAGTTTGGGTGTGTTTTAGGGAAGTGTCACTGGACGAAGGTTGCTGCTTCCCAGGCTGGACCTGCTCATCCAGAAGTTCAAAAGTAGAGGAGAGAGAATGTTTGTTTTTTGTTCTGGAGTTTCACTTCATTTGCCTAAGCTCAGAAACCAGCTAGGAAAGGTGCCCTTGTCTAAGGCTCCTTTGTAATGATAATGAGAGGAACAGAAGCAGGTGAGGTAATGTTTTCGGGTGGTGTCCCGATGTGACACTCTTTCTGCCTTATGACCCTTTCTGTTCTCTTCTGTTTATGAATGAGATTCTGGCCATAAAACTACAGAAAGACAAGAGACACTTGCTAGCACAGTGTTCCTTTGTCAAATTTCATGTCAACACCTGTGGGAAGTGTGTGTGTGTATGAAAACCCAGTTGTTAAGTGTGCCAAGGAGACTTGTCAGATACTGCAGGTCAAGAGTCTTCTATTCCCTAGGGATATTGTCACTACGTCTTTATGTATTGTCTAGCAAAGGGAAATCCATGAAGATCTTAGAGTTTCATGGAATGAAGAACTTAACATCACAGGATTTTAGCCAAGTAGAAGCAAAATGACATTTTAAAATCATGTGTTAGCATTTTAAGCTATAGCAAAAAAGCGGGGAGGGGGGAGCCCCACAGTTTAATCAGAACAGATAGCAATTTAAGTGGCAATTAATATCCATAAACTTCACACATGAGTTTTATAATTTAAGTCAATCCCAAATATACAGGAATATTTTAATTCATGTTTGTGAGTTTTGCTATATTAATTTCTCCATCAAAAGGTTTTTAAATTTTTTTGAAATACAATTTCCTATTAAAGATCTAAAATTTTTTTTTGGTGGTATATATCCTTTTTTTAAAAAATGGATATTTTATTTAAGTTCTAAACTTTTAAGAAAATAAATTAGGTTGTTTTGGTACTAATCTTACCTGTTACATTTGGACTTGGTAGCTATGTGTTTTCAGACTGGTTAAAGTGCTAGTAAATTGGCAAGTTGTTCCCTTTTTCTTTATTTCATAGTCGAGGACATTTTGGAAAGGTAGATTACCCAACAGTCTAAGAAACAACCATTCAGAAATGGTTTGTGTGAAGCCAGACGCGGTGTACCCTGAGACTTTGTGGATAGAGGAAGGGTTGCTACAAGTTCTAGGCCGGACTGTGCTCCACACTGAGATCTTGTCAGAGAGAAGAGGTGGGCAGATCTTCCTGGAAGCCGAGGAAGGGCTAGCATGTGGCTAGGATCCTCATGTCCACTGGAGCTGTGGGGCTGATGTTGTCACACACAGTTACTGCTGTGCCAAATGGAAGGAGGAAAAAACCCTGGAGGGACCTTGGCTCTGAATGCGAATTAGATGGGGACCACCCCCCACCCCCGCATCCCCGCTTTGTCTTTTAGGGGGAGCCATGCTTGGAGATGTGTAAATGAGAGAAATAGCAGGAAAAGCCACAAAGAGCAGATTGCCTCCAGTGTTTAATTCCATCTAGGTCACAGAGATGGAAAGTCCCCTTTCTAAGGGAAATGAATGGATGCTGTGAATCTATTTACAGAGGCAAACTAATGCAGAGGAAATATTTTCTTAGAGCATTCAGCAAAGGACTTGCACCCAAGGCCAAAAAGATTGCTGTGTTCAGAAAGGTTGACTTATTTATGTAATCTTTTATGTCAGACCACACAAAGTCGCCTCAATTAAACCATTTCTGACCTGTGGTTTTGTGTGACTTGGTTGACACTATGGAACCACATACAATGTCACTGAATACTTCCTAATACTCTCATTTTATGACTAGGTATAAACTTAGGAGGCCTTGAGCTTAGTATGTCTAAAACTATGTATCAGTTATCTACCTTCCTCTCTACCTATTCTCCTCCATGTATGATTCATTTCTGACTCATCATCCATCCATCCATCGATCCATTCATTAATCCATCCATCCATCCATCCATCCATCCATCCATCCATCCATCCATCCATCAGTATTAAATTAATAGAGATGGTGAAATAACTACCATAATTTGGTGACTTAGAAGAATATAAAATTATGTTCTTCAAAGCTGGTAGTGTCAGAGTCCCCAAGGCCCTGAGAGAGAAGCTATTCCATGCCTCATGTCTCTTGCCTGATTTCTGGTGACAATAACCCATCCAAATGGCCAACTTGTCCTCATATTTCCTCATACCATATTCCCTAGGGAATGGATGTGGCACACTGTCTCTCATCTTGTAGGAATGCCAGTGCTGCTGTGTGGGAAACCTGCCCTTCCCAGTATGACCTCATCATAACTAATTACATCTACAGTAACACAGTTCTACCAATCATATTATCAGATAGCACATCTAAGGTTAATTTAGAAGTAGTCTATCTAATATTTTATCTGGTGATGAATACATTTCACATTAAAATGTTAATAAATACAAAGAAATTTACCTGACTTATAAGTCAGTGTGGTTCTTGACCTGTGGGTTGTAATTCTTTTGAGAGTTGGATGCCCCTTCTACAGGTCAATTGGGAAACACAGATAGCTACATTATGATTCATAACAGTATCAAATTTACAATTATGAAGTAACAAGGAAATAATTTTATGGTTGGTGATCATCACAATATGAGGAATTGTATTAAAGGGTTGCAGCATTAGGAAGCACTGTTATAAGTGATTAACTTATTATATAAACATGCTAAGTAAAAGGTTTGTTATCTCCTTTTAGAGTTAACTATTTAATAACAATAATTATGTTTCTCAGAATCTAAACATTTTTATTGGAATTTATTCTAAGTAATTTTATGGTAATATTAAGTTCCTTTCTCATAGCTTAATATTTTTGGAGTTATTTATTTATACCGTCCATGAGAAAATGATACCCTATTCAAAGACTCTATTCATCATTGAGAGTCTGTCATACATTATAGGCAAATGCTTGACTTTCTCAGAGAAAGATTCACCCTCATGATGAGACTCTGGAGAAAAGCAACACTGAATATGTTCCTACACTAAAAAGCACCCGGGCACCTTCTGTAGTAATGGGCAATTGTCTCATGTGTCAGCGATGGGGTTAAACTTCAATACCAGTCAGAGTAAGCAAGAGAAGAAATGGATTGATGCACTTTTTCTGTTCTTTGTTTACTTCCTCCCCCACCTTAGTACTAAACATTCCTGTGGTGAAAAGGCCTTCCTGTTCAGTAGGTGGGGCTTTTATTTTGAAGCAGTATTGGACTCCCTGAAAATACCACTTTGTTCCTCATAAATGCCTCATTATCTCAAGAGTTAGAACTAATTGGCTTAAAGTTGTCACTGAGGTTATTACTATGGACTTTATAAGTCTTAAATAATAGGAAGAAAGAATTGCTCACTGGTGCTGATGCCTTTATGTTTCCTGACACTTCCTTCCTTTGCTGACCATGCAGATGATTCTATCTTGCTTTTCTTTTTGTGTCTGTACTATATACTTTGTGACAACAGTGAAGTCACACTCAAGACTGTATGAAAGAGATAACTTCAAGCATCACACTTGAAGATATTAAGCACAACACACTCATCTTGGTCTGAGTTTTGCTGGGTTAAATGGAATCTCCACTTCCAAAATATGGCAGCAGGACAACAGAGTTTTATTTCAGGGGTGACCCATGTGGATTAAAGTCACCTTTTATTCATTAAAAACCTATCTCAGAATCTATATGACTTCTAAAGTTTAGCCTGCATGGCTTGGTTTCAAAATAAGTAGCTTGGTATTTAATAAATGTATGCTCACTGATAATTTATACTGTCTCTGGAAATTTAGAGACTGACAGAAAAATGCTAGAAATCAGATAAAATTTCCAGCTGCATGTATGGCTCAACAGCTGGGGAGGTTAGTTATATTCTTCTAACTGTAAAATCCATTCTTTCACGAAATAAGCTAGGGTCAAGTCTGAGGGCTCATCTTCGTGTGAGTACTCAGAATGCATGGGTATTTGACTGTCCCCCCCCCACAGTTATACAAACATGAGGTCCGATCATAGACTCCAGAGATAGGGACACTGTGTTTAGTCATTTCCACTACTTACTCTCTGTGTGACTATATAAGTTATAGACCTTTGCTCAAAATCTGTTTCAGCTATAAAGTGAGTTTAAGAACATCTAACTTACAGTATTCCAGTGAAGATTAAAATGAGATTGCTCATATAAAATATTTCCCAGGACACAGCAAGCACGATACACATGATGCACATAATCCCCTGAGTTTAATGGAGGGAATCCACAAAGACATTTCATCATGATATAAATTAGTGTTAGGCAGTTCTGACATCTCATTAGCTTTGAAATTGAGTGGTGTGTGACACATGATTGCTTATGTGTACATTTGTCTGTTTGTTTTGGGACAGGGTCTCACTGTGTAGTCCTGGCTATCCTGAAACTCCCTATGTAGTCCAGGCTGGCCTCCAACAACCAGAGGTCTGCCTGAATTTGCCTCCAGGATGCTGAAATAAAGGCATGTGCCAACATGCCTGGCTATACTGTGTACTTTCGTATGAACAAAATTCATGATACTACTTTTGGAGTACTTTTAGCATTATTGCACAAATGGGTATTGACTTTACTATTTTGATTAATAACATTAAATGTGGCATGCAGAAAAGATTTCTGATATTATGCCTTCCTATTTAGGGAAATATATACTTGTGATACCTAGATTAGAGCCTTTCTGCCAGACAGCTCTTTTCTGATTTGTACTTAGGTGCCACGTGCCAGACCCACAGTGCTACAGTATTTTCAGGCCCAAGATCTTAGTGATATGGTAGAAAATTACCTATACTTTTTTTAAAAAAAATATTTTCTTCGAGTAATTTTAGTAAATATTTACCAAGTAATTGATGTCAAGTTTTATATGTTTTCATAATAGCAATTTACACTCTTCAGGGGGGAGAACTATAAACCATCAAGTTACTTAAAAACTTCAACTAAATTTTCTTCTCATCCTTATAGAATTTGAGTAGATGGCTGTAATGTAGTAGGGGAATGTGGAGGAATGTTCTAGGTAATGTTACAGACTGGAGCCAGGTTTCCTTCCAAATACTGTTTAGATGAATAGTCATGATGTTGCCACTAGGAGAGATTTGTAAACTACTTAGTTCTTGGAGGTAATACCCTTTTTTTCCAGTTTCCGAACAGGATTGCTTGAAATAGCATCTGTGGAAGTATACAGGCTATCATTGTATTTCCTGACTGCTCTAGGTATTCACAGCGGGACTCCCTGTCCTCCAGTCTAGCCCTATTTACATCTGTAACTGTTAAACCTTGTATCAGTATTCACTAAGATTCCTTTAGAAATAATATGTGATATTTATGTACAGAACTGATTTTGAGTCCAGATGTGCTATATTCCTTTACTAAGGGATGAACTTTGGCCAAGTGACAGACTTTAGCTGCCATACACATTCATTTTACACAAAGATGCATGTCCTCAAGTGGAGACACTAATATCTCTTTATAAGAAAACTAGCAACAGGAAATTCAAAATCACTCAAAATGGCACCCACAGTCATTTCCCACTCTGGGGGTTGATATATATTCATTTATTCATCCAGTCATTCATTATTCTTTCTTTTGAGACTTGGGAATCAAATGCAGAGCCTTGTGAATGTTAGCCAAACATTTCAGCAATGAGTTACATCCCCAGCCTGTGTTATTATCACTCTCTAGCTAAGTCTCAGAGATTAAATAGAATCGTTGACTATGATCTGAGTCTTGTGTGGCTCAAGCATGCTTTGAACTATTAGTAGCAACTATAAGTTGTAACACTTTATCACTACCCATAGAATTACAGAACTGAAATCAGCATTAGCGACTTTGAACATTTTATTTTGAGAAACAAAATGATATCCTAGATTTACTATTTAGGACCTTTGGAACTAAAGCTTTTATTTGTTTCCTTCAGTAATTTTTATCAGTGTCTGATCACCACAGCGTTCAAGCCCATATTCCAACATTGTTTGCATTTGTTTCTTGAAAATTAAGCTAATTTTCTCCTTTTCAGGTTTCTGACATTGATGGGTCAGTAATGTGTGTCTTATCCGTATTGTATAACAGATCATTCACTATTTAGTGAATTTAAACAACAAGGACTTACTGTTTTTCACAGTCTGACCAGATAATTGGATGATGGATTTTTTTTTTTTACAGTTGTTTGTTTGATGATCTTAGCAGGGTCCGCATGATTGCAGATAGCTGGGTTCCTCTGCTGTGGGTGGGCAGCTGGGAAAACTGTCTCTTCTCTCCATTTTCCTTAATTCTATCATATAAGAAGCTGTGTCTCTGCTATTGTCTTCTCCCTCTTCTGGAATTAGGGAATATTATATCTTAGAGGCCAGCTCAATCTCTAGGAAAGGTTTTCTGATCCTCTCTATGGCTCTTGCATTAGTTCTTTATAATTTTTACTTTGACCTATGAGTCATCTTCCTTACGCACAGGAAATGATTCTTGGTGACTGAGGACCTTCATCTGCTTCTTCACTATAGGAGGAAGCCTGCCTTCTTTTGCAGATGACCCAGTTCCTCTTAGTTCTACTTCTCATGAGGGTGACTGTCTTTAAGACATTGAATTTCTTCCTTACCATATTAGTATGAATTCATTTTTTTTCTCCAAAGTACGTAATTCTTCTCCAGCCAAATCTTTCTTGCTTTGGACTTGTCAGACTGCCATGTAATAATGTCTGGGTGGTCGAAGGCAATGTGCACCCACTACAGAACCTGGAAGATATACCTCCAATATATTTATCTTCCTATAATTTGTGTCTATTCAGGACAAATGGCATTGTGTAGTTTACCAAGTTTGTTTGGGTAGAAGTCAGCATTGTTCAGAGGCACTCTTGGTGACCTTTGTGACTGAGTATACTCAGGATAATTGGTGTAAGCTGTTCACCACACGTAGACAGACATTTCTGTCCTCCTCAGCCAAAGCACAGGAGACATTCTCAGAGGCAACTTTTCTTGAATCCAAGGAAAGTTAGAAAATTCACTAAATTTCTTGCATTTCTCCAGGTAAATATTTTTCTTAGAGTGGAGACTTTGGGGGCCACAGAGGGCTCCTTTATAAGTTAACTTCTTGATAAACAGAAATAAAACACACTGTGTTTTGAATTCTTCAACCTTAAAAATCTTCTAAAAACTCCTTGGTTTAAATGCAGTCCTGTATTCTATGCTGATTATTAATGAAATTGCAGGGTTTCAGCCTATTCCATAATTGCTCTGAACTCCAAAATCCTCAGGAATGCTGTTAGAATTATAAAAAAATTTAATGATGTTCTTCAATATTAGGTCAAGAAACAAGACTTAGTTATGTTTCTATACACTGAACAGCAAGTCATCATAAAAAGCAAAACAAAAGGCATAAAAATATTTAAAAATTAATTTAACAAAGGAGATGAAAGGCTTGCACACTAAAATTTATAAAACAACAATGAATGTAGTTGCAGAGGATGCACATAAGTGGAAACATGCCACCTTTTTTCATAGAAATAGCAAAACAATAGTGAAATTCCTGTGGAATCACACACACACACACACACACACACACACACACACACACACACACACACACACACAATCTCAAATGGGCAAAGCAATGCATAAAATGAACCAAGCCAAAGTCATCACCAGACCTTACTTAATTTAAAAAACATTGCTAGAAAATTGAAATCAAAACAACATGATATGGTGATAAACAAAAACAAAGAGATACCTAGAACAGAATAGATACCCTAGAAAGCCACACATTTGAGGTAAGGTAAAGATGCCAAGAATACACAACAGGGGCAACATGATATCTACAACAAACTGTCCTGAAACCTTTATCTCTTTGTGCAGAAATGAAATTAGCACTAGAGAGATGGCTCAGCAGATAAAGGCAATTAATGTCTGAGTCTGACAATTCAAATTCAGTTCCTGGACCCAACAACAAAGGAAAGAGAACTGACTCCTGTAAGTTTGTCCTCTGACCTCCACATGTGTGTGCATGCATGTTCTCTCTCTCTCTCTCTCTCTCTCTCTCTCTCTCTCTCTCTCTCTCTCTCACACACACACACACACACACACAAAGAGATAGAAATGAGATCCTTATCTCATACTACAAATATTAATTACAATTGACTAAAGATTTAATGCAAAATATCAGCTGTAAAATTTATAGAAGAAAATAACCAGGACATAACTTGGAAAATGATTTATTTATTTATTCATTTATTTGGCTGTGGGACTACAAATAGCAAAATCAAGTTTAAACTAGCAGAACTGTATCAAACTAAAATGTTCCTGTACAAAACAGGTGCCATGCTGTTTAATGCAGTTACTTGGAGAGGGAGCAGGGAGGCAGGAATATCTCTTGAGCCAAGAGTTCAGAGTCAATCTGGACAGGAGTGAAAAAAATCTGCTAAGCATGTTGGCACATGCTCGCAATTCCAGCATGCAGATGCTAAGTTGGAAGCTACTATGAGCTATATAGGAATACTAGAGTACCCAAAGCATTATACAGAACCTGTCTCACAAACAAATAAATAAACAAATAATAAATACATAAATAAATAAAATTTCTGCATTACAAAAGAACAACTTAAAATGCAAACATTTGCAAGCCATATATCTAGTAAAGGGTTAATGACCACACTATTTGAGAAATTCAAAGAAACTCATTAGCAAGAAAAAAAAATAACTGGATAAGGGCAAAGGACCTGAACAGATGTCAGATATCCTCCCCAAGGTGGCACACACTGTGCACCAGACACATGAAAAGAAGCCCTGCCTCACTAGTTACATCAAAGGCACCGCCAGATGTCAATATCTTTATTAGGATAGCTATGATTAAGAAAAGGGTGCTACTAAGCATATGAAGACCAAGAAATCTTGATAAATTTTGGCAGGCATGTAAACTGTTGACAGTCATTATGGAAATTAACGTGGAGATTCTCCAGAACTGAAAATAACAGTAGCTTTGACTCAGCAATCCCTTCTCTGGATATAACCCTTAAAGTAAGATCACTACCTCAAAGAGGCTATCCTTCCTCCTGTGCTCATTACCGCATTATTCACAGCAACAGTCCTAGAAAACAACCTGCATTCCTCGAGCGATAAATGAAGAAAGGAAATATTGAAAATGTCAAACAACATCCAGCGTTCAAAAGCAAGTAAATCATATCTTTTGCTGAAATATGCACAAACTCCAGAGGACATTACACCGAGTACAGTCATTCAGATACAGACATGTAAAGGTGATCTCACTTACATGTAGAATCTAAACATGATGAAATCATAAGGGTAGAGAGTGAAAGTGAGGTTGGAAGATCAGGGCCACAAGGTGTGAGCTCTGGTGACAAATGACAGTGTCCCCTGCCTTGCCTTCTACCTGACCTTTGGGAGTGTTGAAATCTGACTGTGGGCCACACATTTACTCACTGCTATGATGCATGGAGAGAAAGAGCCTTCCCTCTGGTTTAAAGATGTGCTGCTATTAAACACTGCTATGAGCCACTCATTTGTGTTCTCTGAAAGTGCAGGCAAGGTCACCTTGGCCACTGACAGAAAGAGGAATAAATCAGAAGCACAAATAGACTTTTGGGGGCCAGTCGAGGTCTTAGCACACATTAAGGAAAGTAGCTTGCAGATAACAAGCCATGTCAAGTGAGGTGTAACTTTTTCAAGTGCCTGTCAGTTGGAACATATTGATTTTCCTAGGGACTATTAAGCCAGGTTTTCTGAAATAGGAGCAGAGATATTTCTATTTGGTCTGTGACAGGTAGGTGTATGTCCAATGAAGAGAGAGGATGGTTGGGTGGAATGTTAAAATCTTGGCTGTTAAACCCCATACCACTTGCAAGTCTCAGCATTCTTGTTGAGACTTCCTTGCCATAATTTGTATGTGTGTGTGTGTGTGTGTGTGTGTGTGTGTGTGTGTGTGTGTGTGTGTTAAGGGTTGTTTGCACGTTTTCTGGTTCATATATAAATATTGAAATTTGTCATAATTCTGCTCACTTATCTATGTTCTTACCTGATGAGCTATCATAGCCATCTTATTTCCTTTGCTTTGCTTTGTGAACACCATAATCCAGAAGTAAATCAATGAGGAGGTTGGGAGAGAGGGTAAAAAGAGGCGGGGATAAACTATTGTTTAAACAGGTGACATTGCTCAAAAATAACCATAATCAAAAGATAAGTGCATTGATTTATCTATGATCTGCTTAAACGACCATATTTAACCTCCTAGTACTTTAACAGTGAGAAACAGGAACTAAGATGATCTTGACCTTTTAAGTTGAATCTATAGAACAGAGACAGAAAACGTGTAAAAAGCCAGGAACAGAGGACATATGAGAGAGACAGCAGTCTCCAAGAGCTGAGTGGGAAGCACCTTGCAATAAGCAAGCCTTGGACAGGGGCAGTAGGGCTCAGAAGAGACAGAAAAGCCACGTAGTCTATTTGCCTAAATGCACTTAGTATTCATATCTTAATGAGAAAAAGAAAAGCTGTAACTTCAATATTAATAGAGAAAAACAAGAGGCTGTGAGATTTACACTTTCCTTCAGCTTTAAGCTGTTTTAAGGTACAGAGTTGGTTAAAATTCCATCTTTTGGTATGATATAAAGAAAAGAACAATGGGCAGAGATGTTTCAGTTGTAGAGTTTGGAAGTTGCTAATCACCTTCAGTAGAAGGGGAGGAGATGGATGCTCATGTGCCCAAGCTTCTTAACTAGAAGAGATTCAAATAGCTTTCAGCATTGGATTTGTTTTTAGTGTTTTCCACATTAAACACTCTGAAATGTTTCCTTCAGTAGCTCTAATAGTAACATATACAATACCAGTCAGAATGGGGCCAGCGATTAATTACTAAGTGTGACACACACACCTCCTCCCCATGCTAGTGCAAAGCTCTCCATGGTGGGAGTGTTCCATTTAATAGAGTTTTAGAGATTTGTCCAAAGTACACAGATACACATATGACAAGACTTCTGAGAATCCAAACCAGGCTTTTTGAAATTTGTTTCATCCAGGCAGCAAAAGGAGAAAAGGCCAAAGACAGGAATGATCTTCGTCCAGATTAGCTGTTGTTCCTTGCCAAGCTGATAAAACAAAACAAAACAAAACATAAACCTTTATTGACACAGCCATAGAGGAGTCCACCATAGCTACTAAATCATGCTCTAAAACAAGGGCAAGTAATGTTATCTGTGTAGAGAATGCAAGCAACGTATTTCCTCTCTGAATTCGGTTAAAGCCGTAGTTTAATGCGTCTCAGCATGCATTATCCACTGCTGTGGTTTGGATGTGAATTCTCCAGAGATTCGTGTGCTGGAAGTCTAGGCCCTAAGGCATGGTATTGAAGTGATGTGGTTTCTGAGATGATTGCATCATGCTGCTGAGCTGACCTTGAAGGAGATTAGTGTAGTTGTGACAGCACTGAGTTAGATCTCTGAGAAGTGCTTGCTTTAAAGCAAGGCCATCTCTTCTGCAGCCAATTCTTTTCCTAATTTCCCACTAATGCGTGATACAGCCTGGAGGCCCTTGTCATGATGCTGTCACCTTGCTGTTTGAACCCCCCTAGTCCTTAAGAACCATGAGTCAAATGAACCTTTTTATTAAGGAATATCTTGTCTTAGGTGTTCCTCTGTGGTAACATAAAGTGAACTGAGATGTCCACTAATAAATGAAACAAGAACAACTGGGGAAATGTGACCTGTGACCCACACTTGTGTTTTGGTGCTGGTCCTGTCTTAGTGCCGAGATTCTTCTTTAAGATTTTAAAATCAGAATAGTCTAGGATAATTTTGTTATAATGGCATCTAGTTATGCTGAATGTTTGGATCCATTTGAAGATATAAAATAATGACATGACATAAAAGAACCTGTGACTGACATCTTTTATTGATAAACCAACGCTCATCTAAGATGATTACTCTTGTCTTTTAAATTTTGACGTATTTTAAAAAGGGAATATTGATAAAAAGTCAAGTCAAAATTTAAGCATCTCACTAATATCTGCACATACACACAAGTAAGTCTCTTTTATTTTCTATAAAGAATTATCCTTAACAGTGCTCCATACCTAAATACTGCCAGGAGAGAGTTGGTCTACCAGGAGTGCAGACACGCCTGTGAGCAGAGGTAAGACCACCACTTCTACTCCAAGGGACCTTTCTAGAGACCCCAGGACACAGGAACCTAGGAGCAGTCTGGGACAGGATCCTTCCAGTTTCTGTCTTCGCCTCGGAGAAGACCCTGTGCCACAGATGTCTATACCCAAATTCCTCCTGGAGAGAACTAGTCTCCCAAGAGTTCTGACACACAGGTTTACAGAAGGGACAAGCCACAGTCAGAGACAGCAAGACAAGCTAACACCACAGATATCCAGGTGGCAAGAGGCAAGGGCAAGAACATAACAGAAACCAAGGCTACTTGGTATTATCAGAACCCAGTTCTCTCACCACAGTGGGCCCTGGAAACCCCAACACACCAGAAAAGCAAGACTGATTAAAATCACATCTCATGATGATGATAGAGGACTTCAAAAAAGACATAAATAACTCCCTTAAAGAAATACAAGAGAACACAGGTAAACAGCTTGAAGCCCTTAGAAAGGAAACACAAAAATCCCTAAAGAATTGCAGGAAAACACAATCAAACAGGCAAAGGAAATGAACAAAACCGTCCAGGATCTAAAAATGGAAATAGACACAATAAAGAAATCACAAAGGGAGACAACCCTGGGTATAGACAACTTAGGAAAGAGATCAAGAGTCATAGATACAAGCATCACAACAGAATACAAGAGATAGATGAGGGAATCTCAGGTGCAGAAGATACCATAGAAAACATTGACACAACAGTCAAGGAAAACTCAAAAAGCAAAAAGCTCCTAACCCAAAACATCCGGGAAATCCAAGACCAAGGGCCAAACCAATAATGGGTATAGAAGAGAGTGAAGATTCCTAACTTAAAAGGCCTTTAAATATCTTCAAAAAATTATAGAAGAAAACTTCCCTAAAACCTAAAAAAAAGAGATGCCCATGAACATACAAGAAGCCTACAGAACTCCAAGTAGACTGGACCAGAACAGAAATTCTTCCTGTCACATAATTATCAAAACACCAAGTTCACTAAACAAAGAACGAATATTAAAAGCAGTAAGGGAAAAAGATCAAGTAACCTATAAAGGCAGGCCTATCAGAATTACACCAGACTTCTCACCCGAGACTATGAAAGCTAGAAGGTCCTGGGCAGATGTTATACAGACCCTAAGAGAACAAAAATGCCAGCCCAGGCTAATATACCCAGCAAAATTCTCAATTACCATAGATGGAGAAATCAAGATATTCCATGACAAAAACAAACTTACACAATATCTTTCCAGAAATCCAGCCCTACAAAGGATAATAAAGGAAGAAGGGAAACTACTCCATAGGAAAAGGAAGAAAGTAATCTTTCAAGAAACCCAAAAGAAGATGGCCACACATAAAAATAACATAAAAAATAACAGGAAGCAACAGTCACTATTCCTTAATATATCTTAACGTCAATGGATTCAATTCCACAATAAAAAGACATAAACTAAACAGATTGGATATATAAACAGGACCCAGCATCTTGCTGCATACAGGAAACATACCTCAATGTCAAAGACAGACACTCAGAGTAAAAAAGCTGAAAAACAATTTTCCAAGGAAATGGTCCCAAGAAACAATAGCCATTCTATTATGGAATAAAATCAACTTTCAACCAAAAGTTATAAAAAAGAATAAGGAAGGATACTTCATACTCATCAAAGGAAAAACCTACCAAGAACTCTCAATTCTGAACATGCTTCAAAGTGAGGGTACCCACATTCGTAAAAGAAACTCTACTAAAGCTCAGAAGCCACATTGCACCTCACACAATGATAGTGGGAGACTTCAACACCCCACTCTCATCAATGGGCAGATCATGGAAACACAAACAGGTACACATGGAAAGTAACAGAAGTTATGAACCAAATGGGTTTAACAAGTTTCTATAGAACATTTCATCCTAAAATAAAAGAATATACCTTCTTCTCAGCACCACAAGGTACCTTTTCTAAAACTGACCGTATAATTAGTCACAAAACAGGCCTCAACAGATACAAGAAGATTGAAATAATCCAATGCATCCTATCAGATCACCATGAACTAAGACTGATCTTCAATAGCAACAGAAACAACAGAAAGCCCACATACACATGGAAGCTGAACAATGTCCTACTCAATGATAACTTGGGCAAGGAAGAAATAAAGAGATTAAAGACTTTTTAGAATTTAATGAAAATGAAGGCACAACATACCCAAATTTATGGGACACAATGAAAGCAGCGCTAAAAGGAAAACTCAACTCTGAGTGCCTACAAAAAGCAACTGGAGAGAGCATATACTACCAGCTTAAGAGCACATCTGAAAGCTCTAGAACAAAAAGAAGCAAATACACTCAAGAGGAGTAGATTGCAAGAAATAATCAAACTCAGGGCTGAAATGAACCAAGTAGAAACAAAAAGAGCTATACAAAGAATCAACAAAACCAGGAGCTGGGTCTTTAAGAAAATCATCAGGATAGATAAACCCTTAGCCAGACTAACCAGAGGGCACAGAGACAGTATCCAAACCAACAAAATCAGAAAAGGGAGATATAACAACAGAAACTGAGGAAATTAAAAAAATTCACCAGATCCTACTACAAAAACCTATACTCAACAAAACTAGAAAATCTGGAAGAAATGGGCAATTTTCTAGACATATACCAGGTACCAAAGTCAAATTAGGACCAGATAAACTATCTAAACTGTCCCATAACCCCTAAGAAATAAAAGCAGTCATTAAAAGTTTTCCAACCAAAAAACACCCAGGACCAGATGGGTTTAGTGCAGAATTCTATCAGACCTTCAAAGAAGACCGTATACTAATACTCTTCAAACTATTCCACAAAATAGAAACAGAAGGAATTCTACCCAGTTCATTCTAGGAAGTCATAGTTATGCTGCGTATTCTTCCTTGGAGATGGAATTGTTTCTGTGTAATCAGGAACTTGTCACAATTACCTTTCATAGAGGACTTCATAAGAGATTTTTTCTACTTCTATCATGTTTAATGTTCCAAATAGATTTAAAAACTGGTTGAGTGCATATTACTTTTAGATCCAGAAGACATCATGTATATTTAAGAGACCTTTAACTATTATAAATTATTTTGATGGCTTAAAATATGTCAATACTGAGTTATATATTTTAAAATAAATTTTATCAATTTAATTAAAATAATTTTAAAAAATTATCTTTGAACCTAACACTACTGAGTATCTGGAAGGGAAAATACTTTTTTTTAAAAAAGTCAAAGATATCTTTTTTTTTCCTTCTATGAAATTATTTCTTAGGCTGGAGAAATGGGTCATTAGTTAAAAGTGCCTGCTTTTTTGGCAAAAGACTTTTGTTTGGGTCACACTGAGTGGATCACAATTGCTTCTAACTCTAGCTCACTGTTATCTGCACAAATACACATGTATATACACACCAGCACCTAGATACATAAATAAAAGTAAAATTAAACCTAAATACACACACACATGCACACACATACATAAATAAATAAATAAATAAATAAATGTATTTTTGATGTTTTTAGAGTGAATTTATCTGTGTCTCAAGGTTATGCCTACTTTGCCCTGTTCTTTCCAAGTGCCTCTGGATTCAAGAACTTTTTCATCCATGGTATGTTCTCCATGGAAGGCGTAAAGAGTCCTCATGCCAGGACCCTTGCCAGATGCTGTCTGCAGAAGAACATAGCCAGATAGGAGTACTTGTAGCTGTACATGGCTGGGGACAGATGGTGATTTTCACCAGTGGGATGGGAAAGCCAATAAACACCCTGCAAACATTCAGGGAGGAAGTAAACTCCACAGGACACAGAGGTCTGCCACATGGACCACACGCCCCTTGGCTTCTGCCTCTTTCCATCTCGATGGCTTGGGAAGTATAGAGAGAAGGAGATGGCGGGAATTAAACTAGAATGGACATTCACGGACACAGTGTCTCTGAGGACAGCTTTTAGATTATGAATCTTTTACCCAGAAGACATAAGGATGAGCTATGGGGGTGCTCTGAGAACATGCAGCGCACTGTATGGAAAACCACACTGCACACATGGTCATTCTTTCGGTCCTGATTTCTGAAGTGTCTGGAGCCTTCCGGGAAAGTGGAACTCCGGCGTTTGCTGATGTTAATGTATAAGTATTCTCAGCCTGGAGGGCAGATCTGGACTTTCGCATCTGGAAAAGGGAACCAAAGAGCAATATCCTCAAGACCTGTTTAAAGCCTTCTTTGTAATCTTTCTGTTTTTTAACTCCTCACCCAATTTTTTTAAAGATATAATTAAGTATAATTATAGCATTTTTTTCCTCTTCCCTTTCCTCTATCCAAAATCTCCCACATACATTTCCTTGCTCTCTTTCAAATTCATCTCCACTTTTCATACATTGTTATTGAGTGAATATATGTGTATGCATATATGTTCTTAAATATAACCTATTCAGTCTATATCATGTCACACACACATATGTGTGTATGTGTGTGTGTGTGTGTGTGTATGTACGTATGTATATGTTTTCAGGGCTAATCATTTGTCGTGCTCTTTTCTAGGGAAGACTACGTCTTCCACTCAGCATGTTCAGTTGCCTGTCCTTTTTGTGTAGGGCTGAGACCTTGGGCTTTCCACCGACCACGTTGGCATGTCTGTTGGTATTATCCTGGTTCAGCTTACATTTGGGCAATCACATTGGTCAGACCTCATGAATATAACTTCTGACATTACTAGGAGACACAGCTTCACAGCAAACTCCTTAATTTTTTGTTCTTACAGTCTTCCTGTGCCCTCTTCTCAGTGTCCTCTGAGCCTCGGGTGTGGTAGTGTTTGTACATGTGTCTGTTGGGACTGGGTACCATAACTCTGTGTTTAGCTTGTAGGTTTCTATACTGGTCTTCATCTGCTGTGCTGAGAAGTTGCATTGATGAGGGGTGAAGATTACGCCTATCTGTGGACATAAAGACAGATGTTTAGATCATGGTTAAGGATTATGCCGTTTAATTTTTCAAATGATGATTTTTAGCATTTTTGAAGAGCAGTCATCAGTAAGTTGAAAGAAATTCTTTTGGGGAGGAAGAGGCAGTTGGGCGAGGAACTAAGGTAATCGTTAAGAGCATCAAGGTGTTTTATGTTTACATAGACTCTTGGTAGAGGAGCCACTGCCAAGATCTAATTGATGAGTCTTAAAATGCTAATGACTCTAGAGATTTTTATTTCAATTATTTCATACATGATGAAGGTGTGAGCTTTTTAAAATATAATTTATGGCTTGGTTTTCTAACGGAAAGCCGATGCCTTGGTTTTAAGAATCGCACAGATCAAAGGACTGTCTTGGGAGCTCTAAGATTCTCTGGCATTTTGCCCTCACTGTAAGTGATTTCAGATTCATGCAACTGAGCCATTGTTGTTTGACTGAAAGAAACATAAACTGGAAGCTAAATCTCACTGTTTCTGTGTCCTCTTGAGAATTTTACAGGTATTGTGCAAAGTATGATCTTGACCATGTCAAATTCTGAAGATACTGTGAAGAAATTATTAGAACCCAAATATGTATAGGGCCTGGCTGATGTAAAGACAACTGAAATGTGACTCTAATGATGAATAGTAATGATTAAACGTAAGAAATGGCCTTAAATATTGCTTAAAATTTAAGTGAGGAGTTGCTACTTTGGTCTCAGTTTCTGAAAAAGCTCAAGTAAAATATGTATTTAAGTGAAAACACACACGAGTCGCTCCCTCCGGTCACTGCTTGGCAGGGACATTATCTTGAACTCTTAATGGATTTGATGAAGCTCTCTTCTACGCTATTGTAGCTCCTCCTATCAGAGTTTGAAATTGTTAAACAAAACATGAGGAAATGTTAATTTTGTAAGTGTCATCTTAGGGAAGTCACCAGCATTCCCTGGGCTTCCATGGACCAAGAAGTTTCTACACAGACTGTCAATCCATATAACACCAAAAATTCTGGTTGTGCTCAATGTGTCCATTTTATACATAGAGAAACTTAAGTAATCCTTGTTCAGACTCAGTGACCAGACAGAGGGCTCAGAGTAGCCAAGCCATCTAATTGTCATACAACATAAAGAAAATTTAAGTACAGCCAAAGGCAGTCACTACCACAAGGCTTATGTTAGTTCAACTGGTAAAGAACAGACACCACATCTGGATTAGGCAGTGATGATATCGGGCCATTAAATGATATTTTCAGTGAAAAAGTAACAAATCACATTTTCTGGCTTGAAAATATGAAAAAGACATTTTTTAAAATCTAAAATTACATAAAACAACATACTGACAACTACTTATGTTTCAGTTGTAGCTATTTTCCTGTTTTCTATATCTTACACTTAAAAAATACATAATATATGTTTGTTCTCTTCCTCCTCGGATAATCTAAGCCCTAAAAGAGGACTTGGGTGGCTCGGCATTAACTCTCTTTTCATCGTGGGGTGGATATCACTCTCTGTTTGGAGAGGACTTGACCATGCTGGTGTTGGCATCTCCTTTGGGAAGATGGAGAGCTGGTACTCATCAAGGCATTGTGTCACAGGGGGTCCCATCCTTTCATCTTCTTGTGCTTGCCTCTGCTGTTGTACCTGATATAAATCACGAACTATTTCAGGTAAAAGCAAGGAGTGGGGTTTGAAGGAAATACTGCAGGGGGCTCCTTTCTGACAGCTGAAAAACCTCTGTAAAATGATAAGGGAGAAAACCAGGCAGGATTTAAGCACTATCTGCAGTGAGCTTAAAAATCAGTGAATTCACCTGATAGCTCTAAATTGTGTTTCATAGACTGTTATTCACTCACCTTGGAAGAACCTAGATAAGCTATATTGCACTGCATGTGTTATATAGTTAAAAACTCTAGGTTTCTGTGTGGGTGTTAGGGAATCTTGATGTTTTTCCTTGGCACAGGCAGTCATTTGCTACTCCATTATTGGTAAAAACACATATTGACACATACATGCACATACATGTACACAGATGCATGAATATACACAAGTCTTAACATCTAAAATGGTAGGATGAGAGCTAGTTAATTAATCCTAATATCAAAACTTGATATTAAACCAGGACTAAGCTACCCTTTTATAGCTATCAACCAGCTCCCAGTTCTTAATCATCTATTCAGTAATTTATTGTATATCAGGCATTGGCAAATAAAACTGTGTTTACCAATATGCTGAAAAAAAATGTTTCACTGATGTTGTCATAGAGTTAATGCTCCACTGAAAGAAGAAATAGACTGGAATAGTAATTAGATGAAAATGCATATTTTTGTGTTTTCAAATAAGTTGGGGAGTGCAATTCATGACATATGTCTTGTTATGTTAAATTTTATTCTGCAATACATCCCATGATTACCTTGAGCTCATGATTCCCCTGCTTCAGCTGCCTAAGTGGTCATATTCTAAGTGTCACAGCCATGCCTGTGGAGTGGTGAGAAAAGATGCTCTTAAGTGAAGTGAATGAAGAAAGACTCGTGGAGGACAGAGCACAAAGCCATCAAGTGTGGTCCGGAAGCTGAATATCCTCTGGAAGGAGGAAACTACACTAACTACACTAACCCAAAGAGTGAGTTCTGTTATATGTGGCAGTCTAAGCACAGTGGGACATCAACAAAGGCACTTAAACTAGGTAGTGGCATGACCTGGTTTGCATTTTATGAAGTCATTCTGTCTGCTTTGTGCAGAAGGAGGCCCTGCAGAGGCTAAGAGTCAAAGCAGGACATTATCGTAGACATTAAGTGCTGCAGCCTTTAAGGCATAGAAAAGTCAGACATGAATGGAGACAGAGTGGGAAATTTTAGTGCTTCGAGCCCAGGTGAGAAGGAATGGGGCACATACAGGAGAGTTCTTCTATGGATGAGAGCACACACGTGCTTCTAAAACAGACCTGGGTAGGGTGTGCTGTGAGGGGAGATCTTTGTGAAGATGAGAAAAACTAGATCAGTGGTACCCCTGAACAGTCTTTATTCTGGGGAGAGAACAGAAATAAAGGGAGGAGAGAGAAGTGCACACATCCTTGAAGGCCTTTCTCCTTCCCCTGCCTCCCATCCCCTCCTCTGCTGTACCGACACTGGTTTCTGTGGGACTCTGGCGTCCTCCCACATCATTTATATAAACTTGGTTCAGTTTACTGTCTCCCCCAGGAATGTTAAGCCTGTGTTCTTCACTGTCAGTAAAAGGACTCTCCTCTCTGAAGCAATTCCCAGTGCCTGTGAGCAGGAATGTTTGTTCTAAGGACCCAAGAAGGGAAGCCTACAGGGTTCTGGAGGAACTTCCTCGATACTAAGCCACCTCTGCCAAATGCTTCGTTTTCCAAAACGTAGATGCTCTCTTTTCTAGGTTAAGCTTCCAGAGCCCTTATTGTGTTGTCCAAACTCAGTTCCAGTTCTCTATACAAAGGCTCTGCGTGTCTCCTTTACCCACCTCTCTTGAAGTTTTGGGATCTGAAAGGAAGAGGAGGTGACTGGTTATAGAACAATTAGAAGACTCTGACTTTCAGAATTTCCGATGCAAAGTGAGAAGGTAATGAAGTAAAAGACTGGCTTAGAGTCTGTCGTCTTCCACTCACAGCAAAGCTGGTTGTACACCAGAAATGTCAATCAGATATTGAATTCCCCGACGGGTTATACCTGTCACCTGTCCTTCCCCACCATGTCCACCACATGTCACCCCACCTCTAAGCTGTCACATCCTTCCTGTTGACTTCAAATGCACACCAAACGATTTGAGAGACAGATGGTTGAGGGCAATTAGTATGAAGTTCAATGTGGAAGAACCCAGGAGGAAATCTTGCTTTCTTCAAAGCCTGGGACAGAAGAAAGGGAATGGAGAGTGGAATGAGTAGGGAGGGCCATGGCTTCATTATTATTTTTCTGAAGCTGCTTCTCTCCTGTCTTTTGCATCTGTACATGCTGCTCCACTGTTGCCCCACATGCCAGGGTCAATGTTACCTTATCAGCAACTCTTTCACTGTCTCCTTCACTTTGACTCTTTGCAATATAGAACATAGCAGCCCAAGGTCTATCATTTATTTATTCAAATTCTGCCTCTGCTAGGACAGAGGTTTTTTTGTTTGTTTGTTTTTTAAATACTCCAGAGTCTGTTTTATTCACTGATAACACCGTCGTGCGCAGAATATGTCTGTATGTAACAGGTGCTAAAAAAGTATTTGCTGGCCGGGCAGTGGTGGCACATGTCTTTAATCTCAGCACTTGGAAGGCAGAGGCAGACAGATTTCTGAGTTCAAGCAAGGTCAGCCTGGTCTACAGTGAGAGTTCCAGGACAACCAGGGCTACACAGACAAATCCTGTCTTTGAAAAAAAATTATTTGCTGAAGTAAGAAATAAACATGTTTTGTTGATGATGATTATAATGGTAAAATAACTCTTGGATTTTTATGCATTCTCAGTGATTGGAGAGGACAATGAAGGGAGACATGTATATAAGGAGTTGGAGGAGAGAGGGAATAAACTTTTCTGCATAGAATGAGAGCACCAAGGACCCTTAAACTTGATGTCATAAATGTAGAATTAGAAGTTGGCAAAGTTGATCACTTACCCCCAATGGATTTATTTCAGACACAGAAAAAGAATAAGAGTGAAGTGTAACTAGCTTAGGAATTTTGTCTGGAAATTATAAGTGAATGAGAGAAGGCAGATGGGTTGAGAGTATGTGAAGAAAAATGCATGAACTGACAGGCCATGGACTCTAAGTTCAGTCAGAGAAAAGGTAGAGGTGGAAACCAGTGGTGCGCCGCTGGATTTCAAGGCATTTGTAGTGTCCAATGGATGGATAGCTGGAGGTGTCACCGTGAGAGTACATTGCTAAGCAGGATCAGCAGAAGAAATGGGAAACCACTGAGTAAGTAGTAAGCAGTCCTAACTGTTAGATGCATCACTCTATGTTGCCCAAGTTATTCAGAAAAACCATGGCAACAGCTGAAGCAGAGATGCACATGTTAAAAGTCTTCAGAACAGGATGATAGGCAGGCAACCAGGAAGTGACAACAAGAGAAAGTTAAAGGCTGAATGACGGTAATGATGGGGCCACAGTCTTAAGCAACAAGGACCAGGGCCTGTGGTGTATTTCATACCAAAACCAGTGCAGGTCACTTCTAAGGTCTATGCCAAAAGCAAGACAGTCACAACATGACCAGATTTGCGTTTAGGCAAGAAGATCAAGAAAGAAAAACAGCCATCTTTAGTTAGAATTCTACAAGTACTGGGGATACTAGCTTTATGTGAGAAATCCTCCATTTGATTGCATGTGTACCACGTTTGATTTCTGCGTGCTTAAACAGCAGTCCTTACCTTTCAAGTAAGTACCTTGTAGACTAGGACTGCTCCTGAATTTAACAAAATTCCACTTGTCAAGTCTCTTTTCAAGTGTGCAGGGGTCGGCAGAGGCCCTATCTAGTCTCAGGAAATTAAGCAGAACCTATGTAGAAGGGAGTCATTCTGAAAGCTTAAAGACATTTGTTATGTATCAATTAGAAATGTATATGTTCCATGTTTGACGATGCCTCTGAGAAGCACAATTCTGTGCTTTGCATCGTTCTCTGAAAGTTATTCAAAACAAAAATAAATCAAAGATAGCAGAGAATACAGAGAAAAAAGATACAAAATCTCATTTTCTGTAAGGATAATTAAGCCTAATATGGATCTGTTAGTGCAGGTGGATATGCGCACAAAGGGGTGTGTGTGCTCCTGTGTGTGTGCGTGTGCGTGCGTGCGTGCGTGTGTGTGTGTGTGTGTGTGTGTGTGTGTGTGTGTGTGTGTACATTCACATATGTAAGAGGTCAACATTGAGTATTTCTTCTCGGTTGCTCTCCACCCTTAATTTTTGAGACTGGGTCTCTCAGAGGCTGATTAGGTAATGGATTTGACTCCAGTGGTTGGTTAGTGAGTTCCAGGGATTCACCTGCCTCCACCTCCTCGGTAGTAAGGGCCAGGTGAGTGCCACCATTCTTGATTTTTATAAGGCTCCTAGGAATCTGACTTAGATCCCCACATTTGTGCATCACTGAGCTGTCTCGCCAGCCCTAGTCCCAGTTTTGTGTGGAAATCCTGCTGCACTTGATGGAGACATTGTAGACAAAGGACATTGATGAAGGTCACCCAGAAGGTCACTCAGATTGAGGCTGCAGATCCAGGTTGCATGTAACATGGTCAGGTGAGTCAAGTCTAGCAGAGAGGTGCATCCGCAGGTCTCCTTTTCTCTCTCACTGCTCTGCCTTGTTATTTCCACAACACAGAAGTAGGTTTATCTTTTCCTTCAAGTTCCTCTTTCTTGAGTCCTTAAACCCTTTATCTTGTCAGCATCTTGACAAAAGCTCTGGAGTACATTTCACACTTAATCTTACAAAGGGTCCATTCTTAGTGAGCCTCATTCAACTGTGAGGACTTTATTGTTCCTGAAGAATCATGTTTTCTCTACATTTATTCTACCCAACCTTCTACCATGAGAGCAGACACAAACTTAGGGTTTCTTTTTATGTTGAGGAATCTTGAGTTTCATGAAGTTTTGGTACTGTTTACATTTCTTTTATTAAGTGTGCTATTAATTTTATTTTTCTTATACATAAACTTCAAAAGGCATATTTTATATCAAAAGTATAACACAATCTAGTTATATTGACTAGTTCAACAGTTACAAGAATGAATGAAGGTATTTCTTTGAATATTTTGGGTAATTTAAGGAGAAGAGCTAAGACAGAGCTCTACAGAGAATTCCCAGATGCCCAAGCCATTTAGGGATTATCTAGTTTATGCTGACAGTCCCAGCAAACATGGAGAATACAAGTGGTAAGCAAAGTTCTTTTCAATCAGCAGTAAAACACCATCTTGTGGAAAACATGAATGTGACTCCATCATTGTCTGTCTTTCTAGTATTAAAATTCATGGAGTTGGAAATTGCTCAGCAATTAAGAGTGTTTTCTGCTCTTCCAGAGGACCTCAGTTGGATTCCTAGCAACCATGTTGGGCGGGCAGCAACACCTGTTTGCTGTGTGTTGAGCTCCAGGAATCAGATGACCTCTCCTGGTCACCATGGTCACCTGCACACACATAGTATATACTCACACAGACACATATAGAAACACACAAATGAAAATAAAAGTACATTTTGTAATTTCAGGATTCATTGGTTGACCAAATAGGCACCTCTTCAGATTCTTTCTGCTAATCCCGGTCAGGGACAAGAGAGTGCTGGGATACTGTTTGGCCACTCCGTGTACTCCACTCACACATTTTACAGTTTACTGTGATTTCATTTGGTTTACTAAACATAAAAATTACATTTGACATTATTTAGACTGTGAGAGTAGAAAAGGGAAAACTTCAGCTACCCACCAGAAAGCTCTTCTGTGATCCTGAGACAAGACTTTTGAATTGTTTTGAATTGGCACAATGACATGGGAAATATTGTAAAAGTGCATACCATTTGCAAAACAGATTTCATAGAGAAACTAATTTTGAACTCAAAAGCAAATTACCAACCTAGAAGGGTTTTTTTTTGTGATGTTATCTGTTTTGAATATTCCTGAATAAATATAATCTATCCCATAATTTTAAAAAGGCATCATAATGTGGAATCTCTGTGAGATAACATGATTAAATATTTGTTTAGAATATCTATTTGTATTAGGAGAAAATTTCTTAGTGAATATGAAAATATAAAAAAGTTAAGGTATTATGTTATCTGCTCTTATTTTACATTGATCAGACACACAGGAAATATTAGGGAGGATCATATATCACATAAGTCCAAAATGCATAATGAATGAAAACAAGTACTAACTTAGGAGACTTAGGTCCTATAATTTTTTAAAAGAATCATATAAATATATTTACTTTGCATTAGTAATGAAATTATTGCTGACCTTGGATGATAAAAGCATAAATTCTATTATAATATCAGCAGATAAACTAGAATGTACAAGTCTATGTATGTAAGCTACAACTAGGCTAATAAAATTGTACTGTGCATGGAATTCACCATAAATACCTAGATTCAGGTGATCTTGTTACAAAGATTGATGCACTGTGAAAAGGTGGTGTGAATTTTTCTCACTGTAGTGACTCTTTTATTATCTGTAAGACCCTATTTAAAACTAATAATAATCCATCAGGGTTTTCTTCAACAGTGTCCTCAGAACCCAATTGGGAAGATTTACTCTCATTTAAAGTGCAAGTAAATTCTGCACTGAGGCGGACCCCTGCACCTGTGGCTCTCTGAAAGCTGTTTCAAACATGGAGTCACCTGAGTGAGAGTGAAGGTGCCGACTTCTATTGTCACCACTGTATATGATGCTTTTATATGCACAGTTTCAGTGAGTCAGCTCCAACGCCTTCTCCATCGCCAAGGTCACAAAGCTAGCTCTCTGCCAAAGCAGAGAACTACAATGCTGTGTAGTTTTTCAATGAACCACTATGGAAGAAATCTGTCCCTGTCCATTGTTCATATAGAGGTTTCATACACAAGCAGAGTAGCTCTTGCCCACTGGAAGTTTTTCATGAAACTTATAATTTCCCCCTAAGTTAAAGAAGTTTTATTTTTCTCCTTGGAGCCTCTTGTCTATATTCCAATGACCTCACTGGTTGACATCACTCACTGGCCATTATCCACATCCCACACCACACTATTTCCAGGTACCTTGTATACACTTAACAACACGTTCTACATTTATTGTTAACAATGGGATGATTTTTGTAACATGTCAAAAAAGGTTTAAAAAAAAACCTTTTACAATATACCCATATTTAATAATAATGATATTTCAACCCAGAGAGATATCTTCCGCTGAAGAATGGAGGTTTGAGTTTTAACTTGGTTTTAGGTGTGTTTATGAGTCCCTACCTGTGTGCATGTGCACTTACATATATGCTTGGAGCCCGTGGTGGTTCCAGGTGGCATTAGATTCCCTGCATCTGGAGTTACACACAGTTGTGAGCCATTATGTGGGTGCCTGGAACTGAACCTGGGTTCTCTGCAAGAACTCTTAACAGAAAACCAGCTGTCTCATGAGCCTCCAATGGATCTTTTAAGACAAAATACATCCTTTACTGTCTTCTTAAGGTATTATATAGATACATCTTCTCCTCAAATTAAATTGTAAGCTTCCTCTGAAAAGACCTTATTTTACCTGCTTTTTTGTAGGTCTCAGATTGTGTAATATGAAGCTGTCATATAAAACCTAGATGATAGATACTTATTACACATATAATGAAGAATAAACTTAGAGACCCTTGACTCTCAGTCATATGGAGATATATATGAAGTTTTGAGAATATAATGGGAGCTATGGATTTTCTTCCTTCCTAACACAGTATTTTAGGAACTGGTTTACCCAAACTTCAACTCCTACCTCTTGTGTTTGCTAGTCCCCATTTTCTTACATTGTTTTCTTTCCTTCAACATATGTCACTAGTAACATCAAAATACTTGACAAAATGGCACACTACAGGTGAAGAGTAAAAAAGCAGAGTTCAGATACAAGTGAGTTTGTCAGACTTATTCATCAGGAATACGGTTGCCACACGTCACTTTTCAGTACCGATGCATGCCCAGTCCTGCTTGGCCATGCAAGGGACAGTGTGACATGGTTCCTAGCCCTGGAACAGAACCAACAGGGCATGGGTCTCCACGAGTGTTGACAGTTGCTGTGGGCATGGTGTAAGGCTTGTTTGTATAAAATCATATGCATTTTACTTCATGTTCCTCCTTTGGGAAATGTTCTCCCTGCCAAGGTTATGGGGAAATATTAATGCCAAGGTTAATGACACCATGATAATTAGAAACAGCAGGAATCCAGGAGGCAAGGATGTGTTTATGTCTCAGCAAAATGGTAAACGCTGAGCCCTTCAGGACAGCCCTTAAGACTGTGGGAAAGAACTCTGAAAGCATGAGTTCAAAAATATATAATTTCTCAACTATGCAAAATATAAAGATGTAATATGAATTGTATGAAGGGCTTCATGAACTTAAAAGAATAGAGGTTGCTGTACTATGTGCCAGCTTGTCAGGAAGATACAAAGGCAGGCAGATTCCTGAGTTCAAGGTCAACCTGGATTGGAGCTAGTTTGGGCTCCAGCCCATAAATAGTAATCTCAGGATGGGATCCCACCCAGCTAGCTCATTGTCCATGTTTACAAGGGCAGGCAGATTTGGAATGTTAAAAAAAAAAAGCTTGCTGTCTCTTTCTAAGAATAAAGTGGCTGGGGACATGGGATGCTGATGGGGTCATAGGATAATCAAAAGGGCACTTGGAATAATGACTGAATTGATATGTAAAATAAAGGACTGGACTTTTGATCTTCAAGAGATGAGCTATCCAGAGAGTTTTTAGAATTGCAAGAGAGAACTGTGTCAAGAGAATGCTGTCTGGAAAGCTGTCATGAGCAGAACATAGGCCATCAGCTCATAACCATGACTTGTTTGTCTCCGTGCTCTGACAATCCTTCCTCAGAACTCCTCTCCAAGCCAAGGCTGGTCCTTGACAGATTTACAAAAGTTTCATGGAAAAGCAGCTTAAAGTACTTTCCTTGTAGAGTCTGTGTATTACTGTTAAACAACCATAAATTTAGTATTAAATCTATTGATTGCTAATATTGTTACAAATTAATACGAATTGGTGATTTATTATTTAATCTGGGACATAGGAAAAAAGCAGAGAAAGTAACCTTTAACAATTTTAGGCAAGCAAATAAGAAAAGCAACAAATAAAACAACCAACGAGGCAGCCTTTGGTGTCTGACAACATCCCGTTTTCAGGAGATTCAGGTCCTGCCCCAACCTGACATTATAGTTCTTTCAAAGCTGATCAGAGGAGAGGACTCCTTACCTACGGTGGCTCTGTCATAGTCATGTGTCTCTCACATACAGATTTATGCATTGAAAACAAAACAGTGAGCAGATTCATTGAGATTATCATACAGGTGGAGAGGAGGACTCTTCCTTGAAGTATGACACCAAAGAGTAAAGATCTGGGGCTTCTATAGCCACATTTTCTACAAGTTGAAAAGGAGAGAAAAATGGAGCCACAAAAAAACAGAGAGGGCAATGTTTGTGTCTGAGCCTCTGTATTTGGCTATCTGTGGACTGATCTCTGACTTTCTATGTGCCAAATTTTCAACTACAGCATAGGTAAGCTTGAACTAGGAGTTAGTTACTTGCAAATGGCAAAGCTTTGCTCTATATTTACTCTGTCTAAATTGGGCAAGTCAGCTAGACTTTAGTATCTGAGGGAGACTATTGAAGCAGTTTCCAAGTGTATTGAGTCACAGAGCACTAGATAGATGTATTAAGATGTATCTCTTCTTACTCTTTCACAGTGAAAGCCCCAGAGCCTATCAGTGTGATGTACAGTCACTTGAGTGAGTTTCTTACTAGCTTGTCCTTCTCTGCTCACAGTAAATCTGTCCTTCCGTGTTATTGCCTGCATTAGCTGTCAGCTAGGAAGATAGGCAGATCATATCTTCCCTACCTCTCTCTAGAGAGAATTTATAGTTGATAATTCATTCTGTGTAGAATAGTCATACATACATTCTGAGATGAAAGCTGCTATCCATCAAACACAAGTAGAACACCCTTTTTGTTGTTGTTTTGTAGTGTTAGTAGTTGTTCTGCTTAGTTTTTGTTGTCAACTTGACACATATTCAAGTCACCTAGGAAGAGTAAACCTCAATGGAAGAACTGCCTCAATAAGTTTGGCCTGTAGGTATGTCTGTAAGAGATTATCTCTACTGATGATTGATGTGGGGAGGCCCCACCCACTGTGGACCGCACTATTCCTAGACAGGTGAATCTGGATGGTAGAAGTGAGCTAGCTGAGTGTGTGAGCCAGGAGACAGTGCTCCTCCATGGTTTCAGCCTCAGTTAGTCCTTTAGTTCCTTCCCTGACTTCCTTTAGTGACACAGAATGTCACCTGGAAGGGTAACACAAGTACATCCTCTACTCCCCAACTTGCTTTTAGTCAGAATAATTTATCACAGAAACACAAAAGTAACTAGAATCATAGTTTAATATTCTTGGGCATGGATTTGCAAAAACACTCTGTACAAAATGATCTCACAAATGGCCACAATTTTCATAACTGTAAAGCTTTCCCTTAAGTACATTGATGCTTTGTATGTGTATTGGGGGGGTGTACACATGTATGCCCATGCATGTGCGCATATGTATATGAATATATAGAGGCAAGAGGGCAATTTAGGGTATCCTATCTCAGGCACCACCACCTTCTTAAAAAGATTTTTTTCACTAGCCTGAAACCTACCAAAGAGGCCAGGCTGGCAGGCCTAGGACTGCAAAGATCTATTTTCTCTGCCTCCCCTGAATTGGGTTTCAAATGTGCTTATATATGACATTTAGAGAGTCCCATCTATCATAATTGTGACTAGGAGTCAATCCTGAGCATATAGATGGGGAGCATCTCTTATTTTGCAGATGAAAAATTCAATGGACTTTGTCTCCAAAACATCAAGTGATGAACCTGCTAGGGTCTCTTAATCGCCACTAATAGAATCTAGTTCTCGATTACAATAAGAAAGAAAATTTGGTGGCTCATATAATCATAAGGTTCAAAGAATGAATGAATTCATATATAATAATACAGGAACAAGGTGATATCAGCAGTTCTTTGTGTATCTCACTAATTTTCTGCCAGGAGCCAGCCCCAGTGAGAGGTGTTCTTTCTTGTTGGTTCTTCTTGAGGCAGTGGAGGGGAAAAGAGCATCCTGCAGGGGGTAAGACTTGGTCTTATAGGATTCAGGGTAAGACTTTGTCTTACGAGATATTCATGGTTGCTGTATAATAAAAAGTTTACTTATCTAAGTCTAAGTTACTATGCTATTGTAACTGACCTGCCTTCTGTGTTCCTCTGAAGCCAGAGACTGCTGTCTAGGCACTTAGCACCTCACCCTAAAACGGCAGGAGATTAAGTAAAGGGTTAATTGCTAGAGCCTTGTCCCTATTGTCCAGATGCCTCTTGCTTGTGGGGATAGGGGGAAATTTGTAGCAATAAACTTCTATTGAACCGGGAGAAGAGAATAACACTCACAGAAAGAAAAACTTTTACATAAGCAAATATGCATAATCTCACATAAGTTCATAAACAGCTTCATTCATGCAGAGTTCTCATTTATACATTTCCACACAAATTCAGTTGGGCCCAGCTTGCATGCATTCTCACAATTACATACTTACACACACACATGCATACATTCTCACAATTACATACTTACACATCCATACTTACATATACATATGGAGCAAAAGACCAAGCACTAGTACAGAAAGAACTCACTCATTATGGATGAAAAATGAGCTCCAATCTTTATTGCATAGAGAAAGAAAAAGCTTCTGCCCTTTTAATGTTAAATGAATTAAAACCATGTTTGCAAGAAAAAAGCTTTGTTCCTTTTAATAAGGCTAAGCCTGCCTTGTCCTTACCATGGGACCTGTTCTGTCTACGGTGAGGAGAAACCTGTCTGCTCCTTCTGCTCTCTGCAGTGTCTTCTTTTTCCCTCTTTCCTTCTGCATTCTGCAGATTGCACTCTTAGTTTTTTTTTTTATGTTACCTATAGTTTCTAAGTTACTCCACTCTGTATTCTCCTTCTAATCTTGTTCTCTTCTGACTAAAACCTTCTCCTCAGTTCAGTTCCTCTCTCTGCTCAGTTCCTCAGTTCTGACTCTTCTCTTTTTCCTCAGCCCTTAAACATCTTTCAGAATACATGATCACATGTTACAAAGTTCATCACAAGTTCACACAAAAAGTCAAATCGTAAATTGAAATAGATGTTTACAACAGAGAATGTTTACATGCATATCCATTAGGAGTAATTATCTAGCTAAACATCTATCACCTGTCTTCACTCAACAGGTTCACCTAAGGTTTAAAACCATAACTAAGTTATAAGTGGAGTTTTGTACAGATAAACCCAGTCAATATTTTATCTTCTGTCCTAGCACCTATAATAAATCATTTGTTCCCTTTTTATGACCTTTGGTTAATTGTTTTACAACCCCTTGGCATGTGCTCAGAGTAGGAGAAAGTCTGGTTGCCATCTAAGTGCAATTAACTGGTGACACTTGGGAGACTGGCAGAGTTCTCATGGCAGTTTTGACTATCAGAAAAGGACCTAATAGCAGTTCCACTATAAAAGAGCTTAATAATCACAGATATAATTTTAGGAATTCCTATAGGATCATCATTAAAACTTAAGCCATCTATTTGTCTACACAGCATCACTATAAGATAGTACCTCTTTGTGGATCTGCAGAGATCTGCTCCAAAGGGGTGTGCTATTACTTATTATTATATATGTTTAATAATAACAGGAAAATCATATTAATAGCAGGAATCTTTCCTGAAATTAGTCCCTCACATCCTTGCTTAATGATGGCTCACCGAAGCAGGCCATTTCAGGATGATCACCTGCTAGTATATTAGCTTGTCCCATTTTGGCTCCTGACAGTTTTCCCTAGGTTGACATACAGTATAAAAATAGGACATTGGTGACAGTGGGGTCCACTCATTTTTGCTCTCATAATTGCAAATATAAAAGGAATATATTTTCTTGATTACTTAAGCACAGTCTCTGGGGAAGACACTGTGGGATGACTTGGTTCTGGCAGAAAGCCTTGATACTATAACCCTTCCATAGGACAGTATATGCAGGTTAGGCTGAATTATGTGACACATCTACGTGAAGAAAGTGGGTGAAGCGATTGACAGTTTTATGAAGTTGGGCAAGACCTCTACAAGTGAGGCTGAACTTGTGTGCTAGTGGTAATGGTAGTTATGATGATATTTTATAGGAAAGGGGGCAGATACCATGTAAAACATCGTATAAATTGTGTGTTTCACTAGTTACTGGATCTACTTTGTCTTTGAAGAAGAGAGGTAGGGCATCCATCTGAGAATAGAGGGAGGAAGAAGACTTTGAAGAAGAGAGGTAGGGCATCCATCTGAGAATAGAGGGAGGAAGAAGACAAGAAAAGAACCAGCCATCAGGTGTGAAGTGCCTTAGCTATTGCTCTTATAACAGTGGTCTTACGTACCAGTGATATCTTGTCCACAAATAAGAAAGGTCAGTTTACATGTATCTTGTAAACAGTTGCAGACTAGGTAACTGCTTCATATCTGTGGTGTTCCACAAAGCACCTGTGTTAAGCTACTTAAGCTGTCAGCAAGTATCCTTGTTTTAAGTGTGAAGGAAGAGTATCAAAGCTAGCAAAATAGCTCAGTGGGTATGGGTGTTTTCTGCCAAACACCTTTAATTAAGTCCCAGCCCCAGGGAGGCTGATGCTGGAGGATCAGGAGTTCCAGACACCCTGAGCCACATAATAAGATTGTGTGTGTTTGTATTTGTGTTTGTGTGTCTGTCTGTCTGTGACAGAGAAGACAGACAGCAGACAGACAGAGACAGGGAGACAGCACACCTTTCTAGTTACTTTATTTACCCAGATAGCTAATGCTGTTTCTCATGTCTAGAACATTTTTCTAAACGTGAGCCCTTTTCTCTTTGTCTCATTTTACCTTCTAGGTGGACAAGAAGATCGTGAGAACAGAAATAGGAGTTCTCCTGCGTCTCTCACACCCAAACATCGTAAGTAGCTGCTAGCTTACCATTTCAAATCATTTCAAAAGCTGCAAGATGGGCTCATTGTCCTTCACTGTCAGTGTTGATGGGAAAGAGGGGTCATTCGTCTCTGTGAGGCAGCATGGCCTAACTCAAGGTCTTACCTCACCACATCCAATCAGTTTCAGAATAGATGGACTAGCAGTATATACCATGCCTCTGTTCATGCATAAAAGGAAGGAAAAAAACTGAGAAATTTGTTTTATTCTAATGAAACACTGGCTTTCCCCCTCTTTTGTTCTCTATCTTTTTAATATGCCATTGCCGAAAAGGCCTTTGAAGCAAAAGGCATTGCTTTCCAAAGTCATTTCAGCCTTTGGGAGAGTGTCTGCTTCAGAAATAATGCAAAGATGCAAATAAATGATGTACGTGAATGGGAGAACTAACCAGTTTCCAGAAGCTCTGCTGTCAGGACTCCTCTGAGAAAAATGAGTGAAGAGCTTTTTGGAATCAATGAAGTGAAAAAAGAACAAAATCATTTTCACAGCAGCATCTTGATTTTATAAATTAAACCATCTACATAATTTTAAAAAAAAAGCAAACCTATTTGTGTGCAGGGTGATGACCTGCAATGCTCAAACCAAAGTGCACACAACTTGATATACGGGCTAAAGGTGCACTTAGCTACATAGCAGCAAATATTTTTCTTATAATGAATAGGAAGATGGACTGTAGCACTGACTCATCAATCTTGGGTTGCCACCCAGGACCCAGGCTCCACACACCCCTGTGCCGGTGATTTCTCCATTCTTGGTGCCTTGACTTCTCACCCTGCACCTTGTCTTCATGGACTATAATGTTGGCTGCACATTTCCTTAAATCCCCAAGTTGATAGTCAAGAAATTGGAAGGGCCTTGTCAGCAGAGTCAGATGAGAAAAGATTCTCAGAAACAACTGATTAGAGTTCTCTTGGAGCTTTGCTAGCCAGACCTAGCTAGAAATGCTCCCCAGATACCTCCAGGTGTGTTGATCGGAGAGCAGGGTTGTCGTAAGCAGCTCAGACTGTTGTCATCCACAGTGTGGGGCCAGGTGCCTTGCTTCTCAGAACTAAAGCAGAGTTCTGTATGCAGTAAAGTATGAGGATGCTTTGAGTAAGCAAATCTCAAGCGAGTCATACTCAGTTCCCACAGTCACATTCTCCATGTCCTTCTTCTGAGGAAGCCACTGTGGAGCACACCTCACTGTAGATCAGTGCTGGCTTCCAGATTCTCCGATGTCTGGAGAGATGTCTACATTGGGTTGGATTATCTGAATGCGATGCAACCCTGGTGTGGTCAGTCAGTTCTCTCCCACCACTCTGTCCAAAAACCCTTCACAAACAAGAGACTCTATAAGTGCTGAAGTGTACTTTAACACACAGACTGCCACCCCACCCACCCCGCCCACCCCACCCCGACCTCATAAACTAAATCCAAACCCATTGTTTCCAAGATAAAACACTGCTCATCTCTAGCAGCCACAGTGCTTTCAGACAAGTTTGTAAAGATGGGCCTTGTATTTGATTCTGGGGAAAAGGAAGAAAGAAGGAAGGGAGGAAAGGAGGAAAGGAGAGAGGGAGAGAAGGAGAGAAGGAGAAAGAAAGAAGTGAGGAAGGGAGGAAGGAAGAGAGGGAGGGAGAAAGATTGCAACATTTGAGTAGAATTTAGGAAGTGTTTTTAAGAGATTTATTTCAAAATGAAAAATGTCAAAATTTAGTAAGACTTTGGAAAAAAAACTGAGCTGTCTGACAAAACCAGCATCTGAGGAATAGAGGGGCACTACCCGCCTAGTGCTGGAACGAGAGACCTTTCCTGCGCTAACCCAGCCATTGGTAATGCCGACTATTCTTTGTTCATAATTTTAGATGTTGTCAAGGAAGATGGAAATGATCCATTGTTCATGTTCTTTCCTAATGTACATCTTTCCCTCAGATAAAACTCAAGGAAATATTCGAAACCCCCACAGAAATCAGCCTGGTCCTTGAGCTGGTCACGGGAGGAGAACTGTTTGACAGGTAAGTCAGACCTAGAGGGCAAAGCAACAGAAATGTTTGCTCTGGGTCACCAGAAGAATCCCGGGAAGGAAAATTTCCTAAGATTTTTCATAATAGAATTATGTAAATTGATGCATTTTTCTTAAAATAAGTATTGAGAAGAATGTTGAAGAGAGGTAGATTGTCGTAGTTGGTAATGTAAATAAATAAGTAATTAAAAAAAGAAAAGCATGTCAATTTACCTTCTCAAACATTTGTGCTCAAAAAGTAGAATTTTATAAAAACACATATTTTAACTAAATAGTAGCATTTATATGAGATTATTTTGTGAAAGTACTTAACATTGTGTTCATGTTCACTGTCATGATCCAAAACTCGTAAGAGTCAGTATTCTTCAAATGATTATTTATAACCTATTCTCTGCAGGATAGGAGTCTATGTAAAAAGTTTCATGTTGCAGAGTAAGGTGTGTATTGTTTTGGCACACTGTTACCTTTTGAGGTGTTTGCTCATAGCTTATCCCTCAGAGATATTTGAGAATGGGGGAGAAGAGGATGACCCCAAATCTGAAAGAACTGTAAATCAAGCCATTGTTAGACTTCCATAGTTGTCTCTCCTCCCTGCCTACTCAGGATTCGCGGACTATGGGGGATCCTCTGCTGTGTTCATCAGGGCAACAAAGAATGAAAGTGAGGCTAGCAATATGAGGTAGTTATAGTAGAAATGGCGAGAAGCTGCTAAAAGGGGTCTTGGTAAAGAGGTAACTAACTGGATAGGGGGATATCAGAAGACTGAGTGTCCTGATCTTGCCAGAAGCTCCACGAGTCTTTCATGAGTGAGCAACTGTAACAATGGATGGACTCTTGAGAAGAAAGGTATCCCAAGGGGATTGGCTTTGATTGTTGAAAAGAGGATACTACTTCCAGACTCCTGCAGTGGTTGCTCTCAGATTCACATATTGAAATCTCGACTCCCAAGATGATGGTATAGAGGTAGCTCCTCTGTGAGGGAGATAGGTTGTCATGGATAGAATAGACATGGATAGACTTAGTGGCCTTGTGAAGACACCCGTGAAAGGCCCTTGTCTCTGATAAAGCCTTCTCTCAGAGACAACCTGCTGGTGTCCTGGTCATGCACTTCTTAATATCTAGAACTATGAAAAAATAAATGTCTGTTGTATATTGTGTATAAGGCTACCATTAATCCCTTTGCAGTAGCCCAGATAAACCTAGGCAAACAAGTAGACCTTAAAGCTGTACTACAGTTTGCACTAACATTTGTAGTACATTTGTACTGACATTTTGACTACATTAAGAATGTCGCATAAGGATATGGGCATGCAAAAGTAACCTTCTGGTGGCAATTGTTCGTTGCTAGTCTCTCAGTTCTGGATCCTGACCTTACCACCCAAAGGTTAGATAAGCCAGAGGAATGTACTTAACTTCCCTGAGTTCTGGAACAAATTTGAAGCTGTCCAGTGCTGCTAACAAATTAGGTATGCCAAACCCACTCTAAGGATGGACTATGTATTCTAAAGTCATCCTGTTCCCATGTGCTTAGACAAGGTTTCTCTGGAGTATCGCGAGTATTTATTTAGGATGACTTCTTTATTAATACCACTGTAAATGACTATTTTTATGATTATAGTCTTTGTCTAGGTACAGTAATAGATTTATGGTAAGATCCTACTGGCTTCAGAGGCATGAAAGCTCTCTAAGGAGACCTTGAATATTTCTCTGCTAATTATGCTCTATTAGAAATCTCACATTCTTTAATTATAAATAGTTGCAGATAAGAATCCCACGTGGAAGCTACCACTTACCAGCGGTACTTAACGATTTACCTACCGCCTCTCTTCACTTGAATTAATTGCAACCAAGATTCTCTTCTTCCCTTCTTACAAAGCTTTCTATGAGAGAATTTGGGATGAATTTTATTTTAGCTCTAAAATAAAAAAAAACATAAGAACAGAAATGCAGTTAATAAATTTAATTTGTAGAAATGAATGAAGTATTTCTGTTTCATAAAAGACTGACAGAGAGCAAATAAAATACTCACCATGGTACAAGCTCTCGGTGACTTTAAAAGATAGGTTTTTTTCCTCCTGAATATTATTTACATTCCTGGCACGGTAGACATGACTAGGCCTCTCCACTATGTTGTTTTTCTCACAGTTATTCTTAAATTTTATCAAGTTGAAATAAATTTTGCATTATTAGTCAGTCTATTGGTTTTCTTTTCTTTGAGAGATTAAAAAAAAACCTAATATTGTTTCTTTTTGTGCATTTAGGTCAAGTTCTAATTTGTTGAGTTGCGATGAGGAGAATTTAGTCTAGTGGTGACTGGAATAGTAACTGATGAATAAATAGAGAGCAGCCGAGGGAGGGAAAATCCTGTTAGAGCATTAGGCAAGGTGCTGGGAGTTTATTAGAAAAGTTCTGATCTGTGATGCTTATGAGAAGACTAAGTAGCATTTCTTGTTGAATTTAAATCAAAAACCCATGCAGGATAGATGATTTAGGTTTGATTCAAATTATTTTGAAATAAAATCAATGCCTTTTCTGTCTTAGAAAAGTCATACCCATACATTTTATATAAAAGTCTGCATAATTCTGATATTAGGAAAAAAAGAAAGTCCCCAGAGTTCACTTCTTCTCAGTGTTATCACAACTGCTAAAACCTTAACTTCCCTCTCAGTAAACTTGCTAACCGAGCAAACTTGGAGCTTTCAGAAAACTTTCCTTTTTCTTCTTCTTTTTATCGTCTCCGTAAATGGCTGTATTTTTCCTCCAGTCATTCCAGCAGTATCCTCGGACTGGTAATTAGCCCTTAAAGGTGCCTCCTGCCTCTCTCCACCCAATTTTGTCTTATAACTCCAATACCCGAATTCCCTGTAAGTTTTGTTGTCCTGGCTTATTTTTTTTACAAGGTTTTGCTTACCAATGTCAAACACTGTACATAGAGACTGTAGGGCATAAAGCTTTGAATGTTGACTCTTCAAAAACAACAGATCTTTTTCTAACTTTTAACATAAAAACAAAACAGTTTAATGTGAAGAGACACTAGACCATTTAAAAGGTAGTCCCCTGAAGGCCCTTCTGGTTTTGCCAAAGATCCGTCGATCCTTTAAAGGTCTACATGTTCAGCCAGGTGATTTCAGCAGGACATCTCCTCCTTGGCACCCCTTACATGCTGAATTCTGTCCCTCAGCTCTGGGCAGCTTCTCAGTCTGTCAGTTGTTTCTTCAGCACCAGAGGAAGAGTAAATTTAGGAACCCGAGGGCAGGCTGGTTCTGCTGGCGTTGTTTCCTGAGAAGACCTTGGCTTTTGAATGAAATCTCTTTTTTTACTGGTTATTTTATTTATTTACATTTCAAATGTTGTCCTCCTTCCTGGTTTCCCCACCGCTATTCCCCCCCCCTGCATCCTAACCCCCTTCCTCCTTTGCCTCTATGAGGGTGTACCTCCTTTGCCTCTATGAGGGTGTACCCCTCTACCATCTCCCAATGCTGGGCATCGAGCCTCCACAGGACCAAGGGCCTCCCCTCTCATCGATACCATCCTCTGCTCCATATGTAATTAGAGCCATGGATCCCTCCATTGAATGAAGTCTTTACTTCCTTTTTGATTTCTGGTGTCTTCAAACAGAATTTTAAATCCTTTTAATTTATTTTTAATATTTTGGCATTTTATACATGAGTACTCCATTTACATGATTTCCTCGTTACTACTCTCCCTGTCTCCCCGCCTCACTGAATCCCTCTTAAATCCATGGCATCTTTTTCTTTGTTGTTAGTGCACACACATGCTACTAAGTTCATTGAGTGTTCTCATGTGTACTTGCTCATGTTATTGGCTCACACACATGGCGAATTTCCTTCACTATGTAGATGTGTCTAAAGGCTCACTGCTTGAGATTGGATAACCTATCAGAGGTCTCATCTCTGGGTAAAACTGTTTCTCCATCTCTCAATCTGTAGCTCTTCATCTATGGGTGAGATCTTGTGAGATTTTTACCACTATACTGGCATATTGACTGGTGTTATCATTATGCAAGTCTGTTTTAGGCAGCCATATTATTGACACTCCATAGTTACAGCCTCTCTGTCTTGTCTAGAAGACTCCACCTTATAGCAAGCATCCTGATCCTCTGGTTCTTACAATCCTGTCACCTCTCTTCTGTATATGTGTCTCCTGGGGTCACTTATTCTGTCCATTTTGACAAGCTATGGATTTATATAATTGTCTTCATCTGCTCCAAAAAGAACCCTATTTGATGAGGGGTAAGAACTCTACTTATCTGTAGGTAGGTAGACTCTGTTTACCATTAGAATCAGTATTTAGAGTACAGTTAGAAAGTATATTGGTTTAGGAAAATGGCAGTAGAAGGTTCTAGAAGATTCTCCTCTTGGGTTTGTGTTCTCGTGTAGCCAGCAATAGTTAGCTAGGTTTATTTTATTTAGTGTGTTTCATTTTCTTGCTTAGGAGTGTGCCTAACCACCATTGCTGAACACAGACATTCCTATGTGGTTCAAAAATTCTTTTACCAATACCAGTATGTTTTTCTCTTACAAAAAAAAGCAACTTTCAAGAGAAAGCAGAATGGAAAGGAGTTCCTTTGCTAGGTAGATATGGAAATTTTGAGTTAGTAAATGTATTTTTTTGGTTGTGAGCCTAACCTTCAATGGCTAAGCCATCTCTCCATAATTGTTAACATAAATGGTCTTGAATTCAGCAGTCAGCTGTCTTTCAGAGGGAACCCTTTTCCATGTGATATCTTTTTTTTTTTTAATTTAATTTTATTTTATTTTTTTAATTTACATTCCAAATCACTTCCCCTTTCCCGTTTCCTCCCTCCCCGAAAGTCCCATAAGCCCCCTTCCCTCCCTCTTTTCTCCGTTCAACCCCCTCTCATTACTCTGTCCTGGCGTTCCCCTACATCCAGTCTTTCCAGGACCAGGGGTCTCTCCTTCCATCTTTTTAGAAATCTATTGATATGCTGATTGTGTCTAGGGTATTCTGAGATTCTGGGTCAATATCCCCTTATCAGTGACTTCATACCATGTGTGATCTTTTGTGATTGGGTTACCTCACTAAGGATGATATTTCCATGTGATATCTTACAGTCTTCTTTAAGATATTCAGTCTCACATCCTAGCCAAGAGAATGAACTGCTGTTGATTTTCCCTGTGGAGAATCCAAGTTGGATGGGCTAGGCTTGTATAAAGCTGTGTCTAGCCCATTCACTGTTCTGGCTTTGTAGGACCTTTCTTTTTTTCTTTTTTCCAGGACTGTGAGCTAAAGAAAATATTAGTATGTTGGAAACTCATGCTTGAATTTTATGTCTCTGATTCTAAATTTGTTTTTCGGTACTTTCTGCAACTTAAAATGTTCTTTTAGTAAGTCACAAAGAGTCTATAAACAAGGAAGAGGGTAACTATTCCAGAACCATGCACACAGCCTGTGAATTTCTGTCAGTTACATGATCAAGACTAGTGTATCCATCTGCCTTCACACTCCTGGGATTTTAACTGTTGTCATTGAGGCTAGCTGAATTTTCAGGAAACTGTCCAGAAATACTCATTGCCCTGTTTCATCGGGTTGGTGTCATGATTGATAAGAGAATTAACCAAATTCAGGAGAAGTCTGGACTAGTGAAAAGTGTTGTTCTAAAATTAGTCATTAAGTTAATCCTCTGAAGCTCTATGATATCTTGATTTCTATAAAGGATAATCAGTCACCTTGAGAACTGCATCCTCTACCTCCTGGGATCCCAGCATCTGCACAAGGTACTTTACTAGAATGGTCTCACTCCAAGCAACACAGACACTACACAGGTCTTGTTATATACATTTTAGAGACCAAATAACTGGGGACCAGAGAAGCTCATCAGCTTGCATTCAGACACCTAGCTTAGAAGTCTAATAACAAAGAAGACTCAATTCAAGACTTGGGTTTTTCCAAAGTCTATGATTATTCTATCATGTCATGTTCTTTGTGTGTAAGCTATTGTTGATAGTCTTACTTCAAAATAAAACCACAGACTAGTTGTGTAACATTATTTCTGTCTCTGTCTCTTTTTCTGTCACTATGACAGAGTACAGAATCAGTTTAAAGGAGAAGGGGACTTATTCTGCTTCTCAGTTCAAAGGTAGCCTATGTCATGGTAGAAAGTCAAGGCAGCAAGAGCTGGACACAGCTGATCACATTGTGTGTGCAGTCAAGAGGCAAAGAGTAATGCAGGAGTGTTACTGCTCAGTCCTCTCTACTCCACATTCCAGGAGCTCAGTCGAGAAACTGTACTAGCAAAGGTAGATAGTTAATGCAATCAAGGTAATCCCATAAAAGTATGGCCAGAGACCTGTCTCCCAGGAAATTCTGGGTTCCATCAAGTTGACAATTACAACTAAGTATTGAATTGTCCTACTAAAACATTAGGCTAATCTGAGAATTAATATGCACATACTTGTTTTAGATATGGATATTTCAAATACATCTCAATATGTGGTTTTATAGCTATACATGAAGCAAATGTGTACTGTGATTCTGAGCAGATATATAGTGTGCTTTTTGTAGGAACTTGGATATAAAGGAAATGGTGGAGGTGAGATAGTTGGAAGGTACATGGGAGACTTGGTTATTATTTTAAGATGACGCCTTGGGAGCATACTAACTTTCTAATGGAATGGAACTGATACGAAGCAGGGGAGATCCTTTGGGAAAGGGGACATGTGCTCAGAAGAACATTCCAGAGAAAGCCCTTGTGATGTTATTAGGAGTCTAACTAAGCAACTTGTTAGGGTAAGACAAACACCTTTCCTCAGAAGCAGAAAGAATAGCAAATGATACAGAAATCAAAGGCCCATGAGATTAGATAACTTTGGAAAAGAGTAAGTTAAAGGAATTCTGCTCTGACAGGAATTTCTTACCTAGAAAGTGGATTTCTGCCCTTTCATGGATGTTGGTAAACAGTCTGAGCCTCCTGGGTTAGAGAGAGAGAGGACTTTTGTTCTCAAGGCATAGAAAAGGTCATGGGTATCAACAGTGTCGCAGGTTTACCTTGGTTCTTCCTGGGAGCCAATACAGCAGATCCTCGTGGATGCCTGCGTACAAAGTGCAGCATGTTACAAGAGGAGAAATAAGGCAGATGTCACTGGCTGTTGACTGAACAAGCAAAATGTACAACTCAATATCATCCAGTCAATAGAAACTCTCTAAAACAGAAATGAACCTCAGATACTCCGCTGAGCAAAGCAAACATGGAAGTCTTTGTAGTATATAATTTCCATTTTGTGGGATTTCTAGGAGGGCTGCATGTTTCCTGATACAACAGAGCAGGGGCTTGTTTGGGCAAGGAGGAGGGGCAGGGAGAGGGGGCAGGGAGAGGGCAGGAAGAGGGGGAGGGAGAGGGGGCAGGGAGAGGATCATGGAGAGGAGGAGGGAGGGGCAGGGAGAGAGGCAGGGAGAGGAGCAAGGAGAGGGGGAGGGAGGGGGCCAGGGAGAGGGGGCAAGGAGGGGTGCAGGGAGGGGGGCAGGTTGGATTATAAGCAATTTGGACAGTTTAAACTTGACGGACTGCTTTTCCAATGTTGTTAGAGCCATGGTATTTTTCTCCTAACAACGTCTGATGTGGAAGTACACTTGGACAGAGAAATGGGGATGTACGAAAGTGAATGGACAGAGACCAGAAGTTGTCTGTGGAGGGCTGAGTGCCCACTAAGGCAGAATGTTTATTTGTAGACCTGGGTCAGTGGCTTTCTTTCTCGTATTCCAAAAAGGTCTTGACAACACTTATTTCTTTGGGCTCACCTCTGTCTTTTCAATTAGGTCTCTCTCTCTCTCTCTCTCTCTCTCTCTCTCTCTCTCTCTCTCTCTCTCTCTCTCTCTCTCTCTCTCTCTCTCTCTCTCTCTCTTTCTCTCTCTCTCTCTTTCTTGATGTATTTATTTATTTTATGTATATGAGTACTCTATCTGCATGTACACCTGCATGCCAGAAGAGGGTATCAGAACTCCTTGTAGGAGCTTAGGAACCACCATGTGGGAATTGAAGATAGGATCTCTGGAAAAGCAACTAGTGCTCTTAACCTCTGAGCCATCTCTCCAGCCCCAGGTGTTTCCTACTTAATCTCTTTCCAGAGTCTTTTTCCATCTCTCAGGTTCCATCTTTCCCTTAAACATCTTACATTCCCTTTAGGTTAGCCACCATGGTGACCAGGTTATCAGTGGAAAGGAAAAACAAATTAATGGTAGGCTGGGCATGTTGACTGGGGTTCCCACTGACACTGCTCATCCACCAGGGCTCGGATGAACTCAGCAGTCTTTCATCCGTAGGTAAGTCTTGTCTCCCTCTGCGCCCATCCTCTGTGAACTGGGTAACCACGATGCTAATCAGCACTGATGTCTCCTCCTTTCTTCTTCTTTCTTTTAGAAGTTCTCAAATGCATCCCTCTGACCACTTATTTATTATTTATTTATTTATTCATTCATTTATTATGTATACAGTGTTCTGTCTGCATGTATGCTTGCACACCAGAAGAGTGCACCAGATCTCATTGTAGATGGTTATGAGCCACCATGTGGCTGCTGGGATTTGAACTCAGGACCTCTGGAAGAGCATCCAGTGCTCTTAACTTCTGAGCCATCTCTCCAGCCCACCTCTGCCCATTTTTATTTATGGCTTCTGCCCTCTGCAGCCTTAACATCTCCTTTTCCTGCCATTAATCTGTCCCCTTCTGTGTTTTGAAGCAAGATTTTAACCAGGGAAGCCCCAAAACTACTTAACATTTTCTGTTCAAGTAAATATGTTTCAAATATGTCCAACATATCCACTTACAACCCTGCATCTCCCTGCTGTGCTGGCTAGCTTCATTAGCTGCTTTATTTATCTCGTGTTAACACTCATACATTGTTTCCATGCCCAAGGAACCCAAGTCTGGGAAAAACGAAGGACAACTGATTTGAACTCAGATATGTTTAATGTTGTCAGCATCTTCCAAACAAAATTATACTGACACCAGTAAAGAAAGCCACAGTATAACTAGGAATAAAACTAGGAATCTTATGTGTGGAAGTAGGAATTATCAGGTAGAGGGTAGAGGCAAGGACCTTCCCAGGCAGAATGATACCCAAAAGCACAGTGTACTGGCAGGATGTGGGGTGGGTAGCCCGATTCTTAGTCTCCATCTCAAATGTTGATCGAGGCAGAAAGCAAACAGCGGTGAGATATTTGTCAAGTGAACGGCCCAGTGAACAATGTGCCCTCCAGCAATTTAAAGAGAGTCTCTGTGTCAGACTTCTCATCTCTAGTATGAAAGAATTGGACCAGAAATCCCTTGGGCCCATTCACAAGCCTGCAATTTGGTTTGCCCTTCTCTTTCTCCTGGAGTGCGACTCCCAGTCACTGCCCACATGTCCATCCAAAGTCTGCTTCCCACCCCACCCCCAGAGCTCCCACACGCCAGGTGCTAGTGGTAGCTTTGAAATTGCTTTTTCAATATATGAGTTCAACACCCTCTGGTTCTTGAAGAAAGCATATAAATGAAGACACCATCAATGAAATGTGCAAAAGAAGCCTGTAAAGGAAAAACACATTTATGCTGAGACACAGAAATATTCACTTTAATAGAATATTATGTGTCACAGCACAGCAGTGTGCGGTTATCCGCCGAGATTCGATTCCTGAAGCTCACGTTATTTGGGGCTTTTATCTTATGACATTCAGTCCTCTGGCACACATTTTCATCAGCTCAATGTCTTTTTCCCATGAACCTACAGCTACCTGATAGCCCAGTCATTTGAGAAGGAGCCATGATTGGTGCTCAGGGCAGTAGGTTTGCTAATCTGTGTGCCAGGAAGTCTGAGGCCTCAGGATGTGATTTGAGCTCTTCATCTGCCGTGCTCCTGCTAACTGCCTGGATGGAGATGTGCTCACTCAATTTGTGGCAATTATTCTTCGAGGATCGAATGCACGGGAGTCATGCATTATGTCAGATCCTCAGAGAGAAATACTCGATGCCCATATTTTCTTATCCTACAATTAAAAAGAAAAAGATAAGAAGGAAAATAGACCAGCTAGAGAGAAAAGTCCAGTGCGGCCAGAGCAGCAAAGCAGTGAAGTAAACAGCACAGTACTTAAGGAAGAAAGGCTGTTAGGGACCGAGGATACTGCAGCAAAGAGCCTAGGGAAGATGCTCTGTGCTATTTCTCCACTCTCTCATCCTGTAGGAAATGTAGTGTAGGGATAGATTATCGTGAAGATACTGGGAGACATTTTGTTTTAGCTCTGAGCCTTCTAGCCTAGCTAACAATGGAGTGGTATGGAGTTGTGTCATGGAGACCAGCCATATGGCTTGAGCCTTTGAAAACAATCTTAAAATTCTGGTAGTGTCTTAAGCACTTTCCAAATATTTTATAGAATATGAAAATGAATGTGCTTCAATATAAAGACAAAAAAAAAAAACAAAACAGGGGCAAAATTATTTCCCTTTTTTTTTAAGCTCTGCTGCCCTCACAATGATTGAATACTTCCATTATTTCTGAAAATCAAAGGCTTTGGTATATTTTGTATACAACTGCAAACTCTTGCTTCCCAGTCACATTCAATTTCACTGCCATTTTTTAATAAGATGTCAGCTAACTTGTATAATGTCACTTTGTGAAGCAAGATTTCTGTGTGGCTGAATTTGAATCACTTTGATATTGTTTAAAATAAGTTCCAAAGTTTTACAGTCTTACAGTCTTATCTAAATGGCGTAGATTTGAACTTAGAACCCTCCTGTTTACTGGGTTTCTTTCAAGAAGCAATGATAAGATCTCCAAGGCTAAGACTGAGGTGGCTGGGATGGGCATCACTTCCAGTCCAGTGCATTTGCTTATGGTGATAAGAACACCTGCCAAAAGATGATCCAGATGGCCTCAGCCTGAAATTTTTATGACATTCATTCATTTGGAGATTAGTCATGATGCTGTGAAGAATTATTGATAGACTCCTATGAGCAGTGCTTGCTGCCAAGCTCTGTGAATGATTCAAGTCCCACAGCGGCTGTATCCACAGGTCACCTTTGCTTGGCAACTAATATCTTCATTTATCATCAGAGTCCTGTTATCAACCCATATTTGTCATAAAGAGTTCAGTGCTATTGACTCTAACTAGTCCGTCTCAAGCTTTCTGGGCAGTCAACTCAACTTATAAAATATTTGTAATGAAATGTCTGAAGCCCAGAAACATAACCTGGTGACAGAGATTAAACATGGTCTGAGAACAAAATTCCTTTTAGCCGAAGGATTCTAGATGAGAATCAGAGGAAGGATCATAGGGAGCAAGATAAACTATGTAGATTAAGGTTGGCATGAGGTAGAAGATGCAGCAGAACTTTGTGTCTTTGCTGTGTGTACCTGCTCAAGAGATGCTTCTGCTCTTCATTAGAGAACTGATAAACCCTCCATCATATAAGCTCTGGCTTAACATATCATATTTATTACGTATGAGTATATAGATCTATGATAATTCCTTTACCATCTGTAATCTTACATGGACCAAATCAAACCTAATCCTCTTTGCTTCCAAAAAGTACCTGGCTCGTGTTACACAGGAAGGCGAATTGTTGAATATTGCTACCCATCCTCATTTTCTATTTCTTCTGAAGCCTTGTTTCCATTTTTTTTTTACAATGGAAAACCCTTTAATAGCAATTTGTAAATTCATGAGCATGACATCAAAATCTACTCAGCAGTGATGAGGTTCTCTGGTAGATGACATCACCATGTGGATATACACAGGCGAGTCAAGAACAGTGTGTAGAAGAATGATGGCTGAAGAAGGGAAAAGGCTTTTTCATACATCTACATACTTACAGGAGAGCAGAGGTAACCTCTAAATGTGGATCTTCTGTGACATAATTATTTTTCATTACTATCCAACTTATAAAAGCTCCCCGTACTCTCTCATCAGAGCTATTACTGGGCAGACAAGCTTCCTATTTTTATTGATCCCATACTCCTCATCCCCTTTAGCCCTATCCCTCCCTTTTTGACATCTAGTAAACTTAGGCTCACTTTTCAGGTCTGATCTGAGACATCTCTTGTCCCAGAAGATTTCTAACCTACATTATTACCTTTCTCAGACCTCTCTAGCCAGCCCTCAATGCTTGCATCACAGCATTTAGTTAGATCATTGATTGCTCTGTCTACTTATATAAGAAAGAGCCCATCTGTACAAAGAGCATGTCTCACTCACTCCTGAGAACCCCACACATCACAGTCACTCCATAATGTTTATTAAATGAATAAATGCATCTGTTGAAATATTAAATGAATTATTTTTACTAGTATGTCACTCCTCCATCCAAAAAGTTCTAGAATATCCAGACAAGTATGTGTTCTGAAACCCAGACACTGAACTAGTTCACAAATATTGCTAAAACAAAATTCCTTAAGCTAGGTGGCTTATATTCAATAGAACTACATTTCTTAAAATTCTGAGTCTAGGAAGTACAATATTAAGATATCAGTAGATTAGCTTCTGGTTGGGGGCTGATTTCTGGATTCCTGAAGATGCTTGCATACTATTTTTCTATGTAGTGTAAAGGGTAACATTTCCTCTATAAGAGAACTAATCTCATTTGTTAAGGCCTCACCCTTGTGATCCAATTATCTACCAAAGACTTCACCTCCTAACAGCTGATTCCTTGGGCAGGCCCATAGGCAATTGGGTTTAACATACAAAGTTTTAGAGCATACCAAGATTCAGTTCATACCAGGCACTTAGCCCTATATTATACTCAAATAAATATATATAAACACTTCATTTAGGTTACAGCTTGAGACTTATACCAAAGTACAATAAAGGAAAGTCTAACTGGTAGAGTATTGTGTTTTCAAATGTACTGAGATCTGTAAGGACTGCATATTTGATAGACAACTAGAAATAATGGTGCATAGTTGTGCAAGCCAATTCTCTTAACCCTGGAGGTTTCTCCATCACCTTTGTAACAATTCTCTTCCAACATAACTATATAGAAAACCTGAGATTGCAGGTAGAGTGTATAGGGACGCCGCCTGTCACCTCTGTGATGGTTAGACGACAAATTCTACATACAGCACAAAGTGGGGAGGTGGTAATATGGTAGTGAAAGTTCTCAGTCTTCTCTCTCATGGAAAATCCTTTTCTCTTCTGTCAGACTTCCATTTTTCATTCATCCATTCATTCATTCATTCACTTTACATCTGGATCACAGCTCTCCTCCTTTCAGTCCCTCTCTCAAATATCTTTCTCTCTCACTCTGTACCACTCTACTAGGGTGCATCAAGTCACTGCTGAACTAGGCACATCCTCTCCTACTGAGGCCAGGCAGGGTGGCTCAGTTAGGGTAACTGGATCTATAGGCAGTCAACAGAGTCAGGGACAGCCCCTTCATGCCAGTTCTTGAGGGACCCACATGAAGACCAAGCTGCACGTCTGCTACATATGTGGGGGAGCCTAGGTCCAGCCTATATGTTCTTTGGTTGGTGGTTCACCAACCAAATTTGAGAGCCCCAAGGGCCCAGGTTAGTTGAATCTGTTGGTCTTCCTGTGGAATCCCTGACCTTTTTGGATTCCTCAATCCTCCCCCAACTCTTCCACAAGACTCTCACAGTTCTATCTAATGTTTGGCTGTGGCTCTCTGCATCTCTTTCCATTGGCTGCTGGATGGAACTTCTCAGAGGTCAGTTACACCAGATTCCTGTCTACTAGCTTAACAGAGTATCTTTAACAGTGTCTGCCAGGGATTGGTTCTTGCCCATGGGGTGGGCCTCAAATTGGGCCAGTCATTGGTTGGCCATTCCCTCGTTCTCTGCTCCATCTTTGTCCCTGCACATTGTGTAGCAGGACACATTTTAGGTTGAAGGTTTTGTGGGTGTGTTGCTGTCATTATCCCTCCACTGGTCATCCTGCCTGGTTGCAGGAGGTGGCCACTTCAGGCTCCATATCCTCCACTGCTAGGAGTCTCAGCTAAAGTCACCCCCACAGACTCTTCCCAGTGGCCCAGGTCTCTGGCACATCCTAGAGATCCCCTCCACCCACCCCAGACCCCTCCTCTTATTTCTCATCTCCCCCCTTGCTGTTCCCCCTCTCACCCAGTTCCCTCCATCCATCCACCTCTGATGTCTATTTCATTTCCCAGTCAGAGCAAGATTCAAGCATCCTTCCTTGGACCCTCCTTGTTACTTGGGTCCTTTGGGTCTATGGATGTAGGATGTTTATCCTGTACTTTATGGCTAATATCCACTTATAAGTGAGGACATACATACCATGGATGTCCTTTTGGATCTGGGTTACCTCACTCAGGATATTTTCTAGTTTCATCCATGTGCCTGAAAAATTCATGATATCCTTGTCTTTAATAGCTGAGTATTCCATTGTGTAATTTTTTAATCCAAAATTCAGTCGAGGGATATCTAGATTGTCTCCAGTTTCTGGCTATTACAAATAAAGCTACTATGAATATAATTGAGCAAGTGTCCTTGTGGTATGGTGGAGCATCTTTTGGGTATATGCCTCGGAGTGGTATACAGCCAAACTGATTTCCACAGTGTTTTTTTCAAGTTTGCCTTCCCACCAGCAATGAAGGAGTGCTCCTCTTGCTCCACATCCTTGTCAGCATGTGCTGTCCCTTGAATTTTTGATCTTAGCCATTCTTATGGATGCGAAATAGAATCTCAGAGTCATTTTGATTTCCATTTCCCTGATGACTGAGGACGTTGAACATTTCTTTAAGTGCTTCTCAACCATTCAAGATTACTCTATTGAGAATTCTCTGTTTAGCCCTGTACCCCCTTTGTAAAAAAATGCGTTGAGTCATTTGGTATCTAATTTCTAGAAATTTTTATATATATTTTGGGTATTAGCCTTCTGTTAGATGTGTGTAGAGCTGGTGAAGATATTTTCTCATTCTATAGGCTGTCATCTTGTCCTATAGAGAGTGTCTTTTGTCTTACAGAAGCTTTACAGTTTCATGAGATCCTGTTTATTAATTGTTGATCTTAGTGTCTGAGTTATGAGAGTTATGTTCAGGAAGTTTTCTCCTGTACCAATGTGTCTAAGGCTATTCCCCGAATTCTCTTCTATCAGATTTAGTGTATGCTGGTTTTTTTTTGGGGGGGGGGGGCGGTTGTTTGTTTGTTTTTTGGTTGTTTTTTTTTTTTTTTTGGTTTTTTTGAGACAGGGTTTCTCTGTGTAGCCCTGGCTGTCCTAGAACTCACTGTGTAGACCAGGCTGGCCTCGAACTCAGAAATCCTTCTGCCTCTGCCTCCCAAGTGCTGGGATTAAAGGCATGCGCCACCACCACCTGGCTAGTGTATGCTGTTTTATGTTGAGGTCTAAGACTTATTTATTTTGGTATATGGTGTTCTGAAGGCATGTATGCCTGCATGCCAGAAGAGGGCACCAGATCTCATTATAGATGTTTATGAGCCACCATGTAGTTGTTGGGAATTGAACTCAGGATGTCTGTTAGAGCAGTCAATGTTCTTAACCTTTGAGGCATCTCACCAGCCCCACACTTAAATTTTAAATACTCAAAAAGTGTAGTCAAAGAAATGATTTCAGGACCAGTGAGATACCTCAGCAGATAAAGGATCTTGCTGCCAAGTCTGACCAGCTGAGTTCAGTCCCTGTAAGTTGTCCGACTTCCACAGGGGTGTCTTGTCACCCCTCCCCCCCCACATACTCCAACACAATAAATAAGTAAATAAATAAATAATGTTTAAAACAAATTATTTCAATAGAAGATTTTGTAAGTCGACCTAACTACCTAACTTTGTCATGAATTGGATAGCATATATAGTGTTGTAAGGTAATATTCGTAAGAATGATTTTTCAGAAGCAAATAATAAACATCTCAGAGGTATAATCTAGGATTTGGAGGAGTGCTTTTGATCAGCTTACATAATTAGGAAAAGCAAAATAAATTTTAAGTGTCTAAATGATAAAACAGTGGTTCATATTAGGAGATTTTCTCCTCATCCTTTTAAAAGATTTTGAGTTTGTGTTTTACCATTTTTATGAATAGTGGAAAATAAAATCATTAGAACTTGAAATGTATCTTTTTGATAGTTGAATAATTATTATCGTTAAGAACTTTTCTTATGTTCTTTTATTTTTATCATAACAATTCTATTTGACATTTCTTCCTCCTCTATCTCCCAATTTTGAGATATTTTATAGGCTTTTAATTCAGTTATTGATATCAACTACTTTGAGAATGCATATAGTTTTTGCTGTGACATTTAAAAGAAACAAAAACAAAATGAAGTTGCTTTCTGTGAAATAACTACCCAAGTTTCATAAATTTAATTTAAAATGAATTCTAATAAACAGAAATTTGAATATTTATGAAATTGGAAAATTGCAATGGGGTGTATTTGACAATATTAAAGATTTTCTTACTTTACAAGTACGATGCTGTGATTATCCTATGATTTTTTAAAAAGATTTATCATCATTTGAGTATATGCTATTTGTTTTAAAACAATAAAACATGAAAGAAAGTCTTTAGATAGATAAAGCTTACCCTAGTAAATTAGTAATTGGGGTATATATAGTATGAAATCTACTTTGGCATATGTTTAAAATAATTTACAATTTAAAGTTAAAATGAGACAGGCGAGTGGCTAGGTTAAGCCGAGAGGAAATGAATGTTTTTCATTTTCTTAGCAAAGCTGAGATTTTAGAATGGCTGTTTCTGGAATCTTCCCCCTGGTGTTGGAAAAGCTGTTGCAATTGTTCAGATGTATCTTCTCTGACGTTGATTTAATTAACTTCCTTTAGTACCCATTCAACTAAAAGTACGCGTCTGAGAAGCATTTTGTGTTCATGCATTTTTTAGGATTGTGGAGAAGGGATACTACAGTGAGCGCGACGCGGCTGACGCTGTGAAGCAGATCCTGGAAGCCGTTGCTGTAAGTCAGAACAACAATGAGGGTTTATTTATTGGTCCTCTCTGCCTGTTATAGGCATCGCCCAGGCCGTGCAGCTGTGTGGTGTCAGTGTAAGCCAAGCCCAGGTGTGTGGATGAGTTGTCACAAGAAAATATGTTCAATTAATGCACATAATGAACTGGCTACTCACATCCAAAGGGTGTGCCGCCCTGCAGGTCTGTGGAGTTAGTCACATTCTGTCACCAGTTCATATTAGGATCTATTGCTCCTATTTGTTCTCTAGAATTTCTTTCTTCAGTTTTTAGTGTATTTCTCTGTTGGTTTTATTGTTTTATGCTGTTTGATTGGAAAAGGGAAAAAGTTGAATAAGATAAATATGGGCCCTAAAACATAGAGATTGCTGCCTTTCCTTTTGAAATAAAGCAATGGACTTGAAGAAGAATGAACCTAATAATTTTATTTTTGAGGAAAAAATATAAGGCGAAATTTCGTATTGGCGTGCAACTTTATAAATTAATTGTGGAAGTAAATGCACATTTATGAATATGTAATTTCACAATTTGGTTTGAACTTCATGTAATTGTTGCCTAGTTGAAAGAAGTTTCAACTATGCTGACTGAAATCTTCCAATATAGTCACTGGTTTATATTTTTGCCATAATATATATAAATATGTATATGTATATATATGTATGTATGTGTATATATGTGTATATATATGTGTGTGCATGCACACATGTCTATACATATATACATGTGTATATATATGTATACACACATGTGTGTATGTATGTATAGAAACATACATGTGTCTGTGTTTGTTATGAGCCCAGAAGAGGGTGTCAGGGTCCCTGGAGCTGAAGTTATAGATGGTTGTGAGCTACCCTACCTGAGTGCTGTCAGCTGAACTCAGGTCCTCTGGAAGAGCAGTAAGCATTCTTAGCTGCTGGACCATCTCTCCAGCTCTGGTCACTGGCTATAATATCTCAATGAGTCATTGTTGAGCGTAAGGATAAAACAAATTTTTTTCTGAGCATACAGAACAGGTTCCAAAGGAGGATGTTTACCAGAATTAGTAAAAAAAATAAATAATCGCACACTTTTGATTCCAGCACTCAAATGCAGGATGCAGGCAGATCTCTTGAGTTTGAGGCTAGCCTGGTCTACAGAGAGAGTTCCCAGACAGCAAGGGCTCTAGAGAGAAACTCTGTCTCAAACAAAAACAGTAAGAAAAAAAATCTATACAATCTTCCACAGCCAAATATACTATTCTTCAGTTTGTTATCTTAAGTAATCACCCAAAGAAACAAGCACATATTCCACTCATTTCACACACAGGAAAAACAAGTGTGGGCTGGGGGGTGGTTCAGTGGATGAGAGTGTTTTCTGTGCAACCAAGGACAGAGTTCAGATACCCAGTACATATGTTAAAACCAAGGCATTGCCTTCAGGCCCAACTGTGGGGGCAGAAACAATACTGATCCTGGGAACTCCTGGGCCAGTCACCCTAGAAACAACAGTGAGTTTCAGGTTCACTGAGAGACTCTGTCTCAAAAAATAAGATCAAAGATGCCGATATGACTCAGTGGTTAAAAGCATTTGCTACGAAGTCCCAAGGTCTGAGTTGTATCCCCAGTTCCTACACGGTAGAAGGAAAGAACCAACTGCTTTAAGTTTTATTCTCTAGTCTGCACACATACATTATGACATATGGACACACACACATATACACGCATGCATACTAAACTAAGTAAGTGAACAAAAATTATTGTAAAAATATAAAATGAGGTGAGCAATAATAGAAGATCATTTACATTCCCCATTACCTCACACACTCTCACATGGGCATATCCTAACACATGCATGGATATACATATACATGTCACACAGAGAGATGGGAGAGAGAGAAGGGGGGGAAGAAAGTGAGAGAAGAAGGGGGAGAGAGTGAGAGGAGAGACAGAAAGAGAATGAGAAGAGAGGGGGGAGAGAGAGAAAGAGTAGAGAAAAGAAAAACACTGGGAAGGATGTAAATAAAATTTTACTCTGTGTACAACTTATGTCCTGGCTACTTGAATACTGAATATCAAATTCATATTCTCTCTGTACACAAAAGCAGCCACATTCTAAGTTATTTCTCACCCTAGAGTCTTAGGCTTGCAAACTCAGGAATAATTTCCAATGTTTCCATTCTCTCCTCTCGTCTCCCTTCTCACCTTGAGTTGAATTTCCCTTCAGCTGTCCCTGCACCCAATCTCACTCATCGCAGAGACGTTTTTCTGACTTGTGTTTCTAAAACATGCTTCTATTTGCCTCCAATTCTTGTTCTTAAGCATATGCCTAGAATTGTCTTTTGTAATTACTACTTTTGTTTGAGGAGGTCTGAGTTCAATAATGACAAGAGTAAGTGTATGTTAAACACTTGTTTTTAATCTTTCAGACTTTTGCTAATAGACCTTGCTCAGATCAGCCAGCAGTTAAAGGCACTTTGGGACTCGGAGCTGAGTTTGACTTCTTTGTACGTGAACTTGGACCTATCCTTCATTCCCTTAAGCCTTAATTTCCACTTCTAAATCAGGCGTTACATTTTAGCCTAACATGGTAGTGGGGAAGGCTAAGAAAATGTACAAATCAGAGCAGTGTTCCAAAGAGCAACGGAGCAGAGCATTAAATTGATTCTTTACTAAATGTTGTAAATCTGGACAAATAAAAGCTGATCGTTGTGTTCAGCTTATGAACATTTAGTACATTTTGGTATGCTTTACATATTACATCAAACAAAAGTTTAAAATCAAGGAATTCTGCTGACTCCCGGTGTGTGCATAGTTGTCGTGGGAGAGTTTCTGTCAGTTGCTGAGCAGGGTGTTTGTAGATCACCAGTCATCATTGTATGCTTCCGTGTTTCTACCTCTGTTGCCTGCTGTTGGTACCACACAGGTGACTCTGGTGTGAGGAAGGGAACAGGAAAGATACCCGTGTCCCTCAATGGAACTCCTTTTCTCATGCTTTTCTAGTGACAAGACACTTTTCTTATTCTCTAGTACAGAATAATCCTCTAAGGACTTGTTCTGTGTGACCTTAGCAAAGGCAACAGAATATACCCGGCAGGGAGCTGTGTTTACTGGCAGTTTACGGAGGGGTGTGAAGAAACTCAGGCAAGCAGCGGGAGCTACCAGGACCCTTTGCTCACTGAACTTGGTTCCCACATGCTTCCTCTTTTACAACTTTCACTATTTGTTGTTGTTGTTGTTGTTCTCAGAAAGTGATGTGGTCAACATCTTCCTATGTCAACACGCCACCATAAAAAGCTGCCTGAGCCTTCCTCTATGTAGATAGAAATACCACTTGATTTCCAGTGCAGGCTTTAAGACAGAAGCTGCATTTGTCTCATCTTGAATCAGACAACCTTTCCTAGTTCAATGGGCTCTCGATGGGGTGAAAAGAATGTAGTTACAGCAGGGCCCAGAGAGGCTTCTGGAGGGTGCGGAGTGTTGGAGTGTTGTGAGTGTGTGGAGTTATGGCTGTGTGTGGAGTGGTGCGGGTGCGTGGAGTGTTCAGGGGTGTGGAGTGTTCTGGGGAGTGGGTCAGCCGTTTTGGCGAGGGAGGCTGACACACTAAGATTTTCTTCACTGCTAGTTCTTAATATTCGTCTCCATCCCTCATGGAACGTTACATTGCAGGTGCAGTTTTGAATGATAGTCTGGTATATGCTGTTAGAAGACAGTGATTTCAGTACTGGAGGGATGGCCCAGTAATGAGCACCTGTTCTCACAGAGAGGCCCGGTTCAGTTTCTAGCATCCACAGAGTATTTTACAACTGTCTGTACCCTCAGTTCTAGGGGATCAGATGCCCCCTTCTGGCTCCTCTGGGACAGTGCAAACACATGGTGCACTTGCCTATGTGAAGACAAAACACTCATACACATGAAAATAGATAGACACAGATGTGTGCAAACATCCCTGTTTTTTCTTTTTAATAAGCGTGATCTCACTTTAAGTATGATCTTATTTTGAAGGCAGTCTTCCTTGTGTGCCTTGGAAGAACCAACGTCCTGTGACAAATTTCACACTCACTCACATCTCTTCCCTTCGTGTTCAGGCTGTCTCAACCAGGCACGTGCTGAAGTCCCTTCTTCTCTAACACTCACCCAGGACTCTGGCCAGGCCCACTGGGCTTGTGTCACCTTGGTGACATGGCCTTCAACAGCTGTCTCCTAAAATCCTAGTCTTCATCCTGGACTTGTTACTGCTCACTCGTCCCACTGAATCTTGCCAGTCTAAATGTTGCCAGGCAACAACATGAATTTGACCATACTAATCTCTGATTCTGGTTACCATTTACCTCTAATACCACTGCTGAGCCTAACTGGATAACATACTTCCATTACCTAACCTCCCCTCTCCTCACATGGAGTTATGATGTCAGTAATAAACCGGTTTAATCATTCCTACGATTAGGCTACATTGGCCCCTGAGAACGCTCTGGGTGTGGTGGAGGAAGCCTGCAGTCCTAACACCTCGCAGGCAGAAGCAAGAGCATAATGAGTTTGAGTGAGTGTGTGCTATCCAGTGAGCTCTAGGCCAGCCTGGGCTACACAATGACTCGGGAAAAAAGACAGATAAAGAAAATCTAAAGTTCCTGGAGTATCCCAGAGTATCTTTCATATTGAGGGTTCTCCCACACCCTACTTTCAGGGCACTTGAGCCATTCTCCTTTTCTGTGTTTGCTCCCATTGGCCTCCTTTTCTGGTCCTCGGAAGAACTAAGCAAATATCCATCTTGAACTCGTTTTCCCTGTTCTGTCACATTTGATCATGGTTTGCCTTCTGCTTCCTAGTTCTCACTAAAAGGGTGTGTCTCTAGAACGACCTTCCATTGTGCTACAACTGTCCCTTCCACATACTTTCCAAGCTACCTCAGTTCAATACCACATGTTACTGTCTTCATAAACCTGCAGGTGCCTGAAATTGTACATAGGTTCAATACCATGTGTTATTGCCTTTATGAACCTACAGGTACCTGTAATTGTACATTACTTTGTCTGAGCTTAATATCTATCACCTAATTCCACAAAAGTGGGAACCTGGTTTCCACTGATCTTCTCTCAATATGTAATGAGATACCTGGCCTATTCGTTTCATGGGAAACAAAGCAATATCCCATTGTCTCCATGAATGAAGTCCCTCCCCTGCCCCCTAGTGTCATTTCATTCATTTTCTGTGTAGTGTGGACCCCATACTTTCCTGTTTCTTCTTTCAAGTTGCCTTCACCTGTTTACATGGCTACTGCTCTTTGGGTTTTATCCCAGTAAGTGAGCTTCAATTTAGTAATGCCAGTGGGTAGCTGGCATAAGAAACCCTGGTGTCCCTCAATGAATGAGAATGGATGTTCTTAGCATCAGCATTTCCCAGATACTGGAATTACCCCAATTAAGGAAACAATGGGTCTAGTCAAGGATGCTCCAGATACACCTCACTTGCAACAGTGAAACAAAAGCCCAAGACCTCTGAGCCAGGCTGAAAACTTAAGCTGATTCCTGTTAATCCTCTCTTTCAAAAGTATTATTTTACCCATGCGCAGAATTCCGGTTTAGATTCTAGACTACCACATTCAAGCCAAACATCCTTGAAACAAACTCTCAAAAGATCTCTGAAACTAAGGGTTAACCTAGAGAAAATGAAAACCCTTTCCCCCCCAAACGTTTCACAGGTAGAAGGCAAAGCAAATTTAGACTTGAGAGAAATGATTGGCATCTTCGAAATAGCTTATTGTCAACTACAGAGCTATAGATAGCTATGAAAATGGGGCATTTGAGACTCTAGGTAATCTGAAGTCATGTCTTTAAAATTGAGAAATGCCAGAGAACTGGCTCGAAAGAGGGAAGGAATGTGGCACTGTGGATGGAGGGAGGCAGAGCATGGTGACATTTTGGAAAAAGGCTCAGCAGGCATGTGGTGCTTCAGGAAAGGAGCTGCAGTGGTGCAGGAGTGAGGGGCGTGGGGCAGAGAGGACACCCTCTGTCACCTCACATTCCTGCAGACCACACAGACTGGCTGCTGTGAGCACAGAGGAAGAGAACAGCCTGGGGAAATATGTTACAGGTATAATTATTCCACTTGCATAACATATGTCACAGCCTCCATCTTCTCTCTCTGTATATGTTACTGTTTCTCCTACTATTCCGTTGCCTCTTCTGCTTTCCCCCCTCTTCGATAGCAGTTATAAGAGTCTGTAAGTAAATCTGAAATTTACTTTAGCTTTGAATGTTTAAGGCAGATCTTTAAGTCTTCCTGAGTGTTACTTCTCCTTGAAATAAATCACCATAGTTACTGGTGAAATAGGCTGAGTTGCTCTGAACATTCTGGAGCAGTCTTCTTGTCCTAGCCGACCTTAAATGACAAGGACAACAAGGGCGTGTTCTTCCACCCCATGTCCCTCACTGCTATCTCCGTTGCCACTCCCTTTCCCGTAGCCCTCATTTGCCTGCTGAGCCTCACCATACCCACTTTACCTTCACAAGGCCACATCCCTTCTCTTCTTTCTAGCCACAGCTTTCTGGGGTACATCTCAATTTAAATTTTTGTTTGTTTGTTTGTTTGTTTGTTTTTCGAGACACTGTTTCTCTGTGTAGCCCTGGCTGTCCTGGAACTCACTCTGTAGACCAGGCTGGCCTCAAACTCAGAAATCTGCCTGCCTCAGCCTCCCAAGTGTTGGGATTGAAGTTGCGCACAACCACTGCCCGGCCACATCTCAATTTTATTTTATTTTTTTTTACATTTGTGTTTTTTTTCTAAGTTTTTTTTTATTTACATTCAAAATCATTTCCCCTTTCCCGTTTCCTCCCTCCCCGAAAGTCCCATAAGCCCCCTTCCCTTCCTCTTTTCTCCATTCAACCCCCTCTCGTTTCTCTGTCCTGGCGTTCCCCTACATCCAGTCTTTCCAGGACCAGGGGTCTCTCCTTCCATCTTCTTGGAAATCTATTGATATGCGAATTGTGTCTAGGGTATTCCGAGATTCTGGGTTAATATCCCCTTATCAGTGACTGCCTACCATGTGTGTTCTTTTGTGATTGGGTTACCTCACTAAGGATGATATTTTCCAGTTCTGACCATTTGCCTAGGAATTTCGTGAATTCATTGTTTTGAATTGCAGAGTAGTGTTCCATTGTGTAAATATACCACATCTTCTGAATCCATTCCTCCATTGAGGGACATCTGGGTTCTTTCCAGCTTCTGGCTATTATAAATAAGGCTGCTATGAACATAGTGGAGCATGTGTCCTTATTGCATGCTGGTAAAGCCTCTGGGTATATGCCCAGGAGTGGTATAGCCGGATCCTCCGGGAGTGTCATGCCCAGTTTTCTGAGGAACCGCCAGACTGCTTTCCAGAGTGGTTGTACCAGTTTGCAATCCCACCAGCAGTGGAGCAGTGCTCCTCTTTCTCCACATCCTCTCCAACAACTGCTGTCTCCTGTGTTTTTGATCTTAGCCATTCTGACTGGTGTGAGATGGAATCTCAGGGTTGTTTTGATTTGCATTTCCCTAATGACTAAGGATGATGAACATCTCTTTAGGTGCTTCTCAGCCTTTAGATATTCTTCAGGTGAGAACTCTTTGTTTAGCTCTGTACCCCATTTTTAATAGGGTTACTTGCCTCTCTGGAGTTTAACTTCTTGAGTTCTTTGTATATATTGGATATTTGCCCTCTGTCGGATGTAGGGTTGGTAAAGATCATTTCCCAGTTAGTTGGTTGCCGCTTTGTCTTTTTGACAGTGTCTTTTGCCTTGCAAAAACTTTGTAATTTAATGAGGTCCCATTTGTCAATTCTTGATCTTAGAGCATAAGCTATTGGAGTTCTATTCAGGAAATTCTCCCCTGTGGCCATATGTTCAAGGTTCTTCCCTAGTTTCCCTTCTATTAGTTTCAGTGTGTCTGGTTTTATGTGGAGGTCCTTGATCCACTTGGAATTGAGCATAGTGCAAGGAGATAAGAATGGGTCAATTTGCATTCTTCTGCATGTTGACCTCCAGTTGAGCCAGCAGCATTTGTTGAAAAGGCTATCTTTTTTCCACTGGATGGTTTTAGCTCCTTTGTCAAAGATCAAGTGACCATAGGAGTGTGGATTCATTTCTGGGTCTTCAGTTCTGTTCCATTGATCTACATGTCTGTCACTGTACCAATACCATGCAGTTTTTAACACTATTGCTCTGTAGTACAGCTTGAGGTCCGGGATATTGATTCCCCCAGAAGTTATTTTACTCTTGAGAATAGTTTTAGCTATCCTGGGTTTTCTGTTATTCCAGATGAATTTTTGAATTGCTCTTTCTAACTCTATGAAGAATTGAGTTGGGATTTTGATGGGGATTGCATTGATTCTGTATATTGCTTTTTTCAAGATGGTCATTTTTACTATATTAATCCTGCCAATCCATGAGCATGGCAGATTTTTCCATCTTCTGAGGTCTTCTTCAATTTCTTTCTTCAGATACTTGAAGTTCTTGTCATACAGATCTTTCACTTGTTTGGTTAGAGTCACACCAAGATACTTTGTATGATTTGTGACTATCGTGAAGGGTATCATTTCTCTTACTTCTTTCTCAGCCACATCTCAATTTTAAAGTCAAGACTTTAGAGTCTGGAGACACTTGTCTGTGTGGAGTAGAGTACTAAGTTATTCTTTAAAACTCTGAGAAAATGGTTGAAAAATGTTTGTATCTGTTATTACAGAGCTTTTTAGTAAGAATTGTGGGATATGGAGACCAAAAATTGTAAAGAAAAGCATGAAAACCTTCACGATGGTGCAAAAAGTATTAAAATAATAGGTAGGTGGGGCTGGAAAGAAGGCTCAGTGGGTAAGCGCTTGCTGCATATGTGTGATGACCTGTGTTGGGATCCTCCGCTGGGGCAGCCTTAGGCAAGTGATCTGGACTGTGTAAGAAACATTACAGACCACGCCGGAGAACGGAAACAAACAAGCAGCATTCCTCTGTGATATCTGCTTCAACCCCTGCCGCTAGGGTGCTGCCCTGACCTTCCTCAAGCGATGAATTGTTGCCTGGAGGTGTACGATGAAATAAATTCTTTCCTCCCCTAGTTGCTTTTGACCTCAAACACTAAGATGGGGAGCAATAGAGGAACACATCTGATATCGACCTTGAGCTTCCATGTGCCCATATATAGGTGTGCCAGAATACACACGTTCATACCATGCAAGCACCACAAACACGTATGCATGTCCACACACACACTACACTGAACATTGTAAAGATTAAATACAAGTTCCTGGGGCAAAAAAAAAAAAAAACAAAACTCTTTTCTTTGGAAGGAATAGATTTAGTTCATTTAGAGAATAAATTGGTGAAGAGTAGATGAGTAGACACTGAAGAACTGAAAAGGCAAACTGCGTCTCCAGATGAAGGTGTTGTGGAGACAGTAATATCAGGAAACTGACGCCCTTATCTCTGGGCAAACAAGAGATAGTTGCAATGATTTGCACCCAGAGGATCAAATGAACTGTGATCCTGTGGCAGGAACTCACTATTTGGCTGGTGTTGGTGCCCGTGAGCCCAGAGAAATTGGCCATGAGGCTGAAACTCACCATGAGGTTGAAAATGACCAACCAGTGTGTGCTAGGGTAACTGAGATATCCTCAGAGGACTGGGAAAATGACAAAAGAGAGCAATTGGTGCCACCAGAGTGACTTGCCACTGCAAGGTGAATGAGAGTTGTTAGGAACACTATAAAGTGGACTATAGGAAGATGTGTTTAAAGTTGAGAGATCATAGTATGGTTAATTTTACAGGAAATTGTTGAAAAATTCTCAAAATTCATGCTGTTATTCATAGTTTTCTCGTGTTCATACATGGTCTTCAGAGTGTAAGGAATGATTCTAGAAGTTATTGAAATAAAAACAAAAGAATCAATACTGAAGTAAATCACTCTCTGTCTTCAGTTCTGAGTACTGTGCTGAGTAGCAGTTATACATTTTGTAAGGGTTATATAATTTACCTTACATCCTTTGATGGGTAGAATCCATCTTTCGCCCTGATGTCATATTCATTGTTGAGAGAGGAACATAGGCATCTTTCGTAAGAAGGAAATTACCCGAACTTCTTTCCCTACCTTCCCTTTTAGCATGAGTCAGGGCATCTGACCTGATCCTGCTCAATGGTGTGTGTGGGGAGCCTCTTGTTATGTTTTGGGAACATTTCCCATTCACACAAGGAGGCCCAAATGATGAGAAGCTAGTTGTCTGTTTCCCTGTCTTAGTTGAGTCTGTAGATGATGTTGGAAATTGCTTTTGCTGCCTTTGTAATTATAAAGAGAAATATAATTTTATAGAAGGCAGGGAATGAAAAACAAGCAGTGACTCTTCGTCCTCTTGGTTATCTCACAGAGGACAGTGGTTCCCAGTGTCTCTGCCACTGTGAGTTGTGTGTCCTGTTACTTGTACATACTGAACTCCTTGAATAAACCTCTGAGTGGATCTTAATAATGATTGTGTGATATAATATTCCATCCGTCAGTTATATCACAAAGGGCATACTCCAGATAAAAAGATTCTGGTCCCACTAATTTCCCAAAATTGAGTTCCACTGAATATCAAATGCACACCCACACACTGCTAAATCAGGGTGAAGTGAGGCTTGAAGGGATAATGAGGTTGAAGGTGATTGAGAATCAGCTTGCTTCTGACACTTGTCCTTTGTTTCTGTGAATACCATGCCTACTTGGGTCTACTTAGTGTCAATGAAACAATTCTGAGAGATTAATTAAGCAGTGTGAGGATAGAACAAGGAATGTAGATTGTTTGATATAAATCGGTCTATTCCTGTGGGAGATAATTCATTCTCTCTCTCTCTCTCTCTCTCCCTCTCTCTCTCTCTCTCTCTCTCTTTCTCTCTCTCCCTCCTCAGACTTAATGATGAATTTTAATTAATATGAGGAATATAATATTAAAATATTATGATGCTATTCTACTCATATATAAGAATTACCAAGAATCAAAAAAATCACAACTAGCAAAATTTAAAAAATGAAACATTTCTGTTAATATTCAAATATTTTGATTTATAAATGTATAATAAAATACATTCATGCCTCAAACAGAGCCCCATCACTTTATCTAATTATTTTAACAGATTTGGGAGCAGGGAGATAATCTACATCCCTTTTTAATCTCAGTATTAGAAAACTGGTGATCTAAAAGCAACTTCTGGTGTAGGGGATGTCCTCCTCTCTGAACATTTCCACTCATCATTGTCAGGATAATAAGAATGATGTCAAAAGCTTTTCAAGTTCTACCATTGCAGTCTTCTCGCCTTAGAATCCCAGGAGAATCGAGATGAATTCTTGGACACATATTTAGTAATTTCCCAAACAATATAATAGAATGTTACATTGATGATCACATTCTATATAACTTCTGTTGTTTGGGGTTGTGTAAATTTTGGATGATGTCCTAGTTTCTTATTGCTGTGATAAAGCACCAACAAAAACCAGCTGGAGGAGGAAAGGGTTCATTTCAGCTTACAGGTTCTATCAGTCCATCATTGAGGAAACCAGGGCAATATCTATGGACAGGAATTGGCACACATTATGTAGAGAAACAATGTTTACTAACTCAATCCCAGGCTCATATTCATGGCACTTCTTTTATATATTCCAGATCCACCTGCTTAAGGTTGGTACTACTGATAGTAGGGTGGACCCTACTACATTAATTTTTTTTATTTATTTTATTTTATTTTTTTAATTTACATTCCAAATCACTTCCCCTTTCCCGTTTCCTCCCTCCCTGAAAGTCCCATAAGCCCCCTTCCCTCCCTCTTTTCTCCATTCAACCCTCTCTCGTTACTCTGTCCTGGCATTCCCCTACATCCAGTCTTTCCAGGACCAGGGGTCTCTCCTTCCATCTTCTTAGAAATCTATTGATATGTGGATTGTGTCTAGGGTATTCCGAGATTCTGGGTCAATATCCCCTTATCAGTGACTGCATACCATGTGTGTTCTTTTGTGATTGGGTTACCTCACTAAGGATGATATTTTCAAGATCTGACCATTTGCCTAGGAATTTCGTGAATTCATTGTTTTTAATTGCAGAGTAGTATTCCATTGTGTAGATATACCACATCTTCTGAATCCATTCCTCCGTTGAGGGACATCTGGGTTCTTTCCAGCTTCTGGCTATTATAAATAAGGCTGCTATGAACATAGTGGAGCATGTGTCCTTATTGCATGCAGGTAAAGTCTCTGGGTATATGCCCAGGAGTGGTATAGCCGGATCCTCCGGGAGTGTCATGCCCAGTTTTCTGAGGAACCGCCAGACTGCTTTCCAGAGTGGTTGTACCAGCCTGCAATTCCACCAGCAGTGGAGGAGTGTTCCTCTTTCTCCACATCCTCGCCAACAACTGCTGTCTCCTGTGTTTTTGATCTTAGCCATCCTGACTGGTGTGAGATGGAATCTCAGGGTTGTTTTGATTTGCATTTCCCTAATGACTAAGGATGATGAACATCTCTTTAGGTGCTTCTCAGCCATTAGATATTCTTCAGGTGAGAACTCTTTGTTTAGCTCTGTACCCCATTTTTTAATAGGGTTACTTGCCTCTCTGGAGTTTAACTTCTTGAGTTCTTTGTATATATTGGATATTAGCCCTCTGTCGGATGTAAGGTTGGTAAAGATCATTTCCCAGTTAGTTGGTTGCCACTTTGTCTTTTTGACAGTGTCTTTTGCCTTGCAAAAACTTTGTAATTTAATGAGGTCCCATTTGTCTATTCTTGATCTTAGAGCATAAGCTATTGGAGTTCTGTTCAGGAAATTCTCCCCTGTGCCCATATGTTCAAGGTTCTTCCCTAGTTTCCCTTCTATTAGTTTCAGTGTATCTGGTTTTATGTGGAGAGCTTTGATCCACTTAGAATTGAGCTTAGTGCAAGGAGATAAGGATGGGTCAATTTGCATTCTTCTGCATGTTGACCTCCAGCTGAGCCAGCACCATTTGTTGAAAAGGCTATCTTTTTTCCACTGGATGGTTTTAGCTCCTTTGTCAAAGATCAAGTGACCATAGGAGTGTGGATTCATTTCTGGGTCTTCAATTCTGTTCCATTGATCTACATGTCTGTTACTGTACCAATACCATGCGGTTTTTAACACTATTGCTCTGTAGTACAGCTTGAGGTCCGGGATACTGATTCCCCCAGAGGTTCTTTTACTCTTGAGAATAGTTTTAGCTATTCTGGGTTTTCTGTTATTCCAGATGAATTTTTGAATTGCTCTTTCTAACTCTATGAAGAATTGAGTTGGGATTTTGATGGGGATTGCATTGAATCTGTGTATTACCTTTGGTAAGATGCTCATTTTTACTATATTAATCCTGCCAATCCATGAGCATGGAAGGTTTTTCCATCTTCTGAGGTCTTCTTCAATTTCTTTCTTCAGAGACTTGAAGTTCTTGTCATACAGATCTTTCACTTGTTTGGTTAGAGTCACGCCAAGATACTTAATATGGTTTGTGGCTATCGTGAAGGGTATTATTTCTCTTACTTCTTTCTCAGCCTGCTTATCCTTTGAGTATAGGAAGGCTTCTGACTTGCTTGAGTTGATTTTATATCCGGCCACTTTGCTGAAGTCGTTTATCAGCTGTAGGAGTTCTCTGGTGGAGTTCTTTGGGTCGCTTATGTATACTATCATATCGTCTGCAAATAGTGATAGTTTGACTTCTTCCTTTCCAATTTGTATCCCTTTGACCTCTTTTTGTTGTCTAATTGCTCTAGCTAGAACTTCAAGTACTATATTGAATAGATATGGAGAGAGAGGGCAGCCTTGTCTAGTCCCTGATTTTAGTGGGATTGCTTCAAGTTTCTCTCCATTTAGATTGATGCTGGCTACCGGTTTGCTGTAAATTGCTTTTACTATGTTTAGATATAGTTTAGATATACTATGTTTATATTATTATATATATTAATATATATATTAATATTTTAATATTTATTAATTAATTAATTAATATATTAATATATATTATATATATATTATATACTATTTACTATGTTTAGATATAGGGCCTTGAATTCCTCATCTTTCCAAGACCTTTAGCATGAAAGGATGCTGAATTTTGTCAAATGCTTTCTCAGCATCTAATGAGTTGACCATGTGTTTTTTTTCTTTGAGATTGTTTATGTAGTGGATTACATTGATGGATTTCCTTATATTGAACCATCCCTGCATCCCTGGGATGAAGCCTACTTGATCGTGGTGAATGATCGTTTTGATGTGTTCTTGGATTCGGTTGGCAAGAATTTTATTGAGTATTTTTGCATCGATATTCATAAGAGAGATTGGCCTGAGATTCTCTTTCTTTGTCGGATCTTTGTGTGCTTTTGGTATTAGTGTAATTGTGGCTTCATAGCGAGTTGGGTAGTGTTCCTTCTGTTTCTATTTTGTGGAACAGTTTGAAGAGTATTGGTGTTAGGTCTTCTTTGAAGGTCTGATAGAATTCTGCACTAAAACCATCTGGACCTGTGCTTTTTTTGGTTGGAAGACTTCCAATGACAACTTCTATTTCTTCAGGGCTTATAGGACGGTTTAGATGGTCTATTTGATCCTGATTTAATTTTGGTACTTGGTATCTGTCAAGGAAATTGTCCATTTCCTCAAGATTTTCTAGTTGTGTTGAATACAGGTTTTTGTAGTAGGATCTGATGATTTTTTGAATTTCCTCAGTTTCTGTTGTTATCTCTCCCTTTTCGTTTCTGATTTTATTAATTTGGATACTATCTCTGTGCTCTCTGGTTAGTCTGGCTAAGGGCTTATCTATCTTGTTAATTTTCTCAAAGAACCAACTCCTCGTTTTGTTGATTCTTTGTATGGTTTTATTTGTTTCTACTTGATTGATTTCAGCCCTGAGTTTGATGATTTCCTGCCTTCTACTCCTCTTTGGTGTATTTGCTTCTTTTTGTTCCAGGGCTTTCAGGTGTGCCATTAAGCTGTTAGTGCATACTGTCTCCCGTTTCTTTTTGGAGGCACTCAGGGCTATGAATTTTCCTCTTAGCACTGCTTTCATTGTGTCCCATAAATTAGGGTATGTTGTGCCTTCATTTTCATTAACTTTCAAAAAGTCTTTGATTCCTTTCTTTATTTCCACCTTGACCAAGTTATCATTGAGTAGAGCATTGTTCAGCCTCCATGTGTACGTGGGTTTTCTTTTGTTTTTGTTGCCATTGAAGACCACCCTTATTCCATAGTGATCTGATAGGAGGCATGGGATTATTTCTATCTTCTTGTATCTGTTGAGGTCTGATTTGTGACCAATTATATGGTCAATTTTGGAGAAGGTACCATGAGGAACTGAGAAGAAGGTGTATTCTTTAGCTCTAGGATGAAATGTTCTATATATATATCAGTTAGTTCCATTTGGTCCAAGGCTTCAATTAGACTCACTGTGTCCCTGTTTAGTTTCTGCTTTCCTGAACGATCCATTTCAGAGAGCGGGGTGTTGAAGTCACCCACTATTATTGTGTGCAGTACGATGTGTGCTTTGAGTTTTAGTAAAGTTTCTTTTATGAATGAGGGTGCCCTTGCATTTGGAGCATAGATATTCAGAATTGAGAGTTCTTGATGGTGGATTTTTCCCTTGATCAGTATGTAGTGTCCTTCTGTGTCTTTTTTGATGACTTTAGGTTGAAAATCAATTTTATCTGATATTAGGATGGCTACTCCACCTCGTTTCTTGGGGCCATTTGCTTGTAAAATTGTTTTCCAGCCTTTTACTCTGAGGTAGTGTTTGTCTTTGACACTGAGGTGCGTTTCCTGCATGCAGCAAAATGCTGGGTCCTGTTTACGTATCCAGTCTGCTAGTCTATGTCTTTTAATTGGGGAATTGAGACCATTGATATTAAGAGAGATTAAGGCATAGTGATTATTGCCATCTGCCATTCTTGACGCTATCTTTATGTTTGAGTGGTTATCTACTTTTGGGTTTGATTCAAGAAGGTTATTATCTCATTTTTTCCAGGGTGTTGTTTCTCTCCCTGTATTGGAGGTTTCCACCTATTATCCATTGCAGGGCTGGATTTGTGGAAAGATATTGTGAAAATTTGGTTTTATCATGGAATATCTTGGTCTCTCCATCTATGGTGATTGAGAGTTTTGCTGGGTATAGTAGTCTAGGCTGGCATTTGTGCTGTCTTAGTGTCTGCATGAGATCTGCCCAGGATCTTCTGGCTTTCATAGTCTCTGGTGAGAAGTCTGATGTGATTCGGATAGGTCTTCCTTTGTATGTTACTTGGCCCTTTTCTCTTACTGCTTTTAGTATTCTTTCTTTGTTTAGAACATTCGGTGTTTTGATTATTATGTGACGGGAGGTATTTCTGTTCTGGTCCAGTCTGTTTGGAGTTCTGTAGGCTTCTTGTACGTTCATCGGCATCTCTCTCTTTAAGTTAGGGAAGTTTTCCTCCATAATTTTGTTGAAGATGTTTACTGGCCCTTTAAGTTGCAAATCTTCACTCTCATCTATACCTATAATCCTTAGGTTTGGTCTTCTCATTGTGTCCTGGATTTCCTGGATGTTTTGGGTTACACGTTTTTTGCATTTTGCATTTTCTTTGACTGTTGAGTCGATGCTTTCTATGGAATCTTCAGCACCTGAGATTCTTTCTTCCATCTCTTGTATTCTATTGTTGATGTTTGCATCTATGACTCCTGATTTCTTCCCAAGGTTTTCTATATCCAAAGTTGTCTCCCTTTGTGATTTCTTAGTTGTTTCTACTTCCTTTTTTAGATCCTGGATGGATTTGCTGAGATCCTTCACTTGTTTGTTTGTATTTTCCTGTATTTCTTTAAGGTATTTTTGCATTGCCTCTTTCAGGATTTCTTCCTGATGACCCACATTCTCCTGCATTTCTCTGAGTGATTTTTGTGTTTCCTCCTCATGGGAATCCATCTGTTGATCCATCGTCTCCTGCATTTCTTTAAGCAGTTCTCGTGTTTCCTTTGTAAGGGCATCTAACCGTTGATTCATTTCTTTAAGCAAATTTTGTGTTGCCTCCTTATGGGCATCCGTCTGTTGACCCATATTCTTCTGCATTTCTTTATGCCAATTTTGTGATTCCTTTGTGAGTGCATCTACCCGTTGATTCATCTCGTTAAGCGATTTTTGTGTTGTCTCCTTGTGCGCCTCCATCTTTTGATCCATGTTCTCCCGCATTTCTCTAAGCGATTTTTGTGTTTCCTTTGTAAGGGCTTCTAACCGTTGATTCATGGTCTCCTGTAATTCTTTATGAGATTTATTTGTGTCCTTCTTGTGATCCTCTAATAGCATCATGAGAAGTGATTTTAAATCCAGATCTTGTCTTTCGGGTGTGGTGGGGTATCCAGGATTTGCTGCTGTTGGAGAGTTGGGTTCGGATGGTCCCACATTACTTTGATTTCTGTTAGTAATATTCCTACGTTTGCCTTTTGCCATCTGGATACCTCTGATGTTAGTTGGTCCTGCTGCCACTGGCTGTTGGTTGGACCTCCTGTGAGCCTGCAAAGCTATTTCTGCCCCCCCCCCCGGATTGCCAAGATTCCCCTGGCACCGATTTCTGGGGCCTGCCTGCTCCTGAGTGACTTTGGAGCCCTAATGTGCCTTGCCCCAAGTGATCTTATATTGGGGAGGCCTTGCACATCCAAAGGCTCAGCCTAGTGGATTCCTGGAGCAGAGGTCGCCAAAGGAAGGCTGGTAGGCTCCTGCCCTGTGCAGGGGTGTGTGATCTCTCCTAGGGGGGGGAGGGGGCGTCCCTCTGCCAGGCAGAAGTCCCACAGCAGAGCTGGCGAGCTGGTTACTGCAGATCTGCCCAGCACTTGGGAGCCGCACACACACAAGCCGCCGAGACCCAAGCGATATTAAGCCTGTCTGTCTCAGAACCTGGCTGTCCCAACTTCCCAGTCACTGGAGCAAAGATGGCGGAGTGCAATCTGCACACTCTCCGTGGCGCCGCTCACCCTGCAGACCGGACGGCCCGCCGATCTGGCACCCAGACGACCACAGAGCTGACCCGTTCTCGGGCAGACAGAAGCTCCAACAGGCCGTGTCCCAAGTGATGTTATATTGGGGATAGGGAGTTTGGGGTACCTGTCTCTTCAGCGCAGTCTGCGGGAACAGAGGTCGCGGAAGGAAAGCTGGTAGGCTCCCGCCCAGTGCGGGGTCCCTCTGCCAGGCAGAAGTCCCACAGCAGAGCTGGCGCACTGGTTACTGCAGATCAGCCCAGCACTTGGGAGCCGCACACACACAAGCCGCCCGAGACCCAAGCGATATTAAGCCTGTCTGTCTCAGAACCTGGCTGTCCCAACTTCCCAGTCACTGGAGCGACTACTACATTAATTAATAATCAAGAAAATGTAGGATAGAGGCAATTCCTCAGTGGAGACTCCCTTTCCCATATGTGTTAAGTTGTCAAACAAGATAAATCATTACACTTCTATCATTTGGCCACATGACACTACAGTATAAAACATAGTCCAACAAATGTCCTACAGTCCTTAAAATTTTCAACATTTTATTTTTTTATTTTATTTAATTTTATTTTTTGCCTTTTATTGAAAAGAGATTCTTTTCTCACATGATATATTCCAGTTATGGTTTCCCTTCCCTCTGTTCCTCCCAGTTCCTCCCACCTCCCCTCCAATCTGGGTCCACTCTCCATCTGTCTCTCATTAGAAAAGGACAGGATTCTAAGAGATAGCGATGCAATATAACAAAATAAAATATAATAAGATAAAATAAAAACTATGACATAGAAGTTGGACAAGAGAAACCAACATAAGGAGAAGAGCCCAAGAGAAGACACATGAACCCAAGACACACTCATCTGCACAACACAGAATCCTATAAAAACTTAAACTGGCTGTGTGTCTCTGCTGGAACATACACACCTGCTGCAGGACGAAGCTTCTCTGATGATAGCTGAACAAGACACAGATCTGAGTATAGGAGAATATCATTAAGAGCCATTTTATCACTGCTTTATAAAAATAGTATTTAGTTTTACCCTGGGTCCCTGGGCTATCTAGTCTCTGGTTCTTGGTCACCCTATCAGTGTCAGGTATGGGTTCTGTCTCATGGAGTGGACCTTAAGTCAAATCAGTTACTGGTTGCTACCACAAGCTTTGTGCCATCATTACTGCAGCATATCTTGCAGGCAGAGCACCATCATAGTCCGAAGGTTTTGTGGCTGCTTGGTGTTCGGGTTTCTCATTTGGTGGCCAGCAGAGTTCCTTCCTGTACCAATGATCCTAGCAGGGGTGAAGGCTCTATGAAGGCATCAGCTTGAGTTCTGCATGTTTAATGAGTTGAATAGGTCCGTTCACCAATAGAGCCTTGCTGTCAGTTTGTGGAGAGTAACCTATAGTCTTGGCAACACCCTAGGTTTGGGAATGTCCATGGAATGCCATTGCCCAATAAGTCAGTTAAATGTAACCCAATCCCATTACTGGGATGGTAGTTTGTTACCAAGCTTCATGTGGTGACAAGAGATGTCGAGTTGGGAATCTGTCTCTCCCATTATGTGGCAATTTCATTAGATCACCTTCAGACATGTGTATATTTATGATGCTTCTACTTATGTCTCGGTACTCTTCCCTAAATGGCCCTTAATTTTAGCACTCTCTACCCACATTCCTTGCCCTACTCATTTCCTTCTCCCTGTCTCCTCCCCACTTAATCTTCCTGTTCTAGTCCCCTCACTAATCCATAACTATCCATTCTATTTCCCTTTCCTAACAAGATCTGTACCCCCTTTGTCCCTTACTCTGATCTACTCTGTGAGCTTCTAAGGGTTGTAGCTTAGGTGTTGTGGAGTAACAGCTGATATCTGCATATAAACAAACACGTGCCATGTGTGTCTTTCTGGGTCTGGGATATCTCACTCAGAATGACTTTTTCATTTAGAACTGTAGAACTGGATTTCATAATGTTATTTTTTTAACAGCTGAATAAAATACTCTATCATGCAAATGTACTACTTCTCTTTATTCATTCTTCTGTTGAGGGATATTTAAGTAGCTTCCAATTTCTGGCTATTATAAACAGAGAAACAGTTAACATGCTTGAGGAAGTGTCTTTGTGGCAAGATGAAGCATCCTTTGGGTATATGCCCAAGAGTGGTATAACTGGATCTTGAGATAGATTGAATCCCATCTTCCATACTGATTTCCACAGTGGGTGTACAAGTTTGCATCCAAGCACCAGTGGGTGAGTGGTCCCCTTACTCCACATCCTCACCAGCATGTGCTGTCTCTTGTAGTCATTCTCACAGGTTTAAGATCCCAAAGTGATTTTGATTTGCATTTTCCTGATGATTAAGGATGTTAAACATTTCTTTAAATGTTTCTTAGCCATATGTTGAACCATCTCTGTATCTCTGGATGAAGCCTACTTGATCATCATTGGTGATCTTTCTGATGTGTTCTTAGATTCAGTTTGCAACTATTTTGCAAACTACTTTTGCATCTATGTTCATAAGGGAAATTGGTCAATTGGTCTGTATTCTTTCTGTCTCTCTCTATCTCCCTACCCCTCTCTCTGTGTCTCTGTCTCTGTCTCTGTCTCAGGTCTTAACATACTATGACCTTGTAAAATGAATTTTGCAGTGTTCCTTCTGTTTCTATTTTGTGGACTATATTACTCTTCTTTGAAAGTCTGCTTTAAAACCATCTGGTCCTGGGCTTGGTCTTTTTTTTTGGGGGTGGGGGGAGGACTTTTAGTGACAGCTTTTATTTCACTAGAGATTATATGTCTGTTTATTGTTTATCTAATTTTGATTTAACTTTGGCATTTGGTAGCCTCTGCCCCCTCAGTACCATAGCTTTGTGTGTTGAACATGAGGAAATACTTCCCAAAAGATTTCATTTCAATAATGTTAATCACTTATCAATCGCAGCTTATTTTTTAGCTTCAGCCAACTGGCACCCATTGTCCCAGTAAAGCAAAGATTTCATTTCCTTTTTTTTTTCTTTTTGCAAAATATATTGTATTTAAGGAGTTTACGATTTGGTTTTAAACCTGGTTCCATGTCTTTCAGCAAACTTAAATCTTTTTCATCATGTCAAGTACCTTCAGCTAGTAATAGTATTTTTAAATCCAAAAGAAAGAATAATTTTAATTTTGATTAAAATTTTTGTTTCCGAGAACAATTAACATGAACAATTAACAAGGGCTGCTTTCTGTTGCTTTAGACAGTCTTCTTCTCACACAAAACCAGAAATGTAATCCTCCTAACTCAGGCAGATATTGATACTAATGGATACCTACATGCGCATGCCTTCATCTGATGACTGGTTTTTATCATGAATTGTTGCTCATTTTTCCAGGTCTTCAAGCTCATAAAATTTAATGCAGCTGAAGCTGACTGGGCCCTCAGGCTGCTTTTACCTGGTACAGGTAGCTTCAGACCCAGAAGATGAGTGGACTGACTCCCACTCAGCAATGTTCTGTGCTTTCAAACTGCAGGAGTGTACCAGCTCCTCATTCTCCAACATTGCCTAACTACAATAGAGACAAAGTGTACAGTGGTTGTCAGAATTCAAGAGCGTCTTCATTCACTTATCCAGCTTCTTTTACATACCAAGAACTATGGAGAAATTAATGTGGATTATTTATGGCAAGTGCAGCCAAAGCAGTATAATCATTTGTTATTGAAGAATACATCAACTAACTCAGCAACTCTGCATATAATAAACTTTTTTCTTTTTTTTTCTTTTCTAAGTTTTTTTATTTACATTCCAAATCATTTCCCCTTTCCTGTTTCCTCCCTCCCTGAAAGTCCCATAAGCCCCCTTCCCTCCCTCTTGTCCCCATTCAACCCCCTCTCGCTTCTCTGTCCTGGCATTCCCCTACATCCAGTCTTTCCAGGTATTTGGTATCTGTCAAGGAAATTGTCCATTTCCTCAAGATTTTCTAGTTGTGTTGAATACAGGTTTTTGTAGTAGGATCTGATAATTTTTTGAATTTCCTCAGTTTCTGTTGTTATCTCTCCCTTTCCGTTTCTGATATTATTAATTTGGATACTATCTCTGTGCCCTCTGGTTAGTCTGGCTAAGGGTTTATTTATCTTGTTGATTTTCTCAAAGAACCAACTCCTCGTTTTGTTGATTCTTTGTATGGTTTTATTTGTTTCTACTTGATTGATTTCAGCCCTGAGTTTGATGATTTCCTGCCTGCTACTCCTCTTTGGTGTATTTGCTTCTTTTTGTTCCAGGGCTTTCAGGTGTGCCATTAAGCTGTTAGTGTATGCTGTCTCCCGTTTCTTTTTGGCGGCACTCAGGGCTATGAATTTTCCTCTTAGCACTGCTTTCTTTTTCTTTTTTTTTCCTCCATTCAAATTTATTTGAATTTTATTTTTCTTTCTTTTTTTATTATTTATTTTATTTTATTTTTTTAATTTACATTCCAAATCACTTCCCCTTTCCCGTTTCCTCCCTCCCCGAAAGTCCCATAAGCCCCCTTCCCTCCCTCTTTTCTCCATTCAACCCCCTCTCGTTACTCTGTCCTGGCGTTCCCCTACATCCAGTCTTTCCAGGACCAGGGGTCTCTCCTTCCATCTTTTTAGAAATCTATTGATATGCGGATTGTGTCTAGGGTATTCCGAGATTCTGGGTCAATATCCCCTTATCAGTGACTGCATACCATGTGTGTTCTTTTGTGATTGGGTTACCTCAGTAAGGATGATATTTTCAAGTTCTGACCATTTGCCTAGGAATTTCGTGAATTCATTGTTTTGAATTGCAGAGTAGTATTCCATTGTGTAAATATACCACATCTTCTGAATCCATTCCTCCGCTGAGGGACATCTGGGTTCTTTCCAGCTTCTGGCTATTATAACAAGCTTTTAATTCCCGTAATCATTTCACATGGTGAGCAATGTATTGAGATACATTTCTACTGTATTATCCCTTTATGGACTTTCACTGTAACACCTTCATTAAGTTCTAAAGGATTACATTCCTGAGGTTATCTTTTAATCTCTGAAATTACTCATCTATTTATGTTCATACATGAAGTATATATGAAACTCTGACGAATGATTTTCTATATGATACTCCACTTTTTCTTTTAAAAGATCTAGCTAGCCTTTCTTCTTTCTGATTTTATGTTGATCTCAATGGATGAACAAGGTTTTAGTGGACTGTTTTTGAGATTTCACAGAAGCAATGTTATTAAGTGATGCTGCAACCTGTGTGTGCCCATATGAGAATTAAAATTATATGGTCTAAATATTCATATGTTAATTTTTGTTTAATAAATGTCTTTAAGTTTACTAAAAGACTTTAAGAATGGATAATAACAATATAGTTATCCCTTACAAATGAGTTTTCTAGCAACTTCATTATGAAAATAATTTTAATTACTTCACCTTCTAAAGCAAGACTTGTCATTTAATATGTCTAGCTCCTGATGCATAAAGTATATTTAAGCCAAATATCTATTTACAGCATTCTAGTTCCCAGATTCCTATTCAACAAAAATCCCAAGACTGTTTAATCTGTCTTACATTTGTAACTTTAGGATGGTAATCCTGATCCTCTTTGCTCTTGATCAAGTTCTGACCGTCAGGCAGGCAGTACACGTCCATTGCACAGCTACTGGGCTTTGTGTCTAATTAACAGAAAGGGAAGAGACCATTTATTGATGATTATCAAATGTTGTGTTGTAGATATACTTCTTATAAATAAGCTATCTGATACACAGAGCCCAGCAAAGGGGACCCATGGGGTAATAACTGTAGAGACCACAGTTCTAGTAAAGAAAAAAGCCAAGTCTACCCCGAAAATAACAACAGTAAGAACAAGAAGAAGATCCCTCCTGCAAAACAGAGCCGAGAGGACTGGGAGAGGGGCTCTGCGCATTTCCCTAATAGGCAGGATCCTCCCTGAGATACATTATATTTTACATCATATTTCCTTCTCAGTGGAGGCATATTCAATGTCTGCTTTCTTCTGCCTGGTACTCTGTAATCCCATCCAAAAAAATATTATTCCTATTAAAGGATTTGCTTAAACCTTTGAAGGCAATTTATTGAGTATTGAGAATCAATATTAATAGCCCTGTGGAAAGCTTGAGAGTACCATGTGATGTATCTATCAATATAACCTTCTCTACCCTTCCTTCTCCTTTCTTAGTTCTCACTATGTGCAAATAAGACCACTGACACAATTTTAAGTCAAACTTGATGTAAGTTTTATTAAATACTGGCCGGGGCAACGATCACTATCCAGGTCCATACCTCAGATTCCCAAAGAATGGCCATGAATTAGTTGGTCAAAGGCTTATAAATGCAAACCCCACAAGGCTGCATACCTCCCACCTTTGTCCATTTGGGGCAAGCATAAATCCTGACATTCTTCCTGCTGGGACCTCCCACCTACATGCGATCATGCATACCCTGTGCTGTTGGGGCAACCAAGCTTGTATACGGAAGCAAAAATGCTAGGTTTGATATCTTACATCAGCCACAGCCTCCAGCACTCCATCAGGTCATTTGTCCCAGGGCATGTGAGGCTTACAGGTTTGAAGCGTCCTTGTTTAATAGATCTCTTAAACTCAATATTTTACACTTAGAACATAAGTTTAGCCATCAGAGTTCTCTAGGGTCTCCAGGGCCAGTTAGATCCCTGCAGATCCCAAGAATGGTGTAATAAAATATTACAGTGTTACAATTTTTTTACACTAAATAGTGGAAATAAACTTACACAGATTAATAAGCTTGATAAATCTCTTAGAACATGGCCTATCACATAGTGCAAGATTAAAGTTATTAAAAAGCAGACTCATGGGTTTTTATCACTTCATTTGTATTAACCCATTTTAGAAGCAATTGGTTTTGGGATTTCATCTCCAAATAATCTCCAGTATCTAAACTGACTCTGTAATTCTTAGAGTAATCCTTCAAAAAGGTTTTTAGAGTCCTAGCCATAAGGCACTTGGGTTATTTGAAATTACACTAAGCTAAATCTTTGTTTAATGGAAATTAATGCCCTAGTTAATAGAGACGTTTAGTGTTTTTAAATTTCATGTGGGATAAGGATTCTTGAAACCTAAAAGGAACTTCAAATTCATTGTGTTGAAGCCTTCTGAATGTTGACAGAATTGCCTTATATCCTTTAAGTGTAAGAATAGATCTTTGAAAGTCTTTACAGGAAACTAGAGGCTTTGATCCATCACAGAATAGGAACCATTTCCAAGCAACCATATGAGCCAAAGTTTATTTTGTAAATCTCAGAAGTACCACACTAAAGCAGTGTAATTTTCAACCAAGATATAAAAATATATGAATTATTCATATTAACAATATACCAGGTAGTGTTTTTATCTGCACACATCATAAAAATCAGGTAAGATGTTTATTTTATAAATATTTATTTATGGCTAAATCTCCTTTTCATTTCTGTCTTCTTGAACATATCGTGCATTATTATTATTTATACTCACCAAACTGTAGAACACTCTTTTTATTGCTGTGTCAAGTATTAGATTGCTACTAGAATCTGGAAACCAAGAACCTTCACTCTGAACACCTCATATCAATCCCTTTCAAAGGTTGTTTTTAGTGATATATTTATGTAATTGCTGCATGTTTAATCTATTCAGCATACTTTGAAGTGTTCATTTTGTTTCATTTGATAATTAATATAATTATGTAAGCAATACACATGTAGTAGAACATAAAAATGGGTAAATATTTTCTACTTGGGATAAAATCCAACCTATAGTCATTCTTAAAGTACTGATGCATTTGTTTAATAGGTTTGAGATGGGTCAAGGTGATTTTCTCAAAGCCAAGAATCATTATCGTCCCTTCTTAAGATGATTTTTACCTTCCATATCACTACAACTTTGAATTCATTTCCTGTCTGGCTCTATTCTTAAAGTTACCAGAGGTCCACAAATATAAGGGATTCTTACTTGCTAAAGATCAAGTTAAAGTGGTTTCTTACTTTGCTGTTAGAAACCTTAGACATTTATGAACGAATGTTGTGAAATTGTTCATTAGTATTAAATGAAGTGCTGGACTTAGTTGATTTTGCACTTATTAGGGTCCATGAACTGCTAAAGGAAGACCCCAAACTTAAATAGTATGCAAAAGCAAAGAGCATTTTATTTTGAAGAATTTCAACATACAGAGATCTACCATTTACCAGGATGGAGACACTGAGTGAGCTCACTTTTAAAGCCTTATTAGGGGAATTTCAGGGAGGAATAGGTGACTTTTATCCTGATTGGTAGGCTCTATTTCCAGGGGTATGGGTGCCTTTGGGATTGGTCAAGGTTCTGGGGAATTTGGAGGATTTTCCAGAACCATTGTTGATTAACTGTTTTGGGCTCAGGCCAGGTGACAGGGCAGCTCTTGGCAGCTCCTGATTGGCTGCCCATGAGGGGTGGTTTTCCTTGGAATTGACTTGTTTGGACTTTTCCAGTTCTAGGAAACAGAAACTCTGGCCTAGTCTCCTAAATTGCCAGTTTGCAACCTGTCATGGAGTTAGCCTGGCTCTGGCTAACTCAGTCCTTTCAAATTAAATGTCTGACTACCCCAATTGTCTGTATAAAACAGCATCAACTACATTTATTGGTATGTCAGGGTAATGTTCTTAAAAAATCTTAACTATGCAAGATAATTCCAGTTGTAGGGTAGTATTCCTTACTACTATTGATAGCATCTGAGAAAGATGAAATAAAGAATAATTTATTCTTTTCTGAGAAACAAACAAAAATTCAGACATGGCTCTTGGATATTAGATGCCAATCAGACCAAGACAGCAACTCCTGTGTAGGGAGGACAAGCGTCACTGGGACTGACTGGGGCATCAGAAGGCTGTGACAGCGGAGACAAGCATCGCAGCGTCCTAAGCAAAAGCCGAGACTGGGGAGGAGAGCTGGGTCTCTGTGAAGCTACAGGTGCTGCCCTCCCTCCCTCCGTAGCTCAGCTGAGCACTGCTCCGCCCTCTGCCTTGAGGAAACTGCTTCAGGCTGGAGAAAGAGCCGCAGAAGAGAAGCACACAGGAGCTCATATGTGGAATGGAAGACTGTGTGTTCCCAATGCACAGGTAGAACAAAGCTTAAAAACAGACTTCAGATCTGTAAAGGTTCAAGCTGCATCCAGAATAGGGTTTTAAAATATCACAAGATATTTACATCTGTGCTTGTACCCAATCAGATAGACTTCATAATACATAATGATGATGATGATGATGATGATGACGATGACGATGATGATGATGATGATGACGATGATGATGATGACGATGATGACGATGATGATGATGATGATGATGACGATGATGATGATGATGACGATGATGACGATGATGATGATGACGATGATGATGATGACGATGATGATGGTGATGATGATGATGATGATGATGATGACGATGATGACGATGATGATGATGACGATGATGACGATGATGATGACGATGATGATGATGACGATGATGATGATGATGATGATGACGATGATGATAAATTTACAGGGCATGTTAGGAAGAAGGAAGTAAAATCAATCAACAGACTCCGGGCACAGACGCAGAAACATTTTGTGGGAACATTAAAATGGCTATTACAACTATATTCTACATATTTGAGAAGGTAGAGGAAAAGCTGAGACTATTTGATAGGTTTATAGATTATATACTAAGAATTCTGAAATAAAACATCAGAACACAAAAGACTTAATATAACTCTTAAATCCAAGATAGAAAAATATACTTGACAGAATTATCAACAGATTCGATATGTCACAAACAAACAAAATACAGTGCATTTGTAGATATAACATTAAACTATTCCAGCCACCACTTTACTAAGCCAGAATAATCCCTGGCTACATCCTAAATATTTGTCTTATACTCATAGACAAGTGTAGTCCTTATCCCTCATCAGAGGAACTGATCTCTGCAACAGATGGAGATGGTTATAGAAAACCACAACCAATCAAAATGGAGCCCGGTCCCAATGGGTACATCTCCAGTAGAGTTCATTCACCTAAGGCTTAGAGAACATTTCAAAAAAGGGTGTGGAAAAACATAAGAGCCACAGATCGGGGGAGTTTGCTGTGAGATCGTGTCTCCTTTTAATATCAGGAGTCACGCCCAGTAAGTCTTATTAACTTGACTGCTTAACTTTGAGCTGAACAAGGACAAGAGACAGCTAATGTGGATGGGGGCAAGAGTACACAGCCTCAGCGCTTCACGATCAACTGCAGGATGCTGAGGGATGCTGGGAGCGAGAGAAAGAGCACGCCAGTTAGTTATCCAATACCAAATGGTCAGACCTGAAAAAACATACATGCAAGTAACATTATACAGCCAAAGCAGGTTAGATTTAGGAATGTATATTCATATTCATATATGCATGTATAAACATATTCATATATGTGAAGTGATATGTATATATGATATTTGTTCCTACCAAAATAGATATCATATATATATATATGCATATAATGACAATTAATGAAAAAGAGAGAGCATAAGTTTGAAAGAGAGTATATGGCAGGATTTGGAGGGACAAAAGGGAAGGGGAAATGATGTAATAATATCATATTATAATCTCAAAAATAAGAAATAACTTTAAAACCACTATTCCGGATGAAACACAAAGAAAGGTAAAAATGAACTTAATGTTGATATTTGAACAAAGTCTGTAGAACAATGTCAGATACAACTGAGAGTCCGTGCGGAATGATGGGAGCTAGGATTTAAAGAAATGTTATACACAACTTTCTAAAAGTTAGGAAGTTTAAGAACCTTGACAAGTTTCAGTATGGGCAGGAAAATGAGGTGTGTTTGCTGCTGAGCCTGACCACTTGGGTTTGATCTCTGGGACCACATGGTAGAAGAACCAACTTCTGGGAGTTGTCTTCTGATAACAACATGCTTGCTGAATCATATTCATGCCCCCCCCAGGTAAATACAATAAAATATTTTTAATGTCAACACAAGGGATATGAAAACAAAGACAATAGGATCCTCATGGTAGTTTTCTTAACATCAGAAATAAAGAAAACATGACAGGTATTGAGGGGATGTGATAGAGAAAGATAAGGGATTGTGGCAAATTATTTATCAGAAGTGGCGCAGCAGAAGATGGGAGAGTGACGTCATCAGTGAGATGGTGTGTGACATCTGTTCCACCAAAACAGATGGTATGTTCTGTGCCGCCTCATGTTACCGTCGCACTGTTTATTTAATAAACATTCAGGAAACTTAAACATGCTAGACCCCTAACTGTGGTAAACCAGCCATTGCATGGTATTTGTGTCTGTTCATTGATGTCTGCTAATGAGCTTCACTCAACCCATGATGCTGATCATTCAGGCCACTCACACATTAGTTTTGCAAATGATTCATCAAAAAACCTGTCCCATCCCCGAGTTTTTATCTATAGTCTGTGGGTACAAAAGTCAATGAGAAATTTTGTTCTCAGGGAATCCTTTATATTGGCAAATACACACTTGATTATTATTATTAGGATTAAAATATTGAACATGAGGGAATAGCTATGGAAGGCACTTGGAATTGTTCATTCTGTGGAGTGCAGAAAGTTCTCAGTGAAGATGCTGACTGTATGGGATGTACAGCGTTAGTTACTGTTGCTATATCAACGGACATTCTTGTGCGGATGTGTGATGCACATGTGTATTATTTTGCGTGTATATATCTGTGCATGTGGGTGTATGATATGTGCACACACATATTTCTGTGCATAAAGTTTAAAAGTTGTTGTTTAGGCTGGAGAGATGACTCAACCATTAAGGGCACAGAAACTCTGCCTTCAGTTACAAGCACCGACAGGACAGTTAACAGTTTCAGGGTCTCTGATGCTGTCTTCTGGACTCCATAGACACCAGACACTCATGCACACTCACATTGGCTTTTTATTATCTAACCTTGGAAGTCACTAAAACATTCTCTGTACTCCATTAGTTCCAAGCAACTTAAAATTCTACCAAATTCAAAGAGGAAAATAATAGACTTAACGTCTTGATGAAGAAGTGGCAAATTCTTGGGGGGAGGGTGAGAGATGAGTGGCAATATGTGTGTGTGTAAGATATGTGGATGTATAACTGTGTATACATGTCTTTGTCTATGTGTGTATGGTGTATGCATGTGTGTGAGTGTGTGTGTGTGTGTGTGTGTGTGTGTGTGTGTGTGTGTGATGTGTACATGTAGTTGATTAATCCACTCTAATCTTCCCAGCAGCAGCTGTGTGAGTTCCTTGCTAACACGCCCCAATCAATGCTCTGGGTTCTCGATTAAAGACACACACACACACACACACACACACAAACACACCCATGGCCTTCTATTTTAATATGCCTTAAACAACACCATGGCTGGGCAACTCCCAAACTTCCAACTTCCACGTTGCTAATGCCTCCCCTCCAATACTCCTGAATTATTCCTTACTAAAATCTATAGTCCATCTTTGCCCAGTGGGGGTCCCCTGGGGCCACTCTTCCCAGGCTCTTACATGACTATCACTCTGTCTTCTGCAGCTCTCCAGCCTGCATCGTATTCCTTTCCTAGCATGGTGATTCTGCTTCCTCCTTGGTCCCCTTGCCTGGGAATTCTAAAGTACCACCGGTCTCTCTGCCCAGCCATTGGTTGCTGGCAACTTTACCAGTTAGAACCAGCTGAGGGCGGGGATGTTCAGAGTCTCACATGCAGGATTCTTGTGCAGTTTGGGAACCCATAACGCAAGCACTGAACCAAATCCACAACATGTGTGCGTGATGCATGTGCACATCTCTCTGTGTTATTCATGCATGTATATGTCTGTGCATGTTTTTTGTACAGGAGCAGAGGGGCGGTAGATGCAGCTTCAAAGGGCACACATGAAGGTCCCCACACTTGCACAGCACAAGCTTTACCCACCTGCCCCTCTCAGCCCAACGTCTACACACACACACACACACACACACACACACACACACACACACACACACATCATGACATGGGAATCATCACACAATCACACCGTGGCTTGCACGTATTAGCAGTTGTCTCAGAAAGACATCGAGATACAAATTAGGGGTTCACTTTAAAGAACTTTTAACTTTTATTTTGAGGAAATTCAACTTCAGTTTGTAGGTGTGAGATTTCAGCTTGGAGTTCATTATTTGTGCTTTCAGCTCAGGCCTTGCTTGAGTGATTTAGAAGTATAGGCATAAGGCCTTAATGGGGTGTGATGGGGGGCTAAATGTCATAGCGGTGCCAGCAGAGACCATGAAGGTAATTACCAAGCAGTGACAATGTAAATGAAAATAACAAACAGGTGAAATTAATATCTGTGTGTGAAATTGCTCAAGGCTAGCAAGGAAGTCAGGAGCACATAGGGTGACTCTGCAGTAGATGACAGTGATCCCGGACTTGGGATGAGGAGGGGTCAAGGCATACAACACATCCTGGTCAGGTGATACTAAAAGTCCTGTTGGTCTGGCCAAGACACTTCCCCTGTGTGAAGAGTCTTGAAGTCAGAGAGAGAGAGAGAGAGAGAGAGAGAGAGAGTAGAGAGAGAGAGAGAATATATGAATCTCAAGAAAAACTACAATGTGAGTGGCAGGTGTCTGAGCAGATATGGCACAAAAAAATGGAATGTTCCCCTTGGTATTCTTACAATTGATTCTTACAATTGGCATCTTAAAATTGATTCATGTGTATCAATTTTTAAATTTTCCGAAGAAAAGAAAAGAACAAATCCATACGGTTTAATTTTCATTCCCAATAGGAAAGCTGTAGTCAGAACACTGTTGTCTCTCTTTAATGACTAGTTCTTCTGTGTCCTGTTAGATTTTTAAAGAGATTCAAACTTCCTCCTACCAACTCCTGAGACATTATCAATTAACCACACACAGCCCATCGAACACAGCAGAGCTGTAATTAAACCAAATTGCCAAGTAGTAGCTCTCATTACACAATGACACAGTTTTTGTTAGGACCATGGAGAGAGTTTAATTACACGTCTAGACAACCCCTGAAGGCAGAGTAGCCGTATTATCTTTGAATCTTTAGAGGGGAACTTGAGCTTTTGATGGCTACATTTTTAAGAGATACATGATAAGGTATATTTAGGGGATCTATCTGTTCCTTTTTAAATTCCACATCCCACTTTAATGTATACTTAGACTTGGAATTGTTTGTGCATCTGTGAATTAAAAGGTTTCTGAAGGGAAATGTCCAAATTTCTTCTATTCATATTTGATTTACCTTTCATTTACAGCCAAATATTATTATTTTTCCTTTAATGCATCCCAATGTCAACTCCTTCTTTTTCTCCCCCCACCCCCTCTCCTTCCTTCCCTAACCCTCCCACTTTTTCCCTCCCTCCCTCCCTGCCTCCCTCCCTCCTTCCCTCTTTCTGTCTCTCTCTATGTGTGTGAAGGGGGTAGTTTGGGTATGGGTGGGTGCATGGGCTCACACATGCACACACATACTTGTATCATGGAATGTATTTGGAGGTCAAAGGACAATCTCAGCAGCATCATTGACATTGTTTGAGAGGTCTGTTGTTCATTTTGCCCACTCCAGATAGCTGGCCCGGCTTCCCAAAATTCCCTTGTCTCTACCTCCCATCTTGCCTGAGGAGCAATGGCTCAGACACACTACTGTGGCAAGCTGTTTGTGACAGCTGCGGATCCTAAGTCAGTTCCTCGCACTTGTGAAGCACACTTTTTCTTACTGTGCCTCTCCCTGGCCTCACTCTTACTTTGCAGTGTCTAAAGCATGTGCTACCGTGTAAGACACCATCACCTTCAATACCATTCCTTCTCCCTCTTTGGGCGGAAGCCACCTGTTCCCTGAGACTGGGGTGCTTTCTCCTTTCATCCCAGCCCCGTCTTGTCAGTCTCTCAGATGCCCAGACAGGACAGATGTATCCTTAATGCCCATTCTGGAGATATATATATATATATAATTTAAATTTGTTTATGCTTATTTCTTTGTAACTGCAGACCATTTTTGTGCATTGTCCCATACAATGTATTATTTTTTAATGTAATGTCTAATTACCCAAACATTTCTATAGCCTCTAGCCTGAAATCTCCTCTTCCCCGAAACCTGGCATCATACAGTGAAACTGAGAACATGAATCGATCACACACACGCCTCCTTTCTAACCGTTCTCAGCATCCCAAGGGAAGTTGCTTGGCACCAGGCACTTGCTCTAATCCTGTATGCAAATGAGTTTTATGTGCTGTTCGTTTGTAGAATACATGTATGCTACTTCATTTTCTTTACAGGCTCGTATTCTCTCAGCATGGTTTATGTATTTAAAACCAGGCCATTACTTTCTTGTGTGATAGTTATCTAAGGTGATAACGATCCATTTAATGATTGCTGTCAAAAGAAATACGTTTCATTAAAATTTTAACTGAGTCAATGGTTTTAGTTTTTGAGTTGAATTTAGGAGGAAATGGTGTAGATTAAAAACCAATGTCATAGAACTGATGTTGAGATATACATTTACTAAAATGTTATGATGTGTGTTTGAACACATCTGAAAGAGAATGCCAACTCATGTTCCTCCACTCTGGTAAACCGGGAGACTCACGCCACAGCCAGAGTAGGAATTAGAGTCTGAGTGTTCTTCATTGCCTCTCCTCCTGTTGACCACTAACGTAACACCCCAGATTTCCCTAGCCAGCGGCATCCTCTTAGCCAGCATCCTGTTTCCAAGGAGAATATATGACAGCTTCTTTGTGCTTTGCTGGAGAATAGCTTGAACGGAAAAAATTAGGGTAATGGCATGAAGAAATACGACAATTTGGGAAAAATTTTGGAATTAAAAATGGACAGAAATTAGTTATGAATTTAATAGAGGCTGAAGAGAGATGAGAAATACAGTCTCAATTCACTGAGAGCCTCTCGCAGACTAGGAAAGCGCTCTATGCTAATATACACCCCTAGCTCGTGTAAACGATCCCCTGATCTGTGTGCTTCACGCACAGCTTTCTTTGTGATATGCGTTTTTAAAATCCTAATGTGTGTTGTTGAGCCATAAGATTATGGTAGATCTTAAAACATCCGATATAGATATCAGAGCCATAAATAAAATTACACAACTGTTCCTTCCTTGTCTTCCCTGTGTAGTACCTGCATGAAAATGGAATTGTCCATCGTGATCTCAAACCAGAGAATCTTCTTTATGCGACTCCAGCCCCTGATGCACCACTCAAAATTGGTAAGAAAGTTCTCTGATGTTTCATGACTCACTTTTCCAGAGCAGAAGACATTTTTTGGATGGAGTTTTTGATTTTGTTCTATCCAGGATTGCCTCTGTCCAGTTTCCTCAAAAATTTTGCATCCATGAGTAACAGTGTATCATTTGTTAGTTGATGGCCTTGGGCCATTAACCTGACACCATGTGCTAGAATTCCCCATGCCGTTGCTGGAAATTCCACTAAGTCCCAGACTCAGTGCTTAGGAATGATGAGGACCTTGTAAGATAAACTTGTGTTTTTAAAATAAGTTTAGAGTGAAAATGTGGCTTGTGATTTGGTTCTTAACTTTGAATTGCCCAATTATTTGGAGCTCAACCTTATATAATGAAGAAGTTTAATACAAACTACTTGCTACAAATTAGTGAATGTAGACTCCAAATTCCTTGTTTCTATTAACAGAGAAAACAAAGACCATATTTCCATATTGTTCTCCACAAGATGCTGTTACCTAATAAGGGTAAAAACTCGCTTTTATGTGTATTTGTGAGGACATAGTTTTACAAAGGGTTTGTTGTTGGCCAAATAAGTTAGAAAAACCCCAATCGAATATTTTTAATTCTGTATTGCTTTATAAAACCTTAAAATGCTCATGTATAGACCAACATACCAAAATGTGTACTAGCCTTTCTCAAATTTCATTGACTCTAGAAACCCACCCATATAAGCATTCAGAGAAAACTATAAAGGTGAGCTTTGGGCAATTCTTATCTGCCCATTGAAAGCAGCTGTTTAGGAGAAAAAAAATACGTTACATTTTTTATCCCATATACTTGATGAAACAAATTTTCATTTCCAAAGACAATTGTAAGGGGTGAGTTCTCCTCAGCAGAATCTCTATAAAGACATTGAGGGGTGTTACTTTCCTCTCACCTCTCCTTCAGGGGTAAACTGATAGCCTCACAGGATTTACAAGTGTTAACCCCTCTGAAAATTAAGTTGTTCTACTAGGGAAGAGTATGTGTCTGAGAGCAAGAATCTAAGAGAGCATTCTGAGAATCCTGCTGGGTAGCTGGCTGGTTCTGGTAATCACTTCTGAAAGACAGTGGTCAGCAGGGGGTCTCCATTTCCTTTGACATTACTTTCAAAGGTGTGTGCCTTAAAGAAAGCTCTTTAGATGGATGGATAGATACTAATTTGTGCAAGAAAGCCTTTCTTTCTGAAAAGCTGCCTGTTGTGTTAGGTGATGGCAATGTGGTTAGGGGCCTTGTAGAAATATGGGGTGTATCTTTGAAGTCTAAAATGGCATTCATTCAGCAGCTGCCTCTCTTGAAGAATGGTCTCGAGCAACTTTCTGAGAGCTTTGAAGAGAGGTCATCCAGCAATAGGTCAGCATTGTGGCAACTTGGACAACCTTTTACTTAGGTAATATGCAGAGGAATGAATAAAAATAATTCGGGCTCCCCTCAAAATGTTTTACTCATTACATGAGCATAGATTATTATCTGTCAACCATTAGGAACTGATGTTATTTATTTTCAATCAAAATAAGCTTTTGATATTTCTGTTTATTTCCATGGCACCTATAAAAATCTTTTTTATTTCGCCTGTGAATTAAAGACTCCGTCTTATATCACTAAGCCTATATTGTCTTTTGGAGTTACTGTCACGTCAATCTCAGGAATTTTTACTATTAACATCACAGTTACAGTTACTAAGAAAATTAGTAACAAAGAAAATTAAAAAACATGTTAATGTCTTTGAGATTTAGAGAAAATTCAAGCATTATAAATTATTTGTAAATGTATTTGTGGGTAGTGATTTTTTTCCAAGTTAAAGAAAAGCTTCAATTACTACTTTCTTTTTAGCTTCTTCTGAAGCAACTTGTTTCCACCCACATCCACCCCAGCACTGGATCAGAAGTCAACAGTTACATTTGTCTTGTTTTTGAAAAGCAAGGGTACTTATAAAAACTGAGAAAAGTCTCAGTGGACTAACTTCTTCTCTTGTTCTTCTAGCTGATTTTGGACTTTCAAAAATCGTGGAACATCAAGTGCTCATGAAGACAGTGTGTGGAACCCCAGGGTACTGCGGTATGCTCTGATGCTGACATTTTACCTTTATTGAAATCTATTTTTACCTAATGACCTGATTTTACTTCAACTCCCAATGTCTCTATTTATACATGTTTTAATGTGGCCATCAAATGGCTTGGACTTGGTTGTGGAATGACTGGGGCCTATATAAATGATACTTGAATCACCTTTTGTCATTCCTGCGGGGGGGGGGGGGTTGGTCAGTGATATGGAATGTAGGACACTCGTGTCAGAATACCTGTTGGGTCACAGCTACTTTGGGAGACAAGCAGGAGTGGAAAGTCAGCCTGTAGGGTACAGGCAGGGGAGCACACAGCAGGGTGTATGGCTGCAATTAAAGCCACTGGCCCTTCCTAAATTTCTTTGCATTTCCTTAGGAGGGTGTGTGAGGAGAGAGGATGATTCACTTACATAGCACACAGGATAATGAAAATAGGTCAGCCTCACCTGTTACTAGAGCTCACAGCCAAAATAGTCTGGCCATTCAGCTATATCAAGAGAAAAATGACATAAAATATATAAAGTGGAAAAATAGATTTATTTCCGGTCTTCTCCAAAACTGGGGAGAGCTTTGCTTCTCAGTCTGTGTCTGCATTCCCCATGTAGTTTGACAGTTTATAGAAGGGACACAGTAAAGCTGGAGAAGATGCTTCTGTAGATTCAACTGTGGTCCCAACAGTCAGACTGAATGCTGCCTTCCTCCTGACAGTAGCCAGGACTGGAAGAGAAGCTGACCCTGACCTTAGCATGCTACAATATTCCTTGTAGAGAATTGGAACTGAAAAAGACAATGATAAGAAAAGGTCTGTCTGAAGACATATGGCTTTCATTAATTAGGTTATCCTGGGCACTGCCTAGCTGGATTCCCCAAGAAGAGTCTTCAAGCCACCCTTGAAGTAGACCATGCTGATGCCTCCCCTTCCTCTTGCCTCATCTCCCAGGATGAGCTGAAGGCTCTACCCTGTGTAGAGCCCTCAATTCACACCCAGAACAAAAGCTTTTGATCCACAATAGCATGCAACATCCAGTCCTTTTTATAACTAAATTAAGATAGCAATAACCTAGCCAGAAATAAAACAGCTTGACAACATGAATCCAGTGCTCCTAAAGTTGGTGGTCAACAAATATGCAACAGTCCAACTAAAACGTTTAACTCAAGGATAAAAGAAAGGAAACCTGAGTCATCACATGAAAGCTGAGTCGTCTAGCACACCGTTCACTCATCTCTTCAGCAAACAGAAGGTAATCCTCTAGCTCCAAAAATATTTACATCGTGATTCATAACGGTAGTAAACTTACAGTGATGAAGTAGCAACAAAAACAATTTTATAGTTGGAGGGTCACCACAACATGGGGAACTATATTAAATGGTCTCCGCATTACGAAGGTTGAGAACCTCTGTCTTAAGGAGTGCTGTGCTCATATCATATGTGCAAAAGACATTTCGGAAGCACAGAGGAGGTGTCTGGAGTTACTGAATGTCTTCTATAGCAACTGTATTTATAGACAACCTTCTTCCTTAGAACTAGACAGAGAACATAATTGACTGATTTTAACACTTCACTACATGGAGGAGATAGGGAAAGTACAGTAAAATATTCTTTGAAGCAAATGTGTGCTGAAATCCCCAGAATTTTAGCTCTTGAAGTAACTTTAATATTAACTTTTAACATTCTCATTTTGCTAAGAATCAAAACATTCAAGTCTTTCCCCAGCTCCGTGGATCATTGTTAGTGGTGCAGGAATAAGGACTCAAATATTTCAAAGCCAAATTGTTCCCTTTAAAAGTCAGCACAGATAAGCCAATATATTCTTTCTTTTATTGTAAAAAATAACTTGGTTCACATGTTTGTTTTTTATTTTGTCTTTCTTTTCGTTTTGAGAGAAGGTCTTGCTCTGTGCACTGGAGGCTCCTGTCTCAGCCTCACCTAGAGGCAAGCCACCACCACACCCCATGTCTCTGTCTAAAACGTCAGCTATATCTCTTCCTCGCTGTAGGAAGCAAAAGTCAAAATACACATGGTCAGACATAGCACCCACATAGACCTTCTCTGTTTCCATGTTCATATACATATTTTATCATTTTACTTTAGGTACCTGGATATTTCTTCTCTGTCTCCATGTTCATACATATTTATAATTTTGTTTTTAGTGAGGTAGCTTTTCTGGTAAATTAAAAAATATTTTCTTACAATTTTGTTTTTCATAAATACAATAATGGCACAGAATTAGATAACTTATCTTCCCATTAAATATTTACATTATGCCGAGTATTCTTATTCTAGATCATAAGGCTTCTAAAGTTGAGGAGCATATAGTTCAGAAAACTTAAAGTCACTATGATGTAGCATTCAGAGACCCAGGACACCTTCTGCTTGACAGTGGCCCCAAGTCATAACAGGAAATGAAATCTCAGTGATATGGTTGTCCGAGTAAGGTTGGCATTGGGACAACACCAGTTGTCCTGCCAGGTGTGGAGAGGGAGATTCCACATGGTCTCACTCCAGATGAAGGGCTTCAGGTGTTTAGTGGCTGCTGAGAGAGGAAGAATCATTTTCCTTCAGGGATGATCTCTTGGGCATGGTCACATCCCAAGAGGTCAGTTCTGGGCCTGTGTAAATATATGCAGTGCTAAATGAACTCAGTAGGTTTTATGTTCAGGTTGTCAATAATACTCATGGATCTATGAGGGGGAGTGAGACACAGCAGGAAGTGGAGGAGGAAGAATGATGTGGGAGGGGTGATGTAAACACAGTGTGCATGTATAAAGCACAAACAAACCCTTTTCAAAAGTAGCTATGTCTTAGACAAGTAGAGGACAATATCCTCATGCCCAGAGTCTAAATCTAAGCAATATTAAGGGCTTCTACAACTATGGCCACGTGAGTGCTGCAGATCTCAGGGACTCGGTCCTTGTCTCACAGTCCAAGTTGGCTCCTGGAAATCAGTCATCATTTCTGTGTTCTATACAAAAAGAAGTACAGGAGATCATAACAAACAAACAACAAAGAAAAAAAAGTACTCCTTCTTATAGGCAATAGACATGAAACCTACATATCACTTCTGCTTGCACAGCATTGACCATACGTAGTCCCAGCTTCTATACTCTCAGAGACTCCAGCAGTGTCCCCGATAACTAGACATATTGCTGTCCTGAGTTAATTGAGGATCCTGTTGCTAAGTGACATCATTCATTTCATGCTGTAACAAAACATTTTAGACAGGGTTACTTACAAGCAACAAGATATTTATTTCTCCCTGTTCTGAAAGCTTAACCATCTGAGATCAGGAAATTGACTGATTAGTTTCCTGGCAAGGGTCCTGCTTTCTGTTAGATAGTGCCAGATGGTGTGTTTGTCTTCCCAGGGCAACGGGCTTGATGTTTTTTCTTGAGCCTCTTCTATAGGTGCTAACTCTATTCATGTAGGGCTCTCCATAATGGACCGATCCCACAGCAAAGACCCTACTTCCAAAATCTGTCACCTTGGAAGTAAAGATATCATTATATGAATATTTGAGTCAACACAGACATTTAGGCCTTAGCATTAAGAATGAATTTGGGGGCTGGAGAGATGACTCAGAGGTTAAGGGCACTGGCTGCTCTTCCAGAGGTCCCGAGTTCGAATCCCAGCAACCACATGGTGGCTCATAACCATCTATAATGTGATTTGATGCCCTCTTCTGGCATGCAGGTGTACATGCAGATACAGTACTCATAAAAATAAATAAATCTTTATTTTTAAAAAGGAATGAGTTTGGATTAAGTGGCTCATTCCATTTGCCATAGGCTAATAAAGCAATGTTCATATTTTAGGATAGGAGCATGAGACAGTTGCACTGTGCAGTTTGCTGGAGGCAGCTTGTGGTTTTATTTTCATGGGGTTTGCTTCCCTTAGAACTATTTTCTGACTATGCCTCTTGGGTCCTTTCCTCCTACTTGTGTCATATATTCTATTTCTGCCTACAATAATTTGTATGTTCCTATTTGTCCTCCTGTATTTCCTTCATGCCTACACATGTCCAAGACTGAATTTAGTTGTACCAAATATGATCATCTGCTTATCATCAGTAATGACTGGAAAACTGACTGGACAATTAAGAGAAAAATGAGAAAAGATAATAAAAATTGCCCATAAGGAAAAAAATAATGAACAATACGATAGTCATTGTTTACTATGAAACACTAAACATGGACAAGAGATGAGGTAGTCAAAACAGTTCCCCAAGAGTTGAACAACCCTAGAATAGTACAATCAAAAATAGAGAAAATAATGTTCTCTTAGAATCCTTTTTATGACTGCACACAAACTTCATCCTCTGAGGGACATAAAGAAGAGTCAAGAGAATGGTTCGTTCTTTTGGCACACAGAACAGTCATTGTAGAAAGACTGATTCATTCATTGATAAAAGGAACACTGGGTATTAACTGTCTAATAGACTCTATTAGACACAGGCATAAACACAGTATGTTGTGCTCTTCAAAGATTTCATGGACTGCAAAAGAAGTAAATTAAGGTTTCCTGTGACAATTTCTATATTTATCTGAGCCAAGGGCTCAAGGATTCAGAGGCAGAGTACTAACTTTGGTTTGAGGTACATTGGAAAGAGGGACATTTCATCTCTATAATGAAGGGAAATGGAAGTTCCATAGAGAGGTGTCCATGTGCACTCTCAGTAGGCATAGGAAGAACAGATTCCTAGAGGGGTAGTAGTGCCTGGCCAGTCCAGAAGCTGTCTGTTACTTTGACATTCTGGACAGCTCGGGCGTGGAGTCCTTGAGACATAGATACAGATGGATTTAAACAGGCAGAGTACATATATTATAAATGATTATATATGTTCTTGAATGAACACACACCCCACACACTATATACACACATAAACAGATAATTAAAAATAAAAAGTGCTTTAAAAGAATCTGTATTGCTAAGGAATATAAAAGTATTAGGAATGGTGATTCAACAAAGGCTTTGTTCAACAAAGGGTAATATTTTGAAACCAAGGCTGTGTTTTATAAATATCTTGACACATAACAAATGAATTTGAAAGGAAAAGATTTAGAAAGCAGTGAAGTCAGAAAGCTATTGTCAATACTGTTTCCTGCCTTTTAATCACAAAACTATAAATAGCTTCTTCTTGGAGAAGATAGTTGACCCGCTCTTAAATCAGTTCAGATATCATTTCAAAAATGCTATTTAGTGTATTGTGAAATAAATGGGCTCATTAGTAGATACTGTCAACTTACAATGGTAACCTGACTTCTATTATTGTTGTTGTTATTGTTGTTGTTGACATGCATATTGCCCTAGAGTATGTGTAATGGGGGAAAAATGTGGCTGAGAGATCAAGAGTGATTGATCATTCTGCTGCAAGAGCAGCTCAGCAGGAAAGGAGTCATTTGCTGTAATGGAAAGAGATGAAAGTAGCAAAGACGGCTGCTTACCTCAGGAGACTATTTTGGGAGCTCAAAGGGGAAAATGATGCTCTGTAGATTCTAAAGTGCTGGTGAAAATAGATGGGATTACTATCATAAAGGCTGGGCAGGTTTGCAATATTTTTGAACAAGAGTGAGGTCAATATGTTAATATTCAAAAAGCAAGGTTCAAATGGTGTATAAACATATATTTACTTATACAATTTCTTGACCTGAAGGAAGTTCACTGGAATATTGCTTTAGAGTGGAGAAAGCAATATCCAACATTAGCACAGAGACTAAAAAAAAAAAAAAAAAAAACAGAAATCATTGTGACCAGTGCACAGGAAGCAGATAACATAGACCAAAAGCCACCAGCAGGCTTTCAAACCGGGAAAACAATTTAATTACAAAAATGAATATTTACAATCATCTGCTTTTTAAGGTGAGATCAAAACAGAAATCATCTAAAACATACTTTCAGGATTTCTCTCAATTCCAACCACTCTCCTTGACTGCAGATAAAAAAACCGGCATCAATTTGGACTGTGTTCTTCCATGAACAAGAGATAGAGAGGAAATTGCCCATTTATAGAATGCATCGAGGATGAAGCCGAAGTGAAAGACTGGAGAGAATCCTTACTGTGCAGTAGAGAGCATGACTTTGCATTGAAGTAGCATTTTATGGCCTAATACCCAGTGTCGCTGCCAGACAGCACCGAGGAGGAGCTCAGGGAAGGAAGGTACTCACAGGTTCTAGGGAACACGGACATGAAACATCATTATAAGATATGCCATAAAATGACATAGGAAAGAAAGCAGATGCTCAGGATGTGGAAAACATTAGTAAGGGCAGGATCAGGCATTGGGCTTGGTCAGTATTTCCAAGGGGAAATCAAGGCACAGCTGTGTGAAGAGTTTAGGATTGGCTCTTTTAGAGGTACATGTGTGCCTTTCTCTCTCTCTCTCTCTCTCTCTCTCTCTCTCTCTCTCTCTCTCTCTCTCTGTGTGTGTGTGTGTGTGTGTGTGTGTGTGTGTGTGTGTGTGTGTGTGTGGTCTACAAGCTATGGTGATTCCCAATTACCACCATCTTTCTCAGAGATGACTAAGGGAGAGAGTTATTGCTTCCTGAGGCTTAAGGACGAGATGGTAGAAGCTCTGTATTTGTTAGTTTGAATAAGAAATCATGCATACCCCCAATGGGACCCATTAATGATGTCAAAAATATAAAACTGTACAAAAAAATCTAATATTGATAATCCAGAGACTTTGTTAGCTGAAGGAGGTGCCTAGCAACCATGCAGTTGGGAGGAGAGGAGCAGGATGAGCTGCTGTGGCTACACGTTGTAAGGGTGGTTACATTCAAGGTCAGTTATTCTCTGGTGCATGGTTCTGATTTTAATGGAAGGCTTTCCAAATTACATCCTTTGAGAGAGCAAGTATTTATGTTGCACCATCTGTCATATCTCAGGAAATAAAAATAGGAAAGGCTACCCACTTGGTCTTGTTCTTGAAACCTTTGCCAATGCTGTTAATAAGAGAGGATTTGTTTTGTAAGAGAATTACCAAAGAAAAATTATAGATACATCCTGATGAAGTAAATAGTCATTATTTTCTAAGCAATGTACATGTTCAAAACAAAATTCCAGGCTGGGGAACATTGATTTATGCCGCAGACAAAGGAGCCAATGGCTAGCATTCTGAAGTTGCCTATAAAGTTTTTAGCACCTTCTCAATTTCTCTTCAGTGGAGAGAAAAAACAGCATGGGTCTCAGTATATGTTATATGAAGTCTTAGTGCTTGACGAACACGCTACAATGTAACTTATGTGATATTAACTGCTAATGCCAATCACAAAAATTAAAAGTATGGAAGAGACCAATGTGTCAATGGACTGAGTAAAAGGGTATTTCTGTCTGATACCAATCACCTAATTTATTCATAAGCTTAGCTAATTAAACTATGTACATTCATATTTTATATTTGCACTTCTGTCCTTATTCAAATTCTATTTTCAGAGCCCAGACGCTGTGAAGAATTTATTTTCTCTCAACATTTGCCAGGTTCTCATTATTTTCTGAGACAGCCCTATTGGCATAATTCAGATGAAATATTAATACAGAAAAATGTGCCACATGCTTATCCCAGGAGCATAACAATGTTTTCCCATTTGCAGGCTTTGGTACTGGCAAATATGTGTTGTGCTTCTATTTAAACCAAAATGGAAGCTAATTATGAACAACTAATGAATGAGCTGCTGCTATATGTGAAGCTAGTGGCAACTCCACAGGCACCTATTCCTGTAAATAACTCTCTGGGAGCTTCCATGTATAGAGGAATATTAATTATACAGTACATTCAGACTATGGCTGCCTTGACATTAGAAATGCACACTACTAGTCGGGCAGTGGTGGTGCACGCCTTTAATCCCAGCACATGGGAGGCAGAGGCAGGCGGATTTCTGAGTTCAAGGCCAGTACTTCTAAATAGAGGTGGCTAAATGCAAGCCTTCAACTAATGGCATGTGAGAGATATAATAATAAATTTATATATAAATAAATAAATATAAATATAAATAATAAATATATGCAATGGATGCATGGATGCAATGGATGCATATGTAATAAATGTATGGACGTCATATAAACGAGAGTTCCTTATCTTCTGCTTCTTGCTCTGAAAAAAAACCCCAAACCAGAAAGGCTGAGCACTAATCTGGCGCTCTGGGTCGGACTCACAGGCTTGCTTCCAGTCTACTTTAATGCATGTCTAGCTGGTGCAAGGCTATGGTTTCAATCCCCAGCACTGAAAAACGGAATTAACCATTTTATCATCACTTAACTGTTGATACAAAAATATTAACCTCTTTAATCAGATCTTACAATCTCTCTATCTGACTTAAGTAAGTGCTATTAGTTGAGGGATTTGGTGTGACATCTTGGAACGAACATTGTTTCCCGCAGAGTTCTTTAGTTTGATTTACCTTTTAAGATTTAACGAGCATTGATTTTGGACTTTTCTCTTTGTGATAATTATCTAGAGCTTCCAGTTTTCCGAATATGAATAGTCAGTTCTGGGAATGCAGAATAGACCTTTACAAGCTAAACTGCAAAAGTAAATGGTAGGGAAATCTCATAAAACCTTTCCAAGACCCAGTTAGAGTTCCAAATAGTAATTGTACTGCCATGTTTTTTTTTTTAACTAAGTAAACATGGTGTTATCTAGAAAGCTTTGCCTACAAAGTTGACTATGACTGCGCATAAAACAGGATGCCAGCAGACCAGGAAGCAGGTTGATTCACAAAAGCAGGCTTAATATCTGTCCCACCAACACCCCTGTATTCTAGCATACACCGGTTTGCTCACAGAAGGCAGTGAGCTTTTCAGAGAGAATGCTGGGCCCTGACAGGCTATTCCAAGGAATTTATGCCTGTTTGAATAGCTCTTAGGAATATAGGTTTCTGATATTTTTACAGCCTGAAGGAGAAAAAAAGGTTAAATTGTAGTTTAATATTTTAACAAGTTAAAAAGCAGAGTGATCTACTTTTTGTTGTACTTTTGTGTGTGTACCACAGTCTCACACACACACACACACACACACACACACACACACACACACACAATATCACATTTGAGGATCTAAAACTAATAGTTTCTAAAGAAGAAGCATCTCTTAGAGAGCTGTTTTGAATAATCAGGCAAGCCTGACACTTCTATGTGGCTTGTAGATACCATTACTTAGAGTTGAGGATACATAGCTTGGCAACACATAACTTTCCTAGCTTAGGTAAAGCACTGGGTTTGATTCCCAGCACTGAAAAAAGTTACAATTTAAACTATGTCTTTTAATACTTGTAACAACACACTCTCTGTCTTCAGTTCCAGTCCATGATACCATAACTCCATGGAATGGCCATATTGCTACTTTTTAAAAACTTCTTTGGCAATTTTATATAGCTCCTTAAAAAATAACCTAGAAAGTTCACTCTGCCCAAGCTTAATATAATTTGTAAATCATCTACAATGTAGCTATCACCAAAGGAAGCTAACCGATGAGAGTCCTGCAACTATCACCAAAGAAAGTTAACCAATTGTCTACGTTTCTTTAATGTAAATACTCACTAATATCGAAGATACAGGGACATTTACTTAAGAAAATAAGTTTGATAACCTAAAATAGAAGCTTCTCATATAGTTTCTTTAAAGACAGTATATTCAATCATGAAAATAACTGCCTACACTGAAATTGAAGAAGCTGAATGACACTGGCCATGTCACCAAGTAAGGAATAATTTCACCCAAGTATTAGTCAAACAGACACAGAGATAACTTCTATTTTACAATGGGATTTTGAAAAATCAAAATGAGTTAAATACACGGTAAACTCTCATTTGTGTTACCTGTTGCTTTCTATTGCCCCAGCTGATGGGTCATGCTGGAGTTCCCATGATCAGTGGGAAGGACATAGAAAGGAAGACCAAGGATACTATAAGCAGGTTGGAGAGGGTGCACAAATGCACCTCCCCTCTGACCATAGCCCCATTCTCCCTGAGATGGAAAGTGTCCCAGGCTATCTTTATCAGATGAACTGGTAATGAAAAATGGTATTGGGAACATGTAAGGCTAGGCACAGGTAAGAGTGGAAGTAAAGATAATTAGCAGGTTCCTCCTCCTTCTGACCTTAGCGAAGACAGGAGTATAGGTTGAGCTTACTCGGAAGCTTGAAATTTGGAGTAAAATGAGTCTTTTAGGGTCTTGTATCATCTTGATATGGCACTAATTATAAGGTATATTTTGGGGAATATAAGCTGTATAGACACTCAGTGCTCCTTTCCTAAATGTTTCTTGAACTACGTGATGCACCAGGTGCTCTGAGCACTAGATAATGTAGCAGTAAAATTGCAAAACAAGATGGAAGAAGGATTCTTCCTTTAAAACAGTGTATTTTAGCAGAAGACAGCCAGTAAAATAAATGTGTAAATTGAAAAGAAAATAGTGACCATTTTTATGGATACCAAAAGGGCATGGGTTGTAATTTTAAATGAATAATCAAGGAAGGATTCTTGTAAGAATTGAATATATGAATAAATACTTGGATGGTGTAGGAGAGAGCTAACAATAGAGATCCTGGGGAAAGAACATCCCGGTGGAGAAGCTAACCAATGAGAATCCTGTAGCTATCAGCAAAGAAAGTTAATCAACTGTCTACATTTCTTTAGCATAAACACTCATAATATGGAAGATATAGGGACATTGTACTTAAGAAAATACATTTGATAATCTAAAATAGAAGCAGCTAGTACAGTTTCTTTAAAGACATTATGAATGAATAAAGTATATTCATTCATGAAAAATAACTCCCTACAGTGAAATTGGAAGGAACTGAGCAACAGCGCTCAGCCAGAGCTTTAAAGCATAGATGTCTGCTTTCAAGTCAGCAAGGAGGTTGGTTGGCTAGAGAGTGAGGAGGAAGAAAGACCTAACTACTAGAAAGAAGAACGCCATCAACAGTTGTCCTGAAATGAGATTGCCATTTGGAGCAGCAGGCCTAGGAATCTGGAGATGGCTGTGTGGTATCTAAGTCAAGTTCAGGAATGAGACACGGCTATTGATGGGGTCACATGTGTTGTCAGGATACAGATAGCACTTGAAGTCATAAGATCTGAGACTGTTTGGTGTGTGGAGTGTCTTCAGACTTTTTAGAAAGCAGAGAAACACTCCACAAAGAGGCAGGAATAACACTCAGTTCAGCCCAACTTAGGTTACCAGTGCTAGGCCAAAACTTCATGGATCTGACATCAGTTCATTTATTTAAAAAAAATACGTAGCACAGCATAATTTTGGGAAAAAGTTTTATAAGTACAATTGACTCAGTCACATCAGTACAGCAAAGTTTAAGGCATGTTTACTTTGAAGTGCTTTACAAAGTACATATGGCTTTACCCATAAAGACAGGTTCTATTGACTTAGAAACAATGCTCAAGAAACATTTGAGGAAGAATGACAGAAATAAACATAGTGTCTGTGGGAGTCAGGATTTGGTCTGTCCCTAAGGTAACATAGAAATCACTAGGCTGTTGTAAAGTACAAATGTATTGCTTACACAGAAGGGTTTTGTGGTCTAGAAGCGATGCTCAAGGTTTTGACGGGAGGGAGATGCTGGGACAAACATTCTGGGGGATATTACTGGAGCCTGGCTCAAGCTGGTGGCAAATGATTACCAGGTTGGTTGTAAACTACATTCTCCCCCTTGCCCACCCGCCCCTGGCATTCCGAGAGAACAGCCGAATATCTTCTCACCTTGGAAGAATGAGCTTCCTATTTAGCTTTTCCTGGCTTTTCCATTTCTTATCTGTGTGCTCAAGTACCCTTTGCCTTCTGTAGTTGGGTAGCCCGAAGATGTAAAAGGAGAAAGCCCAATCTGATCCTCTGTCTATACCACCTTAGCAGACCAGATAGAAGGAATATGAATGCTTTTATGTACAGAATTTCCCAGAAAAGAGTATTGGGGGTTGGAAATGGATCTTGCAAGGCTCAGATTTTTTGCTTCAATATACAAGATGGTATTCTAACAACTATGTCTGTCAGTAGCCAAAGAGTCTGCCTCTCTGATCAACAACGTCTAACAGATTCATCTCTTGTGATCCAAGGCTATATAAGCAGGGAAAGGGAAGTGTGCACCCCTGTTAATTTAGGTGTCAGCCAAGAAATATGTCTTATACCACATCGCAGAAGTCATCTATGTATTCTGCCTGTGTACACTGAATTGAGGGTCTAATAATTAAGTACTTGGAAAAATGTTAACCAAGTATGTTTGGGCTCTAGGTGGCCAAGAGCACTGTGTCTGAGGAGAATCCCACCAGTACCATCCCAATCTGTCTCATGCTCTGTAAGTTCAGAGACAGTCTTTTAACGTCTCCACAGCAGTGATTTCTTTTTTATTTCTACTTCTACGTAACTTGAAGATATTACTTGAATAACAGAACTGACTGTACCAGAGAACTCGCAGTTCTTCATTGGTTCAGCTCTATTATTACATATGTGAGGGAGGAATGGTGGAAGGAAAAGAGGTGAAAAGGAAGGGGTGATTGAAGGCAAGTGGGTAGAAGGCTTGTTTAAACCGTACTGTTTGCGCCCCAAACACCCACAGAAATGTTCCAGTTGGGGATGCTAATGTAGAGAGTATATGCATATAAAAGTAAAAGTTTCAAAATAATTATTGAAAATCACTAGTGAGAAATTTTGTGTATCCCTTAGAGATAAACAGTGTGGACCATACACTTGATGTACTTGAAAGACTGAGTCCTAAGCCCATTATTTTTCATTTCTATTTCTATATACAAAAGAGATTCTTACATAATAGTCTTATTGACATGTGTTGGGTTTGTTGTTTGTACTCCATCTTATTCCATGAAAACGGAAAAACAGCTTTTCAAGCATGCACACTCATTCACACACCCTTGCTAGTTTTGAAGTGATCAGGAGACTCAGTATGATTCAGATTTGTAGAAAGCTATGATTTCCTCAAGACAGAAGAGCTCAATAGAAACTTAGAAAAGTCACTAAGCTGTATGAGGGGGTTGTTGTTGTTGCTGCTGCTGCTGTTGAAAGCACTAGCTGTTCTCAGATTACCGATTTTCTTTTTAGAATATTATTAAAAACTAAAAATGTATGTTTCTTCAGTCAGCTATACAATTTATGCAAAATAAAAACCATGTAGCCCATGTGAACTTCACTTCCTCTATGACCGGTGTGACCCGGCTATCTCCTACCAAAGTCATCCTCCTCCAAGGACCACTTGGAGTAACCATTTTTCATCTCTTCTTATGGTTTATTTTTAATCAACGTTTACGTTTCTGACCAGCCATAATTTATAAGATGGTTGGGACTTGCTTCCTTTAGTGGCTTGTGATTGCCCCAGTACCCCCAACAGTGTCTACCATGTTGATGACTTATTTAATGAATGGATGAAGAAACACATTATTTTCATCCTTGTTAGTTTACTTCAGTCCTGTTGCAGTCAACAGCGTTAATAGTAGCTTGAAAAAATCTTATACCCAATGCTACTCTGTGACTTTAATCCAGTAAGTAGGAAAGGGTCACGGAACCTACTAGAATCAGTGCTAAGATATGGTCAGGGACTGAAATGTGCCAGTAGCTTTCTCCTAGGGCCTTAGGAAAGGAGGAACAGTCTAGCACCTGCAGTGTCAGGAGGAAGTCACCTGCCATTTCCAGAACTGGTTATAGTGCTTTTGTCTGAATTCATCACAATTTCTAGGTGGATATTCAATGTTTCAATGATGCTATCATCCAACTGAAAAAAAAAAAAACAAAAAACACTGTGATCTAGCAGGTAGCAAATAAATATCCAACAGTCTGAACTTTTGTGTAGTTTTAATGTCCAGTCCAAATTGATTTTTTTAAAAGGGCATGTCTGACATTCAGGAAATTTATGGAACATTTACCAAAGCCCAGCTGTTCTGATAGTCGGCTGATAGGTATACAGGGAGCTCTCTGACAGGTTCCAGGACTGCTAACTTAAATGCTAAGCTGAGGTCAGAGAAGGGCTCACTGCATTAGAAGGCAGGCTGACAGCCTTCCTGGTGACTTTTGGGTTGTTTCAGATATAGTTTCCTGTGGTCCGTGCTGTCCTCAAACTCCAGTGTATTGAAGGGGACCTGAATTTCTGGTCTACCTGCCTACCACTCCCTAATGCTAGGGTTATAGGTATGTGCTGCCATGTCTGGTTTAATATCTTTACCAAGTAGAAATTAGCTGTCTGCTTCTCCATTATTTCTTACTGCAAGGAAGCAACAGACTGCTGGAGTCAATTGTGAGGATGTCTGATACCTGGGAGGCTTGAAGGATTGCTGGATCAGAACTGAAGTTAGTCTGGAAAAGCCTTTGGACAAGGCTGTCAGCTCTTTAAAGTGTTCAGATAGGTTGGTTAGACGTGATTGCAGCAGATTCCAAAGAAAGCCAATGTCATACTAACTAGTAACTAAAAATATTTAATACTGTTTGAGATACTAATTGATTTAGATTTTATATTATTTAAAATAGTGAATTGCTTTAAATGGAAATTAGTGTAGACCTTTTTTTTTTAACCTCAATTTTATATTGGACTTAAGATAGAATAAGTTCCTTCACAAAAAGTATTTTAAGGCAAATTTATTATAGAAGACAAGAATGTCTTATTTTCCCTTTGTCTCAGTTAACCTCTGACCCCCAAACTTGACTCAGTGAAGGATAATGCATTGCAAAGAAATATTTTGCTACTGGAGGATGTGTTTGTAAGTGATGTGAAGGAGAGCAGATGTTGCTGTGTTGGGCAAAAATTTCAGCTGCTCTGGAGAGACATACGAAGGGGACTTCCTTCCTAGATGATAACAGGCAGGATTCTTGGCTGGGTGCCGAAAGGGAGATGAGAGGAGAGGGAGATGAGAGGAGAGAGAGGGAGGGAGGGAGGGAGGGAGAGAGAGAAAGAGAGAACTGAGAGAGAGGGAGGGCTGAGAGAGAGAGAGGACTGAGAGAGGGAGGGCGCATACAGCAGAGAACAGGTAACCCTTGACAGGAAGACTTCAGCAGCGCATCTAGAGCAAATGGAAATGAGATAGTGCAGGCTCTGTGGGAGCATCCTTCCTGCTGGGCTGCTCCTTCCAGCTGGGCTGCTCTTCTTACTGAGCAACTAAGTAACTAATCATTCACCAAATCACAGGTTAAAACTCCAAGGAACTTGGCAATCAGCCAGCCCCGCCCACTTAGATCTGAAAACTTAAACAAACAAAACCACCGAGTCTCATGCTTCTGCCAGCACTGGCTGGCTTCTCCTCAGGTTGTCTGAGGTGTGGGCCTGAGTGAGCAAGGCCTGATACCACTCACTATTGCAAGCCAAACATCCCCCCCCCACCTTCCCTGCTCCCTGGTGGACCTACCCTAGGAGGCCGGTGACAGCAGCTCTTCAGAAGAGCCAAGTCTGAGTTCTTTTGGCAAAAGCACTCACAAGGGGGAGTTGTAAAGACTCATTCTGTGAGGTACAAATTACCCCATGAAATGAAAGACTTTGGCACTGGGCAGGCATTCTTCCTAATTCAGATCTTAAAAGGACATTTTTCCCCTAGGAATACTTCAAGTGTAGACAAGAAAACTTTTGGGGATCCAGATAGAGTTCCTTGATGGGTTCATCTTGTTGAGTGGCTGCTTTGCCTAGGGGCACATGCCACCTTCCACCGTTCTAACTTGACTATTCATTTTCTGTATTTTGTGTAACATAACTCTTCAGGGGAGGCACGTGGAGTGTGGGTTGACACTGAAAGCCACCAGTGGAATCTTTCTAGTAGCCCACTGCAAACAGGCTCATACTGATGGTCTACACTGGTGTCCTCCCCCGGAAGACAGTAGATCCAGTTCACTGGTTCTAGAGGCCACACCCAAGACATACTCAAGGCCCCTCAGCATACATCAAGCAACTCTTCCTTAAGGGGCCCAGCCGCGTGTTCAGCACCAAAGTCTTATGTTTTGGGCTAATAGACCCCAAAGCCCGTCTCTCTGCAGATGTGCAGTATTTTGTGAGTTAGGGGCATCCTCAGTACTCACTGCAAACCACCTACTCAGCCAGCTTCAGATTTTCACTGCTCTCGGGTAGTAAGAAGGTAAAAGATTAGTATATTCGCCACTCCAGGACCATGCTAAAGCTGAGAAGGCCTCCTACGCCAACAGTAGAGAAAGCTGATAGAATAAGTCTTGCTATGCATAGGGAAGACTTCCTTTCTCAGATCGTGACCTCAGGAACACTGGGGACAGCCTCTCCTTAGGGATTGACACATGGCTGTCAAGGCCAAGATGTGTGTCCGAGCCCTTTCCCGCTCCTCTTGCGATGGAGTTTGGCATGTCCTTTCCATCCTCTGCTCGGGTCCTTGTCCTGTCTCCACACATGCACGCACCGCTTCAAGTCGTTCTCCATTTCTAGGAAGCATCATTTTGCCTGTTTTCCCCCTGATTGTGCTTAGCTTTCCTTTCTTCCTTGTCTGTGTACATATAAAGTGTCCTTTGAAGTAAGATTTTTTTTTTGTTATCACTGTTTTGTTTTGTGTTTTTGTAGCAATGATACACTTCTACACATTTTATTCGAGCTATATCATGGTATTCCAATACAAAATTTGATTATCTGTATTTGAATTGATATTAATGAATAGCTTTATTCTCATGTACCATGACAGAGAGATTATAGTCTCTCCTAACAGAAACAGATATGAGAATTCGTTCATCCTAGAGTGGTTATGGGGGAGATCAGGCATGAGAGTTCTGAACTTCTGTTGGGAAGTTGTTTCTTTCCATTGGTTACAATTAACGTGTGAGTTAACCTGTGAGGTTTGCTCAGAGTTAACCTTGTTTTCTTTCTTTGCAGCACCTGAGATTCTCCGAGGCTGTGCCTATGGACCTGAGGTGGACATGTGGTCTGTCGGAATAATCACCTACATCCTGTAAGTGACGAAAAGCAACCTTTCTGCAAACAGCCTCTGATATTAATAATTCTCATGAGAACCAATGTTGCCCTTTGGCTTTTTTTGTGATGTCTCTTTTTGCATTAACCATGGTGAGAGCGTACCCTCAAAATGGGGATTCCTTCTTCCGTTATCTTTTTCCTTGAGGGCAGAATGTATCCAGGGCTTTTCTTCATCTGATTTTCCTATATAATATACCCACATTTGGGGACATATTCGATAATCATAAGTGTGAAATCTAAGGCTACCTGTCACACTCTATTTAGTTGCATCTTGTTAAACAGACTGTTAGCCCATTTAGGACTACCTGTCATTTGTTTCATAAGAAATCCCACACTAGCATGTTTCTTATCAGAATATTTCAAGCACATTTACTGATCACTTTATTTTTCCTGTATGTTAAGATTTCAAGGGCCTTGGGCTGAATACTGTGAATAAAATGAGCGAGTCACTCACTGCTATCTCCATTACTGAGCTTCTGTCTAACACAAAAAGAAAATAAGGAATTTCAGGAGATTTGTGTCAACGTGGTGACAGAATTGGAGGTGACAGTGAGAGAGAGCATACGTGGAGATTGCTATAGAAAACCCAACTCGGTATCAATGCACCCAAGAGCTGATGCACCGTAGGCACGTCTGTCGGCCATTTTGAAGAGAATACAGTTAGTTTAGGGAACCTATAATGTGCAGCTGTGCAGAGAGATTTTCCTGTTATCATAGGTGACCTACCATCACTGAATGTATAGCAGAGTTGCTTATACAAGAGACATTTACCTCCTTATACTCTCAGAAACTGGAAGCTGGAGGTCAGGTGGCTGCAGGGTTGGGCTCTGCTGAGGGCTTCTTCTGGGGTTTAAGAAAAGTTCATTTGCACTGTGGTCCCACATGGCAGAGAGAGGGAATCCTAGTTCCTGGGCTATGTGCAAGAACACTTCATGGTAGAAAGTGAAAAACTCAAACTGCACTGTCCTGGCTCGTTTTATGTCAGCTTGACACAAGCTAGTGTCATCAGAAAGGAGTGAGCCTCAGTTGAGAAACGGTCTCCATAGGATCCAGCTGTAAGGCATTTTCTTAATTAGAAACTGATGGGTGAGAATCAAGTCCATTGTGGGCAGTGTCATCTCTGATCTGGAGGTCATAGGTTCTGTAAGAAGACAAGCTGAGCAAGCCATGAGGAGCAAGCCAGTAAGCAGCATCCCTCCATGGCCTCTGCATCAGCTCCTGCCTCCAGGATCCTGCCTTGTTTTGAGTTCCTGTCCTGACTTCCCTCAATGATAAACTGTTACTTGGAAGTATACGTTGAAATAAACCCTTTCTTCCCCACATTGCTTTGGTCACAGCAATAGAAATTGTAAGACACACACAAATAAGGACCCTCATTCTTGTCTCAAAAACATGCGTGTCCCTGGTTTAGTTTTTGGTTGCAATGTGCCATGAAGGATGGAAGCCTTGATGCTTATTATAAGAGAACCTGAGGAGATGAAAATAGAAAATTAAGTTCCATTCATTCTGAAAAACAGGAATATACAATAAGTAAAACTTCACAGAAAGGAGTAGGGAAGGAGGTGGGAAATGAAGTTGTATCCTTGAGAACAACTTCCCCCAAGTCCGTCCAAATCCGACAAACTCATTTTTGTTTTTTCTTCTATTTTCATACACCTGGGGCTCTAGTAGGTTGTGGATGAAGATGACAGTGTCACCCATGAATAATATTTCTCAGTTCCCTTCTATCAGCCCTAAGCCTGGGGACAAGTCCATTTACCTGTTGTTCATAACTGTAGTAACGTCCACCTGGCAAGGATCCTTGGCACATCTGTGTACTGTGTCGCTGGACTTGGGTATCTTCTCTAGTTAGCCTTCATGTGCACTTAGTTGGGGACTGGTGATGTGAGGCTCTGACATCTAGACATCTGACTAATAGCATAGGGTGGCTCAGAACCAAAGGAGAAGAGAACATAGAAGTAATGGTGGGAAGGATAGCATTAGAATCTAGCCTGTTGTTGCTTCCTGGGAAATCTATGTTATGAATGACAGTTAAACCTCAGCATGATTGCCCAAATGAGGTACCTGTTCTTTCTCCACCTCTATACATGTAAACACTGAGCTTTATCTTTTATAAATTCACCAGTAGAATTTTGTTATTTTATGTGTGCACCCGTGTTTGTGTGGGTGCACATGTATGTGTGCATATGTGTGTACTTGTGTGTGCACATATGTGGAAACCAGAAGACAACTTGAGGTATCATTTCTCAGGTCTTTTTTGGGGGGCGGGGTTTCTGTCACTGAAACCATGTAGGCTAAACTGGTCGGCAAGCAAACCCAAGGTTCCACTGTCTCAGCCTTCCCAACACTGAGATCACAAGTTCATGGCACTCTACCTAGTTTTTTAAAAATGTGGACTTTGACCATCAATCTCAGGTCCTTGTGCTTGTACGGCAAGCCAGTGGAGCCATCTTCCCCTCCCTAATTCTTACTGACATGGAAACCTGTTTCCTTTCGCCCCTCATCGTATGACAACTGCTGCCTTAACATTTCACTCCTTTAAACTTCTGCTTACCACCACCTGTTTTGTGCCAAGGCCACACTCTTTCTGAAGATGACTTTAGTTTGGAAACAAAGGCCTTTTCTCCCAGGAGTTCTGGACCTTTTGCCTTGGAGAGCTGTGTGTTTAGCATCTCATGACCTTAGTGATCAGATCAACACCCTAAGTCATCAAACTGTCTTCTTCAGCTTTCAACACTACAGTTAATCCCAAAGGCTTGGAGCGGTAATCCCAGTGATTTCCTAAACTACCACTGCAGTCCCACCAAAGGAGCTTTACACCATGTGTGTGCATGATTCCCACTCCCTGTTGCAATTTTTCCATTTTAACATTTCGAGATGGCATGTTGTGAACTGTTTGTCCCATCATTAAATAAGAGTGATCGGCATGACTGTGGTGAAAGGCCATTGGAGGGCTGGGACTTTTAAGTTGTCATTGTCTTTGGGTTGCAGAATGGGGGATGTAAGGACCTTCCTGAACCAAGTCTTGGAAAGCCGGCTACTTCCTCCATGACTAACCAGTAGCAGGCCACACTTCCCTAGGGTTAGAGAGGATGGGAGGGTCAAGGCGAGGGCCCTGCTCACCCCTCTGTGCTTACACCCCACCCCTTCCTGTGCAGGTTGGTCAGACTTATGCAGACGTATGCAGGGAAGAGTGCACTGATTCTGGGTTTTTTCATTTCAAAGTTTCACCCTCTCTAAGATGACTCAGGAATGCTTGGAACACGCAATGATTCTCCCATGGAAACATTTCATGAGCGCAAAGGACATAAGAAAGGGCTTCTTCCTAGAAGCTGCCATTTCAGGAAGCACTTTACAATGCTCTGTAGCAACCTGGCCGGCTTAAAGGAAGAATTGAAGAAGCTATCTTTTAACTTTTCTTTATTTTCCCACTTGATTGTCAAAGGGAACATATAAATAAATATGTGCCTGGAAAGACTGTTAATTGTTAGAGCTGCCCCACTCATGTCATGACCCGGAATGGCCACTTGTCTCTAACCAGCAGAGGCTTGGGAACCCCAGAGCCAATGCCCAAGTTTCCTGAGTCTCTGTTCCTTTCCACACACTCTGCTTGCTTTCTTGCTGACCCTGTAGGAGACAATTAGGCGAATGTGGCCAGATATCTTTAAAATAAGGGCCATTTATAAGAATGCAGTGAGTCCACACTCCCCATCCGTTGGCTGCCTGTGGTGACTGAATTAAGTGTTATCTCTGTTTTGTTTCAGTCTGAAATCCAAACTTGAATAATATATCAAAGTACCTACTAATTCTTGTAGTGTTCTATTTCTTTCTACTTTTAAAGGGGTATCTTTAGCTCTTCCATTTTATATTAACTTAGAACCCTAATCAATCTGTTTAATAACCTTTTAATTATCAAGAAAAATCTGTTGGAAAATCATAAGCACAATGTCTATAATATTAGCCATTTTAATTGTTGGTTTTGCACCTGGTTTTACTGTTGTTGTAGTTGTTGTTAAAGCTTATATAAAAAATTTGGTTCTACTATTCTTACATTCTGGAGATGTTTTTATGCTGTCTATCATGAATTATAACCAAACAATCACACACACACACTCCCCTGTACAAGTAGATTTACCTGTATGGAATATAGAAAGAGAGGCATAAAATTTTTGCAGAAATGTGATTAAACATGCTTGATCATTTAAAGGTATTTGATTCTGTTTTTCTTCCCTCCAGACTTTGTGGTTTTGAACCATTCTATGATGAGCGAGGTGATCAGTTCATGTTCAGGAGAATTCTGAATTGTGAATATTACTTTATCTCCCCCTGGTGGGATGAAGTGTCTTTAAATGCCAAGGACTTGGTAAGTGTGACCAAAACAAAATGAGAGAAACAATATTTAGCCAAGAAATAGTAAGGGATATTTTTATAAAGTAGGCCAGTTTTGACATTGCTATTTCTTTATAACTTTAAGATATTTTCATTTAAAAGGCACGTTAATGCATTTTCCTTTCGCAGAACAAAAAAAACAGACATGCTTTCAGTCCTCACTAGCTGAATCATCATAGTAACATTAGTTAATGAATTTTTGCTACCTGGTAAATATACACCATTCACACAGAATTTGCTTTAATGTGGGTTATTCACCTAAATGCAAATGTTTCAAATAAATATGGATGAATCCATGAAACTTCTAAAACTTATTACAATCCTCCGACAGTAGCATGAACCACTGGAATTATAAACAAGATCCACTCTATTAATAGAATGTTTATGTCCACTTTGCACTGCTGCACGTTCAGACCACAGTGAAGCTCATTGATGTTCAAGCAATCCCTTCTAGGGAGCTTTTCCTCTTCTAGTAGAAGGATGCTTGTGTCTAGTTGAAACAGCAGCCATCATTCCTCTTGAAGCAAAAAAAAAAAAAGAATGTGCCAAAATAATGGAGTTGATTTTGATTCATGAAAAGGCTTTAGGAGATTTCTAGTCGTAAGTTTGCTAAGTGTGCTAATCTTCATGAAGACTCCCAGCAGAAACACACTATTAAAACTGAGTTGTCTTTCTAGAGCCCCTTTTCCAGAACTTGTCTCTCCAAATATTTCTCCCTTTTCTCTCAATATGGTTTCACAAGACAGATTCTTTAGGATCCGTGGCTTTCCTAATATGAGTAGGAAGGGAGACAGTTCATATCTGTATGTGACATGTGGACATGACACCCGGCTCCTAATAATTTGCTTCTCCTCCTCTTCCCCACTACCCCTGTCTCAGAGAAGCCCCAACCCTCTCCTACCTGGGACCCAGCACAGCCTCTTATCTGGCTTCTCTGCTTCTTCTTTTGCTCTTCTAAAATATGAGCCAGAAAGAATTCAGGGATCCCGGCCCTGGACTAACCAGTACTTGCACTGCAGACATGAACTCTTTAGCAAACATTGTGCAGAGAGAGTTTCATGAAATCGAGACTAAGATGCATTTGCTCTTTAGTTAACTTGCGACTTGATTTTGTCCACCCGTTTTCCCTTCTTTCCTGGGTTTTTAGAGCTAGAAAACACCTTGGGTTTTAAATGACTTGGGGGCATCTTGTTTTACAAGACTGAAGTCTAGAGAGACTCTGGAGTCCTCACAGTGTAGGACATAGGATGAGCTTTCATATAATGTAGACCCGAGTTTGAATTTTCAGGCTCTACTCATTCTACTAACTGACCTTGGTGGCTAAGTCTTTGAACCAACTTTTGTTCTTCACTTGTGAATCGGAAGTATTCATTCCCAATCCATCAGTGTCTATGTGCCATGAAAATAGCTACAGGCAGAACCAGGACACGTGGCTCCTTGAGTCCAGGGCATGCCTCCCTCATACCAGACCACTGCTTCAGATGGAGCCCAAGGCTGGGAATTATTTCATTTGTTGATCTTCCGGGCAATTCATTATCTGTTCCTCTTCACAAACAAGCGCAAATCTTCCTAATGGATTGCCACTAGATGAACTTAGTCATGCCATGGAGGTCATACCCCTCAAGCCAATGACTTCCTTAATTTTATCCTAAAGTGACTTTTATTCTGACTCTGAACTTATTCCTTCAAGCACTTTTAGTGAGTTCTTTTAAAAAAATGAACTATACATCTCAACGGTGTCATAAAATAGTCAATAAGGGCTTGAACACCAATCCTTTTGCCATTTAGTCCCCACTGAGGGAATGATGTCATTTGAGTTCTGAGTTTTAAGTGATCTCACAATGTGGCCTAGAATTATTCAGATGCTGGTTCAGCTCAGAAGTCATTTGGTCAGTAGATGAGCCAGGATCTATTAGTTTGAGCTCTGAAGAAAGAAATCTATAAGTTCAGGGCCAGGGGTGCTGTGTGCCCCTGTCTTCTGGAACTCGCTTAGCTGCTGCTTTCCTGAGGTTGATCCTACTCCTGACAGTATACGTACTTGGTGCTGGTGATAACAGAACAGCTGGACTTTCACAACGTGAAATTTCCTATTTCTATAAGTCTATATTTCTTTATGATTGTAGGTCAAAAAACTCATTGTCTTGGATCCCAAGAAGCGGCTGACTACATTTCAAGCCCTCCAACACCCGTGGGTCACTGGTAAAGCTGCCAACTTTGTCCACATGGATACTGCTCAGAAGAAGCTTCAAGAATTCAACGCTCGGCGCAAGCTTAAGGTAAAACGTGTGTTTTTGTTTTGTTGTGTGTGTGTTTACGGTGTCTTGTCTTCCTCTAGTGTTGTGTTATTCATTCTCTGTGACACTAGGAAAATTCTTGTTTTTAGAGTTTGTAAGACACCGACATAAAACCATTTAGGTGTTGTTTTATTTTGCTCTCTCTCTCTCTCTCTCTCTCTCTCTCTCTCTCTCTCTCTCTCTCTCTCTCCTTCCCTCCCTCTCCCTCTCTCAACCAGGGAAACACTTGAAGGAATAAGTTCAGAGCTGGAATAAAAATTTGGATATGCTTAAATTTGTGAGTGTGTGTGTGTGTGTGTGTGTGTGTGAAACTTTCACTGTGTGTCATAGCATGCATGTTCGGGTCAGAGGGCAACTTGAAGGGGCCAGTCCTCACCTTCCACCTCAATCCAAAGATTGAACTCAGATGACACCTCAAGTCCCAAAGATTGAAACTCGGGTTATCAGGCTTGGTGGCAAAGGCATTACTTAACCTACTGAGCCATCTCACCAGGCCTCAGCAGATACATTATTGCTCCTTCTTATCTGAATAAGGCACCAATCAAGAAACTATTATTTACATTCCAAAAGTTGCCCCCTTCCCAGTTCCCACTCCCTAAGTTCTTCTCTCCCTTCCCTTCCCCCGCCTCTGAGAGAATGGTCTCCCACCTACCCTCCCATTCCCACCTCACCCCCACCAGCATCCCTCTTCCCTGGGGTACCAAGTTTCTACAGGATTGAGCACATCCTCTCCCGCTGAGGCCATACAAGGCAGACCTCTGCTACACATGTGGCTGGGGCCATGAACCAGCCTATGTGTACTCCTTGTCTTTTGGCTTAGTCTCTGGGAGCTCTGGGGCTCTGGGTTGGTTGACACTGCTGTTCCTTCTATGGAGTTGCAATCTCCTTCAGCTCCTTCAGTCCTTCTAACTCTTTCATGTTGGTCCCCAACCTCAATCCAATAGTTGACTCTAAGTATCATATGATCCTACGTGAGGTAACCCATATCCAAGAGGACATGCATGGTAAATGGATATTAGCCAAGACATTCAGAGTACCCATGATACAACTCACAGACCGTAGAAGCTTAACAAGAAGGAAGGCCCAAGCATGGATACCTGAAACCCAGTTACAAGGGAAACAAAATAATCATAGGACATAGAAGGAGGGAGGAAACTGGCAGAGGGAGTGGAAAAGGAGGGTAGGATCAAGTTTGGGGAGAGACAGGGGGATGCCCAGAGGGCCAAGAGCATGAATGGAAATATGCATTATATGGGGGTTAGAGGGCAGGGGGAACCTCCTGAGACCTGAGATGTGAGAAGCTACCCGGACTCAATGGGGATGATCTTAGCCGAAATGCCCAACAGTGGGGAGATGTAACCAGAAGAGACCACCTCCAGTAGATAGACAGTTGAGGCAGGGGGCCAGCCACCCATCTTCAAAACTTTTAACCCAGAATTGTTCCTGTCTAAAGGAAATGCAGGGACAAAAATAGAACAGAGACTGAAAGAAAGGTCACCCAGTGATTGGCCCAATTTGGGTTCCATCCTATGCATGCACACTGAATCCTGACACTATTACTGATGCTATGTTGTGCTTGCAGACAGGAGCCTGGCATGGCTGTCCTCTTAGAGACTTTACCAGCAGTTGACTGAGACAAAGGCATATAGATATTCAGAGAGTTCTTAGCCTGTAATAATTGGGAAACAATTTTTAGAACTAATCCATAGATAATTACTAAAAGGAATGATACAGAAACTATCCACCAAAATACATCTATTTTATAGAATATAAGTAAAATAGTGATTAAGTACATCTCGGGCTGACAGAAATGAAACGAATAGGAGATGAGATGAATCATGGTTAAATTTTGAAATGACATGTATTAAATAGCATTGGCTTAACTATTTCTGAAGTTAGTTTGAGCACTGAACTCTTTAGTTTCCATACCAACTAACATCATGGATCTAGTGTTCCATGAAACGTCCTTTTATATATAAGGGATAGAGAATACAAAACTTGAGACTCTCTGGGACTAACACATTTTACTCATTTTATCCCCATTGTTCATACAATTAAAGAATTCTAATTTGAGCCGGGCTGTGGTGGCACACGCCTTTAATCCCAGCACTTGGGAGGCAGAGGCAGGCAGATTTCTGAGTTCGAGGCCAGCCTGGTCTACAGAGTGAGTTCCAGGACAGCCAGGGCTACACAGAGAAACCCTGTCTCAAAAAATCAAAAAAAAAAAAAAAAAAAAAAAAAAGAAAAGCTAATTTGGAATTAAGGAGGTTTCACTGTATTCTCCAAATACATTTTTATCTGACAACCAATCTTGGAACAATTTACTTTACTTTGAAAGACTTAACCATAACCTACAAAACAAAGTAGAAATTACACTACAATTTGGGATTTCTCCTGGAAGCACCATTTAGTTCTTGTCTCTCTCTCTCTCTCTCACCAGGCAGCAGTGAAGGCTGTGGTGGCCTCTTCTCGCCTGGGAAGTGCCAGCAGCCACAGCAACATTCAGGAGAGCCACAAGGCCAGCTCGGATCCACCCTCAACCCAAGATGCCAAGGACAACGCAGATCTTCTGGGAAAGAAAATGCAGGAGGGGGACCAAGCAGAGGCCGAGGCACCAGCTGATGAGATGAAGGGGCTGCCGTCCAAGGAGGTGGAGAAAGATATGGATGTAAAGGAGGAAGAGACCTCCAGGATGGTACCTCAGGAGCCGGAGGAGGATGGGCTGAAGACAGATGACCCAGAAATAAAGACGGGTTCAGGGGAGAAGCTGAAGAGTGTGGAGGAAGAAATGGACCCCGAGGCTGAGGAGGAAGTCCATGCCGTGGGACTTGGGGCTCCACAGCAGGATGGGATTCAGCCCGAGTACTAAGCTGGCTTCCTTTGGTCCAGAGGCCGACCCCAGCATTTTGTGTACTTTGTCCTTCAGCAAGGTGGGGAAGCATGAAATGCACTATAGTGATTCTGTTTTGAGGTGCGCAAAAAAACAAAACAAAACAAAACAAAAAAAAACCCCCCCAAAAAAAAACAAAACAAAAAAACCCACACCATATATACCAGTTGGTAACCCTAATGTCAGTGCATGTGTTTGCTTTATGAAATAATGACGTTTTCTACGGCATGTAATGGATACCTAATACCGATGAGTTAAATTTGAAATTTCTAGCAAGCAACGTGACACTTAAAAAAACCATTCTCAGCCTTTGGTGGTGGCGCATACTGAAGTGAAATGGCAAGCGGACTTTGAAAGCTTAGGCGTCCTAGGCCCTCTAGATGTCTTCAAAGATGTCTTTGAACTCGGCTAACAGAAGCTGGAGTTACAGGACACATTCCTGTGACTTTCCAAATACTTCCAGTGGGAACGGCCGAGTAGGTCGTTATAAAAATAGGCTGTAGATGGTTATAAAAGATACCTGTAGAGTGCGCAAAAACATCCAAGTAAAGTGTTGAGAAGTTGAAGCATTCTTACGAGGCTCTGAGTCCACAATCCCCTTAAGTGTATGCAGAGAATGTCTTATTTTTTAGTACACAATATAAGAATACCCAACATGCTCATCAAAAAACTCTGCCAGTTTACAATTCTCGGGAAACTAAATTTTAAACTGTGCTGCTCCTTTCCTTTAACCTGCCTTTCAAATAAAATGTCCCTCCAGAATATAAAACCTAGGAAAGAAGAAGAAATTTAAATAAAATGAGATAGAATTAGGCTTTAGATGTACCAAGATTATCTCCTTTTCATTTCTCACAAAATTTACATCTGTAAACTTATGTGATATTTTGTATATCAGACCATTTTTTATGAATACACTCTGCAAGTAGCAAGTTTCAAGTTTTGGAAAAGGCCATTGTACAAATTGATGCCAAAATGTCTGAATCTTTTAACAATATACTCAATGGTTAGATCTCTTAATACTGATACTGTTAGAGTAAGGAAATGTTATCAGAAGGCTGTTCCCCTCCAACCATGTAGACATATTGTTCATAAGCTTAAAATTCACTATGAAAGCTAGGAGCTTTTCCCAATGGGAAAAGGGGTCCACACATTTTATAATGTTGAAATATGTTGAATATATGCCAAGAAATTTAGCATAGTGTGAACTTTTATTTGCCTTAAAAATAAGCAAAACCAAAAATAAATTAAAAACACATCTTGAACCAGACCTTGGGGAGGGCACAGCATTAGACCTTAGTTAGCATGATTGTTTTTTTCTCATATTTTTTTTTCTCATAATTTTTTTTTGTGGGGGTTTCACCAAAATCATACTAAATCCAATACCTCAAATTTTGTGTTTGGGTGAAAATGAGCACTTCATCAAAAATAACTGTTTAATATTTTGTGTGGGGTTTCTTGATTAAAAAAAAAAGTATTGCTTTTAAAGTCCAAAATGGGGCAAGAAGAATGAATAGCACAGATTTTTTTCATTAAACTAATAATTTGTTCTGACTCATTCAAACAGTCACACTGGGAACTGACATTAGATCTGGGGTTTCTCCAGGCTGTTGGGGTATCAGCACCTCAGCATGTCAAGCACAAACCTCTGACAGCTCTTAGGGAAGGAGACCATGTGGTGCTTTGAGCATTTTGTGATTTGGGTCCTTGGCAGGCAGCTGACTGGGAGGGCGTCATCTGACCAGGGCCATTCTTTTCCCATTGACTTTAATTGACAGTGTTTATGCTCTTATGTCCTCCCTTTCATTTTAATTTTTCCCTCTTGGAACTCTCATTCTGAGTGTTGTAAAGGGCTCCCTCGATTTAACCTTTAAGAATGCTTTGCTAAGATTTCCATTTAGGAAGATCAATGCCCTGGTATAATTTTCCTCATCAAACTTACCATATGTATGGTGAGTGTCCCATATATGGGGAGAGCGAAGAAGACTGGGTGGGGGGCATCTTGCTAGAAGGTGGCAGTTAAAATATCAGAACATAGCACTGCTCAAACCCAGCCCAGGTCTTTCTTCATCCCAACATGGGCTGAGTGCCTTGACTGACCCTGTAGACTACAGGAAGAGCTTTATAGATGCCAAGGCCCCATGGATCTCAGAATCAGTCACTTAAATGATTGTACCTCCTCCCTTCTTGGTGGCACTCAAGAGTTCTAGCACAATTCCCTCCCTCTCTTTTATAACCTGTACCCTTCACTAGCTAAACATCATGAGCAAGTTTCAGTTGTAACTGGTATACTAAAGATTAAGTCCTGCTAATGCTTACAAAGGACTAAGTCCTTTCACTCAAATCATTCCAAGATTCCATCTAAGAATAATTATATGACCATTTTAAAAGAACAATTGACATTTATATGGCTTGTTAAAATTATATTATCTGTTTCAAAGATTACTTAAACTAAAGGAAGACAGTCTTAATTTGGAAGAACACATTTTAATATTACTCTTAATCGGTAATTGTCTTTGATAGGGTTTTATTCCTGTGAAGAGACACCATGACATAACCAAAGCAACTCTTATAAAGAAAAACATTTGATTGTGGCTGGCTTACAGTCTCAGAGGTACAGTCCATTATCATCATGGCAGGAAGCATGGCAGCATCCAGGCCGATATCGTGCTGGAGAAGGGGCTGAGAGTCCTACATCTTAATCCAAAAGTAGCAGCACTGTCATATATATATATATATATATATATATATATATATATATATATATATATATATGCGACATCAATGCCCCGCCTCCACACTGACTGTCTTCCCCTAATAAGGCTACACCTCTTTCAATAAGGCCACACCTCTTTTAATAAGGCCACACCCTAGTAGTGTCACTTCCCATGGGGCAAGCATATTCAAACCACCACAGTAATACAGTCACAAAGCAAAACACATTTTTTAAATTTCAGCAAATAAAATTTGTATTTAAGAGATGACAGTTACAAGGTGGTGGGAGGCAGAGGCAGGTGGATCTTTGAGTCCCAAGGCCAGCCTGGTCTACAGAGTGAGTTCCAAGATATCCAGGGTTAGAAAAAGAAACCCTGTATCACCAAAAAAGCAAAACAAATACCAAATCATTATTGATTTTAATGTCAAGATCAGGCACATAGTGTAACAGGGTTCTTTTTTTTTTTTTTTTTACCACAGAGGACAGTCTGCAATTATTTCCCCATTTCCCCTATTTAAAAAGAAAATCCACCTGTGCCTATAGTGGGTTTCTCAAACTGTTAACCTTCTTGCCACAACAGCACATAAATAAGAGAGAGATTAGAATAGAATGGTTACAAAATTATCCTCTGAAATAAGTGCTTATATTAAAAAGTTTAATAAGGTACACATGTAAAAAATAATTCTCAGACAAGATTTTATTATGTATCCCAGGCTGGCCTGAATTCACTTTGCAGCCCTAACTGACCTCAAACTCACACAGTGATCCTCCTGCCTCAGCTTTCCAGGGACCTGGGGTTATAAGCATATGCCACCATTCCCAATGCCATGTGTGTATCTCTAAATTTTCTATTAGATACCTTCTAAAAAGAAAATAGGAAATTAATGATAATATATTTTAATCCAGCATACACATATTACATCAAAATTAAAATTAATAAGATAATATGAATCGATTTTGTACTGTTTCTAAATTAACAGTTTAAGCATGTTTACATCGGGTGGTCATGAGCCACATTAAGCCAGTGGTTCCTATGGGAGACAGACTGGTTTAGCCTAGAGCACTTTTCTTCTGAGCAAAGTGAGACTTGAGTTTCTATGGTCAGATCTGAGCTGACTTAGTTTTCTACATTGATAAGTTGGTGAGCAGCTAAGATACAAAAAATAGGTGTAGACACATAAATTCTGGCCACTCCTGGACATGTATTGTCTTAAAGAAGTGATCTGTGTTATTACATCAAAGTAACAGTTCCTTAGGCATTGTCAAAGTGTATGCACTGGTCAGAGTCCTGCTTATCCCCATTTGACTCTGGACACCTGACTGTATCCCAGTTTCCTAAGGGCTGCCAAAGAGCCAACAGAATTCCCACTTAGCAGAAATTACTCTGGGCCCACTGCATGTCACCACTGAGCAGCCCATGCACAGAACCCAGTCCCTAGAGACTGAGCTCAGCTGGACATCATCCTCATGTTGCAGGCAATCTTTCTAGAAGCCTCCTGGAAAGTACAGTTGCATGACGGATATGTTTTGATGGTGGTGATATGCCAGATACCCACAGAATGGGAATACCATCACGCCTGGCATTTGTGAAGCCTTATAGAAGGGACTGGTCAACACTGCCACTGACAGATTTTTTTAAAAAAGATTTTTGAAAAATTTTCCATACTGATTTTAGAGTCATATCCTAATCATTTTATTGGCAGATTTATAAAGAGCAACTTGACCATTAAAGGGACCTTGATTGCCTGCCATTTGATACCTTATAATGTAGAATGTTCAGCATTTTTTTTCTTATTGGCTATTTCCAATGTCATACACAATGTTGCGAATTGTGAGCTGCCTACATACAGGTTGAAGCTTGAAAGAGCTATTGGATTTCATGATTCATTTTTTTAATTACACAGAAACAGCTGGCCGCATTTCAAATTGGAAAAAGAAAAACAACAACAGAAAAGACAACATACTTCTACTTTAGAATTGTTCTTACAAAGCCAAACAAAAAATAAGTTTAAAAGAGGTCATCAACGTGAACCAGCACTGGACTCACACGGAGCAGTCAGTTGCAGGATGATGATGCCATTGTGTGGTTGTGAAGTACTCTGTCTGGCTGTCGAGGTTTATTTGAGACAGCACAAAATTTCCAGACATTACTTATGTAATGAGATTTGTAATATCTTTGTAATTACTGTCCATTAGGTCATACTCCAATTTCCTTAATGTTTTCCACTGATACATTACTGATCAGCATCATTGCTGACATTTGAGCACTTACCAGTTGAACACTGCTGAAGGTTAGATCGCGTGTCTGCAGTGTTTGTTTTAATATGCAAATAGTTTCTCTGTTGGTGTTTATAGCCACATGATGAAAATGTGTAAAATTTTCTACCTAAAAATTTTAAGACATTTTTACTTTCTTAAAAAAAAAGGTGGCTCTCTAGTTTCTTGAAAGTGAAGGTAGGATAGAGGAGGGAGAAGAGGGAAGGAGGGAGTAGGGTAAGGGAGAGAGGGAGGGGGCGGGAATGCTTCTTCATTCCTCTTTGGGAATATCACCTGAGGTCAAATAATGTAGAGTTAGTCCAATCATTTTTCACTTACCTTGGAAAGCAGTAGCAAACAATTTATGATCGGTTAAAATCAATTTTCATAAATGATATGTGACAGATTCAGAAACGCTTGATGCTATCTGTTCCCAGGCGTCTACTTAGGGTGAGGTCAAAACCTTGCCATGCAAACAGCCTGCCTGGCAATATTGCAGGAATCAGCTTCAAAGATCCCAGCATCTGACCTAGTTAGACTCAAAGTACAGACCTTCCATGCTCTGAAAGACTGAATGTCTCTTTAAATACTCCTCTGTTCTTGACCAACGATAGGAAAATGGAATTCGGCCAGTCACGTTTCTTTGTGTAGGCTTACCCGACATGTCCCAAGTCAGAGTTTGGTTTTATCCATCTAGACATCAGCCTCACTTTGGAAATGTGAAGTCCTTTAAGTTCTGGCAGGAACATTCCACACTAGCTAGAGGAGCAGGTTTTTGTTGCCTCAGGCTAAAGCACGGAGAAGCAATTATAAGAATGCAGAATCACGCTGTTCATAATTATCTTCATTGTATTTTGAAGATTGACTTGAAAGACCCATGGATATCGATATTTATATCCAATTTAATAATTGCTTTGATTCATTGTGTTGATGATGACAGATATTTAATCTTCAGGCAGATTGAGTAATCGTATTTTCCACCTAAAAGGTTACTTCAAGAGACTCAAAGAGGCTTCACCTCTTTGAAACTGTTTATTCTCCAAATTATGATAGTTATGGATGATAAAAGTCTTCTAGATGTGTGTTTCCTCTGTCCTGCCTTTGAAACAAGGATAGTAATATATTTTACATACGACACAAATATGACCATAATTTGAAAGTGATCATTGCATAGTGCCTACTTTTAACCTGACCTGTTTTATATGCCTGGTTAACTATGTATATATTAGTATAACTAATATACAATCATATTGGTTACTAAAGGGCATATTCATGATTGATGTCTCTTCTGGCCATGGCATTCTCAGTTTCAGTAATATTTTACGACCATCTATAAACCAAAAGAGATTTTCTAAATTTTTAGTTCTTTGGTTGAAATGGCACAGAGCTCTGTCATTCTATGTCCAACAGATACTGCTTTTCTCCTTAAAGTCTGTAAATATCTGAGTTTGGTGGCTGGGAACAGTGACTTGAGTATAGACAAATCCGGTGACTGAAAGTTATGAACAAATGGGCTATCAGGGTGACGTTTTAAGTTAATAATCATACCAGTTTGTAGTCCAATCATATTTTTTTTAATATCTGGTCATTGAGATACATATATTCTCTAGTTTCTTTGATGTGATAACCACCATGACCAAAAACAACGTGGAGGAGGAAAAGGTCTATTTTATCTTAGAGGTTCCAGTCTATCATGAGGGAAAGCTACATCAGGAACTCAGGATAGGCACCTGGAGGCAGAATGTGACCCAGAAAGCATGAGGAATACTGTTTCCTGGCTTGCTTCTCCAGTCTGCTCAGCTCTTACACAGCCCAGGCCCCCTGCCTATGGATGGACAGTACTGCCCACAGTGGGCTGGGCCCTCACATCAATTAGTAATCAAGGAAATGCCAAACAGTAAAGCCCAAAGGTCAGTCTGACCATGTCAGTCTCTAATCCAGACTCCCTCATACCATTTGGGGACATGTCCAGCTAACATCCGAAGCTAACTGGGGCATATAAAACGTTTTATTTATATAAAAAGTTTTTAAATATAAAAGTTTTTATATTTAAAAACTTTTCCCATAGGGTTCTCCAAAGAACTAAATTTAAATCTGCCAAAACCAGTTTTCAGGACTCAGACAAACTATAGTTTAAAGAGCAAATCTTAAGGACTTAGATTACTGTTGTGATTAATTCAATTTTTATTTTAATGATCAGACTCATTTTATGGTTTCATTTATTTGGTTGGTTGGTTTTTGTTTTAGTTTTTGATTTTTGTCTATTTGCAAGCTACTAGAATAGGATGAAATATTTTCGACAGAAGACCATACGTTCTACATCACCTAAAACATCTATCTGGCCCTTTATAGGAAAAGCAAGACTCAGATTTTCATTGCCCATCATGCTTCGAGATGACCTTTAGGAATCCATTTTCCACACTGTAGCATTTTTTGCCTTAGGTTCTCTCATTTGCTTCTTAGAAGTTAGGGGGGCTTCGTTTCATGTTGCAAATGGTCTCACAACAATTGTGTAGGAAGCAAAACTTAAAATTTCCATGTAGAACAGAAAATGCAAAGTTAAGTTATTTCTAAAGAAGGAAATTAGTCTGGCTTGAGTTAAAGGTGGACATTTAGATTCCTCATTGTTTGAAAATGTTATAGAAACTTTCGAAAACATGTGAATTAAACAGAAAATCGTAACCGACATTGACTTGTGTAAACGTCATGCCCTATTGCTTAACAAGCTTCAGATGAACACCCCTTGGCTCAAAACCTCTAAATGCAATGAAACGATTTCTAGCAATTAGATTTTCACTAACATTTAGGAAATGCCAGCATTTCGGAGAATACAGCCACCTTTATTTTTAAAAGCTACTTTCCTTTACCCATGTTTCTCCAAGCATTGTAGCTCTTACGTGAAAGGAGCCTTTAGAACATACTTTTCTAGCAAATTTAGAAACCCAAGAAGAGCCCTCTAGTCTATTTCTCCCTTGACAAATTACCCATTCCAGAATATCTGCCTTAAGGGAACCAAGTAACCCAGTTATGAGGGAACTTTAGACATTTGTGACTTTCCTTTCAGTTTGACTGTCAACTTTGTAACCACAAAGGTCACAAATGGGATACTGAGTAAGAGACCTTTATTGGCCTATCATTGGGAATAGCTACAATTACTAGCATATTCTTTAAACAGTTGCAGCAATCAGTAAGATGGTGTAGCCACCGGGATGTTATGGACTATGGGAACAAAGGACAGAGTCATTTTCTGAGCCCTGGTGGTTAGCAAGGGTAGGAGACAGACTGCTGGAAATAGAGAGGGAAAGGTCACTTAACATTAGGATTCCACATGCTTATCTGCCAATCTTCTAGGGTGGCTCAGAGTTTGAGGGCAGTTATCGATATACTCCAAACCTTAAAATGAGTAGGTGAAAATTAAGATCTAATTTTCCTTTCAGAAATGAAATAGCATGGCTGAGAGGATATTTGGCCTGTGTGGAAAGCCACATTTTAAGGACATGATTCACTAACAGCAAAAGCTTCATAGAAATAGATCGTTCCAGGAACTCTTTTCCCATAGTAAATTTTCACTGATGAGCCGAGCCCTTCCTTGCAAGACAGGAGTCAGAAATGAATTAAGCTCAGTGCTGCCCTTCAGGGAGAGACTTCTTAGTTGGGGAGAAAAGGCAAGTAGTCACACATAGCCTGTGCTGAATACCTAGAGATGGGAAGCTCTCGAGGGTAGGCAAGGGGAAACCAGTCTCATGCCAAGAATGTGCAAGGAAAGCCTCACAGGAACAAAGCTGATTTTAAAGGCTGCACCAATCTTTAAGGTTAAGGTGGAGAGAAAGGACATGTTTGACGAAGGAATGGCCAGGCCAGGGTGGAGACGCACACATCAAGGGGGAGATTAACATGCGATGAGGAAGCCTGAGACCCCCAGTGAAGCGTTATGCAGTGTGGAGCAGTCTCAGATCTCATCTGAGTTCCTTGCTTTCTTACTCTGAACAGATGAAGGTGAAGCTCTTCCGCAGAGCACCTACCCCTGCTCCTTGGCTAGCCTCCTGGTACATAGCTAACAGGATAAAAGTCATCCAACATATTGAAGACGTGTTTGCAACTCCACAGCTAATCTTCAGACCTCAAGCTGGTCCTGCCAGGTTTTAAATTCTTCACTCTTCTGTCCAGTGTATATAATCTATACATTTATAACTATAAATTATATAAAATCTAAAGACTTTATTATATCTCTTATTGGAGGCACTATTTTTCCATTCATCTTCAAGACATCTTTTTAAAATTTCCCACTAGAATTATATTACACTGTGACTACTCTGGCTTGTACATCTTTGCGTATCTCTCGTGATGTTTGTGGATAGTGGATGGCTACATTACTCCAGGATAAATGAAATGAGGAGAGGTAGAGAAAAAGACAGAAATATCTTAGTTGAGAGGGGTAAAGATGCTAAGAAGTAAATAGACTGTTAGGACACAGAACAGGTTGGTGGACACTAAGAAAGGAACACTTGCTATGAGGGGTTTTCTGGCTCAGATGGTATTATCTGAGATGTTCTTGTTGACACTTTGTCAGATATGAAACTTACATCGATGGCTGTTGAAAGATTTTTGGATTAATGGGACATAAGTAGCTTCAATAACAACATGGAGGAGTATAGAATACCACCATATGAAAGAAACCCAGGTTCCCTGTAGTCTGGATCACAACTCATTAACCCAAAGCAAAAGGTTGTATGACTTGGAGGAGAAAGTCTAAGTACCTTAATTTACACAGCTAAGACTATAGTTGACTTTTTCACTTTCTAACACCAAGTCCTAAGAGGGAGCTGTGAACATTTCATTTTCTAAATGTGTCAAAATGGTGCTATCGATTCCTTAATACAAAGATAGAATTATAATATTTTTAGGTAAGCCCAGCTTGGCTATAAATGTAAATACAGAAACCGTTTGCAAAGCATTCAACAACAACATGTCCATTTGCTAACAGTTGAGGTACTGTGTTCTTCAATGTGGGTGACTGACCTGAGTTTGCATTTTCTGTTAAGGGAAACAGGATAGCTATTGGCTCTCTCTCAACTGCCAAAAATCTCCAACATTTGACAGCTCACTAAGTTCTGCTTGGATGGAGGTTGGACAGTCCAATTCAAGGATTAAGTATGCTCACTTGGTGATAGTAGGGGTGTTGCCCAAGGACTTGAAGGTTGCGTGCTGTGAGCAAAGCCAATGCTGCCGTACTAACTACAGAGACTGACCTTAGTGAGGGCCAATGTAACTGAGTTCAGGAACTGAGTTCACCCGAACTGACAGACCACGCCAAAGGAAGCTACCCAGGACCTTGCAACTGGTCAATCTGTAAAAGAATTTGCATGTGCAATGTGACAATAAATCATCTCAGAGCCCACCAGAGCCTTGCATTCTGTGTTTTGAACAGTTGCCACGAATCCACGGGGTACCGTGGACATTTTCCTCAGAAGTGAAATGCATGGCTGAATCCTTTGTTCTCCCATTCTCTCAGAGGGTACTGAACTTCTTAAGTGTTTTTATAAACGTGCATGCCCAGGTATTTGTCTTCTAAACACTGTGAAATCAAAAATGCTAGAAAGGGACATTAATTGTTATTTTCATCCAGTAAACCCATCAAAGGAAGGCATCACGCCCACGAAGCTGACTGCTGTCATAAGTTCGTAGTGGCTGAGCTTACTGACTGATGCCCACTGTTCTCACCACTAACATATCAATCTACCGGATACTGCATCAACTCATCTGGAAACTGACTTTTCCTTATGAAGATGAGAAGATAAGGAAAAACAGAAAACTACCATAACACTTTCCAAAAGCCAGTCTTTTTGTCTAGTATCAAGCTTTACTGACATAGTCACAAAGCTTTCTGTATCAATTGGTATAGTAACATGGTTTTTTGTTTTGTTTTGTTTTTATGTTCATCACCATTCTGTCCAAGATTCCTCCTTTGCTGAGAAAACACCAATATCCTAAGGTTGAGGCTCAGTTGAGGAAATGGAAATACTTGAGAAATTATGTGTTGCACAGGACAACTTGACGGTCATCTATTTACTTCACTGTGTTTTTTGTGACCTCTTGACTTCCCTTAATAAAGCCACCTGCCCTATACTGAGATTTCACCAAAGCAAAACACAAAATAGGATTATAAAACAGCAGGAAAGAATCCTAATGAACAAACATCTTATTTTGGTACACCTGCTTCTATGATTTTATTTAAAATCCTCCAGTTCTACATCCACACACATCTGCTTCTCTGTGTTTTCTTACCAGTTTTCAGATGAGTTGATGCAGTGTCCAGGAAATTGACATTTAAGTGGTGAGAACTGGGCTGAACCGTGGGCAGCAGTGTGTTTCTTGCTTCTCATCCACCACACGTGAGCAAGAATAGATATGTGCTCACTCTCCCCGGATGCATTGGTAGTACATTCTTTTAAACGGCTTTGGCTCATGTCTACATAGCCAAATTGTCTACAAAACCCTATGAATAAACCGTGGACATTTTGCTCACAGCAGTAGGAGTACGGCAATAATGCAATACTTCCAGGTGCCATTTAACAGCCGCTACTGGTTAACCTGAGGGAAAACTCCCCCACCTCATGAACTAGGGGAATGTTAGCCATGTAGCATCTGTCATTAGAAGGGGTTCCAAAATGTTCCTTAATCCAGCAAGACAATACTTTCATTACTGTTACGGTGGGGCATCAGTTTTCCATATGGCATCCAGAGAAACCTCTCATACACCTCCCAAAGCTCAACCTGTGAGCAGTGTTACAGCCGGCTATCTAAAGGCACCACAGACACACACTCCAAGAAACTGGGAATCCTTATTTTTGCTCCCAGTCACTTTTAGAGCTTACATTATAGTTGAGAGTGGGGACAGAGGCAGGCAGGCAGACAGACAGACAGACAGACTGCCATGTCTTTGCCTTCTTCTCAACTTGAATGCCCTGCAAACAATCCTCAGGGCTGATCAGTTCTGTCTTAAGTGAAAGATCAAGACAACTGCAGAAACATTGGTTCTTAGATTCTTCAGTTGAAAAAACATCAGTGACTACCTATATCCAGATGTTTAAGTCCATTCCCACTACAATAACAAAATATAAACTGGCTGGATTGTGAATAAACTTATTTCTAGCACTTCTGGAGTAAAGTCCAAGATAAAGTGCTTGGAGATTTATCATCTGGTCCAGGCGGCCTTCTTACTGTTCATACATGACAATAGACACTAAATGAACTATGAGTGACCTAATCCCCTCCCAAAGTCATCAGGAAGAGGAACATGGCCAGATGTTACAGCGAGGAAACTCTGCATACCATTTCATAGCCATATATTTTCCATTACTACACTATCCTTCATTGCTTTTTATAACCTAGATTATAGGTGTCCTAGTAACGACTTCCAATATACTACCCCAGCCAGCTTAGCACAATTACTTGAGTATGCGTCTGACAACTGTAGTCACTGTACATTTTCCCAAGCTGTGTCTGAGCTGCTATCTTCCACAAGGAGCCATCTACTGAGAACTTGGTCCCTGTGGTTCTATGAGGTAGTACCTAATGAGAGGTACACAAGTCACCAGGGAACACTCTGAAGGGACATGAGACTCTGGTCTTCTTCCCTCTCTTCATATTCTGGACCCGGAGGTAAGCATGGGCTTTTGTATGCCTCTCTTCAGCACATGCTACTACTCTCCTTCACTGCTCCAAAGGCAAGGCTACTGGATTCTGGACTGGAACCCCCAGGCATGTTTGCCAAAATAAACCTCTTCCTTTTCTTAGTTAATTTCCTCAGGTATGTTGTTATTGCAATGTGAGGTAGCAAATTGCAAATAAAGATTTAGCAGTATTGTTGCTAATATTATATGAAACATCAGCAGATTAGCAAGTGTTAACTTTATTTCCCAGATAATATTTTTTAAACAGTTCAAGTAGTTAAATGACATTCTCTAAATTTAGTTATATAAGCATTTGGTCAGTAATTAAGGTTAAAGTAACTTACACAAACAAGGTCAATGACCAGTAACAAGAGTATCCAGAAATCTTTATTCAGATATACTCCACTGTAATTTAAAAATATACATCTCATTTATATCAGCAGTCCTTTATTTTAATTCCATATACAGATTCATAAAATGATAAACTTCCTAAAAATGATCTTAATATAACACATCTGTTAGAGTGTAAGAGATGAATTTTAGCATACAGCAGTACTTGTATAATCCCTGGAAATAAAGTGATGACGAAACCATAACTCCAGTCCTGCGCTGTAGAAGCTCACACTTCTTCTATGCTCAGATCTCACCTCAGTGTGCTCACCGAGGGGCCAGAAGTGTAGTTCAGTCCCAGCATGCACCAGGCCTGTGTACCACAGGAAAAGAAGGCAGGGCGGAGAGGCCTGGACAAGTGCCCATGTAGGTTTCAAAGGGGTCCTCATCAAATCCAGATTTCCATCTGCTTCTCTGGCTCTGTTAGCTTCTCTTTGGAGCTCAGAAAGCTATAACAGCCATTTAATTTAGCATCTGGTCCTAAAGAGGCTACTGTGCTCTCATAAACACATAAAACTGCCACCAACACCAAAGGGATATCTCAGACCTAACGGAGACACGGGTGACAAAGACTGGGGTGTTTTCTCGGCTTCTCCAGACCCTCAGGTACAGTCTTGAGACATTAGTTTAGTTCATCAAGTATTGGTCAAATGATCCTCAAGCAGAAAAGATTGGGAAGATGAAGGGAAAACATCCTAGGATACAGTTTTACACTTGGAGACCCCCGGTTTCAAATACATCCATTGTGTGCACGGGACAGGAAAGAGATCCTGATGTTTATAATACTCCAGTGGTTTATAGCACAGAAAACTAAGAATACTACTACTATTATTTTTGCTGAGTATTGCTTTAATCATTGAAGAGAAATCAAGATTTTTTTTTTAAACAAAAACCAGTATTTCCTACGAAAATGTCACTTAGGTGAAACTAATTTCATCTTAAAAGAGCAGTATCTCCTGAACACAAACTATGGCATGTATTTCCAGAGTACACACAATTCTTCAGCAAGCTGTAAGCTACAGGAAAGGCACAACTGCACCGTCATGTGATAGATTATACTTTTTCTTCTCCTTCACTGTCCTATCAAAAGTTACTTTCAGTGAAAATAATTTCGAGGCAATAATTTTTAAATTTACTGGAAATTAGTAATTTATGTACGTTTCTCAAGTAGACGACTTGTGCAGCAAGCATTGAAAGGGCTCGGCTATAGAAGATTCTGTTGAAGAAAGCGATTTGTAGATTGTCCACTTCATCTTACAGCAAGGCAAAGGAAAGGGACTGGAGGCTTGGGTGATTCCTTGTAACGGCTGCAGGCCTCGTGTGGATAATGAGCGCTTGAAGTATGGTGAGCCCACAGCAGTGAAACACCCATCCTATTTCCAAGAGTTAATAGACACCATGAGGCATTGCAAAACCTTTTACATCAGCTGTGTACTCAAATACTTGGGATATAGTCAAAGAAAACATTGCTACAATGAGTTCCAGCTGTGTATGTTTTTCTATGTATGCATGTGTACTCTGTGTACATGCCTGTGTCTGCAGAGGCCAGAGGGCACAAGTGCCTTCAGAACTGGAGTTACGGACAGCTCTAAGCATCCTCTCCTGCCCCCTGCACCCCCCACCTCCCATAGGTGCTTCTGCAAGAGCAGCAAAGGCTCTCTCACTACTAACATCTCCCCAGCCTCTGCTAGGATACTTTAAGTTACATATATGGCTTGTATTGTTTTCTGTAATAGGACTGCTCCAGAAGCAGATCCAACTATGCAAGTTCACGTCATTTTTATATTACAATACTTGAGATAAACACACTTAAAACATGTAAATGTTCCTGAGCTTAAATTCACACATATGCACGCCCATGCCCACTCCCCCCCCCCCACACACACATACACCCCTACTCTCAGAAGTAAAACCTAGCAAGCTCAGATGTCATCTCTCTCATCCTCTTCCCTATACTGGCAACTGGGGTAAACGCAGGTTAGATGACTATACACAGTGTATACAGAAAAAAAAATGATCTTTTTGGGTGACAGAAACATTCTAAACTGCAGTGTGGTGATGGCTGCACGACTCTTCAAAAAAAAATTTTTTTTTTAAAGAACAATCACACTTTTACCACAGGTAAACGGTAGATTATGTGAATTCTACGTTAGTGAACATCAGTTTCAGACAGCTCACATGCAACTTCTGAACCCACTGTGAAACTCACAACGGCAATGAAAACATTTCCACGAGGGTGGTTTGACTTGCAGTGGGTCTCCGCTCAGCAGTGAATGACCTCATCCCTCACTGGAGGTCTGGAGGTCTAAGCTGATGAGAACAAAGGAACACTAGCTAGGCGACACTGGGCAAGTGTGGGATCCTTAGAGACCCCGGCTCAGGCAAGGCGAGCCTTGACAGCATCCGATGTTGGTACGAAGTCTTTACCCAAGCTCTTGTCACTTTATCAGCATGGACAGACTAACAGGATATATGAGACCTTCTGCTCTACACTAATAAAAACAGATACAGTCACAGAAGACACTTTTGACAGTTAACAATTAACAGTCTTCACTGGACATTCTCAAGTGCATTTCTTTTCCTATTGCTGAAGAGAAGAGTAGTAACGAAATCTAGCAGTTCAGAAGTTACAATAAGGCCAGACGAGGAACTTAGCAATGACCAAACTGAGAACACAGCCCTCTGGGGAAACAGCTTCTGGCAGGTCCCGGAAGCAATATTCCAATCCAAGAGCGATGAGCTCATCCAGAAGGCTGACACCGCACCTTTGCTCTGTGTGTATCATCACCAGGTGTAAGAAAAAAATTGGAAAAGAGCAAAGCCAATCTCACTTTTTTGACTGTCAAAATGAATGTAAAGAACTGACTTTACACTTAAGAGAAACAAACTAATGTAAAATGAAGAGCAGACCTCCCTGCCTTTGAAGCATTCCTTCATGCAGCTGAACCACCACAGACTTGTGGAGGCCTGTGCGTGGCTTGCCTGCCTGCAATTATGTCCAGAGCTCATTTTACTCCATATTTGCCAAAACTGAAACACACGCCCACCTACCCACCAACCAACCAACCAACCGACCAATCAAAAGAGGGAAAGGGAAACACATAAGGCCAGTGAGGAGCAGGAACAGTGACACCCACGGAACTGACAGGCATCACTGAGTGCCGTGTGTTCACACAAACACCGAGCGTATGGACACGGAGTTACCTCGGATGTCCATTTCACACATAAACTAAGCAGATATTCAAAAGTTAAAGAATGCTTGGGAATGTCATAGCCATGAAGTAATAATGTTCACATAAGACAGCTCCATTCACAGTCCATTCTGCTCATACCAGGACAGCTAAGCACCTGGCTGAATCTAATGATGCTTTTGCTACGATTCCGGATCGAAGTTATGTCAAAAATGAATTTTTTAGCATGCAGTCTGTAGCTTCAAGCTGAAGTATGTATAGAACAGTCATTGAATCTGACTTTTTAGCACTGACCTTTTGCTGGTGATGACTGGTACCACTAGCTGGTTCCTTCCAGCTACTGCTCACTGTGATGTCGCCAGAGCATACCTGGCTGTTTTCAGTTACTCCCAGAATAAATGCACATAAAGACACAAGTATGTTTTTACAGACTTTGCAGAAGACCGTTACCCACATATCAAAATTAAACTCTATTGAATTGTGCCTATGGTTATAAGAATGGCCATTCTTGTCGTCTGTGGTCTTCCTAATACTTAAAATAGCATAAGTCAACAAATAATGGACTTTACAGACTATGGAGGACTTTTTCCTTTTGTCCAAGCTATTGGCAAACTCAAAGAACATAGCAAGAGAAATGCACATTTACATTAGGAACCATTACAATTTTACAAAATGTCCAAAAAGCTCCAAAATAACACGAATAGCGCTGAGTTTGCACACTTTGTAATTTCTAAGCAGCCGAAAGGTTCCTCCTGAGGTACGATTTGACCCGTGTGGACAGACCACACTCAGCCTGGACTGAAATCTTGGTATTTCATCCTTTTCCATTCACAGACACACTGGCACAACCAAACAAGGTGCGAATACAACTTTGAAGACATTTTAAATGCCCTATTTACATAGTTATTTACTTTGAATAGAAAATGAGATTGTACTGTGGCCCCTGTAACACCTCCAATGTTTCCACAGGCTGCAGCAGGTGGGAACTGATGACTTCTACAGGTCATAGCTGAGGGGGAAGAGCAGAGTCCGAGAACCGTGGCAGTGTGAGCTGATTATGCCTTTCGTAAAGCTTTTCTCAAATCGCTGTAGAAGTTGGCTAGCGTGCCTGCCATGGCCGTGTCCACTGCAGACTGAGGGAGCAGGCCACGCAGGTCTGTCTGAATGTAGCCTGTCAGAAGACTCTGGTTTGGACTGTCCTTGAGTGGAACACAGAACCAGCCGCAGGGATGGTTATAGCCACGGACAAACTCTGGCCTCGTCTCACCCCATTCGACACTTACCCCTATAAGACAGTTTTAAGATAGTATCATTAATAGCAATAACTGGTATTTCCCCAACACTCTCATTTAAAAAATATTATTAGATCTTGTTTAAATAGTTTTCTTCCTATCCATACTAATGAAAACTAATCCCTAGGAGTTTTGAGCAAAGCAAAAACGAGAAAGATAATTACTAAAGAGAATTCTGACACAAGGCTGGAAGATAGGTAATAGGGAAAATTCTAATGCCTTCAGAATAGAGGACACAGTATGAGCCAGGCCACAAAGTGACAAGAGCAAGATGCAAGGCACCAAACCACTTCCCACAGTACTGCCATCCCGACTTCAGGGCTCACCAGTACGACAAACAGCCCAGGTGTGCACTACACAGAACTATTAATTTATCTACATACTTTAAAAGCAGGAGGCTTCTAGTAGCAATATTTTTAGAGAAAGACAACACAATTCAAAGAAGAAAATTTTTCTTTAAAAATATCAAGTGTGTGTGTGTGTGTGTGTGTGTGTGTGTGTGTGTGTGTGTGTGTGCGCGCGCGCTAGGAAACTGTTTTGAAGGCCTAGAATGAAATGCCAGTGATTGGATCCCTTTCTCAGAGTCAGTCATGTTTCTGCTAGGGATGAAGTATTATGTAACTGGAAATAAAAACAACATAGTTAAGGGATCATCCTCAAATAGGACATTTATACCTGGAAGGCCCAGGGGACATGCCAGTAGCAGGGTCTCAGGGTGGGGGACGGGGGGGGCACAAAATGCCATCCTCTAAGCTCAGTACAACTACTACAGTCTTGAACTCATGACTGTATCATCTTCCCTGGGCCCACACAAGGCTGATCCTGTCAACGCCTGAGGGAAGGCAGGCTCACAGGACCCTAGCCCTTAGCAGTGAGCGCTGATACATTCTGGGAGGGGAGGAGCCATTTTCACTCATGAGCCCACTGCTGAGCCCACCAGGCTAAACTTCGGTCACACAGACGGCCCTGGTTATTAAATTCAGTGGGTTACAAAGCAAAACAGAGATATGAATGTGAGAAAGAGACATATAGGGAAAGGCCAGGGCGGGCGAGGATAACCCGTGTGAACTTATCAGAGAACAAATGTAACTAATAGAAAAATAAAAAAGTCCCCATGATTATAATAATATGCAACAACATATCTTCTCAATTAAATGGTAAAGTTTTTCTCAAAAAAGGACCCCAAACATTCCCACAGAAACACTTCAAGATTCCAAATTCTTATACTACCATTTACTTTTATACTATTATTTAATACTAGAGTTTAGCACTAAAAAAAACCCCAACCAACCAAACAAAAAAACCAACCAACCAACCAAACAAACAAAAACTAGCAATAATTGAGGGTTAACAAAATATGTCTTGGGGGCTGGTGAGATGGCTCAGAGGTTAAGAGGTCCTGAGTTCAATTCTCAGCAAGTACATGGTGGCTTACAACTATCTATAATGAGATCTGATGCCCTCTTCTGGTGTGTTTGAAGACATCTACAGTGTACTCACATACATAAAATATATCTTTAAAAAAAATATGCCTTATATAGAAAGACCTAGGGTAAAAATTTTAAGTATCTATAGTAGACTTAAAGAAAGAACAAGAGTTTTGGGTTATTACCACAGGATAAAAGTCCTTCTTCATAGCCCACAGTATAGGAGAAATCAACAAATTCTCTCGGGGAAATAATATTTAAAAGCTGCCCAGCAGTGGTGTAACGCATCACACAACAATTCTAGAAAAAGACAAAAGGTAAGAGTGGGGTCACCATTAGAAACAGAGTCACATACCAGATCAATGTCTAGTAAGAACTGACACTCACAATCTTCTCTCATCAGAATGGGATTCCTACAGTGGTTCTGGAAGGGATAATCCCTTTCCTAAATGTCAATGATACTGTGTGAACATGACAGTGATATACAAAACTCCAGAGACATATTGAGTATCCAAACCTCTATTTAACCAGAGACGGCCAATTCAACTAAAGTAACCAACTATATGGGTCTACTATATATACAGAATGAAGGGTTACAAGCTAGACAGCTGTCTAGGTAACATTTTTATCTCTGATCTTTAATTTTAATTTGCTATAAGTGGAAAAAAATCTACATTTAAACTAGAAACCTGGGGTAGTATTTTGAGATTTTAGATCCTTACATTTTATAATTAAAGATACTGAAGATTTTGATAAGCAACAAAGGTAGAGATGTCGTGGGGAAAGAAACCCTCAGTACTAACACTCATTAAAATTAGGAAACTTAACTTTAATCTCAGCACTCAAGAAGTAGGGGAGGGTGGATCTCTGAGTTTGAGGCTAGCTTGGTCTACATAGCAAGTTTGAGGCCGGTGAAGGCTATACAGTGAGATCTTGTCTCAAAAAAAAAAAAAGTGAATAACTAACTAACTATATAGAATGGGGAAACTCAACTTTTAGAAGGCAGCATAGGGCTCTCCTGTGGTATCTTTGCTATGTCTAGTCTCCTCAATTAATGTAATAAATGCAAGCATATTCAAATGTTGATACACATATGTGTTGTCTCGACCTGTCTCTCTACCATACTCACACATGCCCACACATCCTCTGTAGTAATGTTACTAAACAGATACCTCATCAAAGTGCTCCAAAATATCCAAGGAAGTCATTAAGTGGTCCCAGTCCAAGCGCCAGGGCCCTGGGCGTATATAGTCTATTACACTATTGACCACGTCATCCATAACTCCTTGAGCTTTATAGCTAGAAGACAAAAAAACAAAACAAAGGCTATGCAAATAAGCATTTCAGCACAGAGCTAACACTGGAAATGGGAATAAAAATTAACTCAGTTTTTTTTATAAAGTAAAAACAATCCTAACTTGTCTAATACATAAAAGTTCTACCAATTGTTTTTGTCAAATTATGTCCTTTGTCATCAATCAAATTAGAAAACGAAAGGTCATGCTAATGCCATCATAGACACAGTGATGTCCCTTCACATTATAATATAGCCCCAAACAGTCTATAGGACATTCTACAACTTCCACTCGATACTGCCCTCTGCTTAGTTATTCTCAAACATTAGTATATGTTTATCTCTCCTGTCTTCCCAGTTCCTTTCTTCCCTCTATGCCTTCCCATACAGAGCTCATTTCTCTCTTTCAAATTCATTGACTGTTTTTATACGCATATATGTAGGTACACAAGTATTCCTTAGTAAAACCTGCACAGCCTGTACATGACTTGTATAAATGTTTTCAGGGCTCACCATTTGGTGCTGGAAACAACTGATATGCTTTGCTCTGCCCTGGGGAAGACCATTTCTCCCACTCTCAGCACTCCTTAGTTGCTTGTAGTTCTTTTTGCAGGGTTAAGGCCTCCTGGGCTCCCCCCCACACACTCTGGCATGCAGTTATCCTTAGTCAACTCATGGTTAGGAATACATCTATATAACACCCCCTAAATCTAAGGCTCAAGGAACATTATGTAAAGGGAGGAAAGACTGTAAGACCTAGGGAGGATCCAGGAGTTTGCCGTGAGACTCTGTCCCCTAGTAATGTTAGAGATCGCACCCACACATGACTACACTGACTTTTAAGAACTTTTTAGGCATAGATTTGGAAAATCTATATAAATGCACATATAGTTATTATAGAGGTAATATATGAGTAATTCCTTTAAAAATCAATGAAAATGATAATCCAACAGAAGATGGACAAAGCACATTTTAGGATAATCCAAAACATTAATAAATAGACTCAGCTTCACTGGAATTAAATATACACTAACAGGATACCATTTCATTCACCCCTCAGACTGTCAAATAGTTAACGTAAAAGGTCTCTGGATATGAGCTGGAGAATGGCCACAGGTCTCTCCCTAAAATGTTGCATACTATCACAAGTTTGCATACAACCCAGAGGAACTGCAAGAAGCTTTTTGTAAACCTGATAAATAAAGCCCCTTCTTAAATTCTCATGTATCACTGCTGTCTTCCTCAATATTACTCCAGTGAATTCAAAACCTTGTGAGGACCAGGCTAAGGAAGGACAGAATCAGGCCAGAGGGCAAGCGATATTGCATTCTTTGTTTAGAGTTGAAACACCAGTCAGAAGCATGGTTCCGGGTCCCAAGTTTGATGCTCTAGCTGTACAGGTACAAAGTCTTCCCTAAATAAACTTCTTGACCACGCTTAAGTAGCAGAGACAATTCTTTGGCCTTCATTTCTTAAAGAAACATCTATTCTTCTTTGAGTCTCAAACAAACTATCCACTCCCTGAGACCTTCTCCAATCTCCTCTGAACATGGCACTCCCTTCTCCAGTCTCTGAGCACAGCACTCCCTTCTCCAGTCTCTGAGCACAGCACTCCCTTCTCCAGTCTCTGAGCACAGCACTCCCTTCTCCAGTCTCTGAGCACAGCACTCCCTTCTCCAGTCTCTGAGTGTGGCACTCCCTTCTCCAGTCTCTGAGCACAGCACTCCCTTCTCCAGTCTCTGAGTGTGGCACTCCCTTCTCCAGTCTCTGAGCACAGCCACTCTCTTCTCCAGTCTCTGAGCACAGCACTCCCTTCTCCAGTCTCTGAGCACAGCCACTCCCTTCTCCAGTCTCTGAGCACAGCACTCCCTTCTCCAGTCTCTGAGTGTGGCACTCCCTTCTCCAGTCTCTGAGCACAGCCACTCCCTTCTCCAGTCTCTGAGCACAGCACTCCCTTCTCCAGTCTCTGAGCACAGCACTCCCTTCTCCAGTCTCTGAGCACAGCACTCCCTTCTCCAGTCTCTGAGCACAGCACTCCCTTCTCCAGTCTCTGAGCACAGCACTCCCTTCTCCAGTCTCTGAGCACAGCACTCCCTTCTCCAGTCTCTGAGCACAGCACTCCCTTCTCCAGTCTCTGAGCACAGCACTCCCTTCTCCAGTCTCTGAGCACAGCACTCCCTTCTCCAGTCTCTGAGCACAGCACTCCCTTCTCCAGTCTCTGAGCACAGCACTCCCTTCTCCAGTCTCTGAGCACAGCACTCCCTTCTCCAGTCTCTGAGCACAGCACTCCCTTCTCCAGTCTCTGAGCACAGCACTCCCTTCTCCAGTCTCTGAGCACAGCACTCCCTTCTCCAGTCTCTGAGTGTGGCACTCCCTTCTCCAGTCTCTGAGCACAGCACTCCCTTCTCCAGTCTCTGAGCACAGCACTCCCTTCTCCAGTCTCTGAGCACAGCACTCCCTTCTCCAGTCTCTGAGCACAGCACTCCCTTCTCCAGTCTCTGAGCACAGCACTCCCTTCTCCAGTCTCTGAGCACAGCACTCCCTTCTCCAGTCTCTGAGCACAGCACTCCCTTCTCCAGTCTCTGAGCACAGCACTCCCTTCTCCAGTCTCTGAGCACAGCACTCCCTTCTCCAGTCTCTGAGCACAGCACTCCCTTCTCCAGTCTCTGAGCACAGCACTCCCTTCTCCAGTCTCTGAGCACAGCACTCCCTTCTCCAGTCTCTGAGCACAGCACTCCCTTCTCCAGTCTCTGAGCACAGCACTCCCTTCTCCAGTCTCTGAGCACAGCACTCCCTTCTCCAGTCTCTGAGCACAGCACTCCCTTCTCCAGTCTCTGAGCACAGCACTCCCTTCTCCAGTCTCTGAGCACAGCACTCCCTTCTCCAGTCTCTGAGCACAGCACTCCCTTCTCCAGTCTCTGAGCACAGCACTCCCTTCTCCAGTCTCTGAGCACAGCCACTCCCTTCTCCAGTCTCTGAGCACAGCACTCCCTTCTCCAGTCTCTGAGCACAGCACTCCCTTCTCCAGTCTCTGAGCACAGCCACTCCCTTCTCCCATCTCTGAGCATGGCACTCCCTTCTCCCATCTCTGAGCATGGCACTCCCTTAGGCTTCCCATGCTTCTCAACCCCAGCTGGGATCTACTGATCGAAAGGATCGATTCCTAGATTGCTTACAATGCTTGATTCAACTCCAATCTGCCTATCTAGGTCAAAAATAGCGTACAACTTGTCTTTCTGGAAACAGTATCTTTGGTATAGCACTTCAGAATATTTTGTATATATGAAGTGAGGTCAGCAGATCCATTTTTATAAAGGGCTGAGTCCTAAAGATTTGAATATTTTACTTAATTCCATATGGCAACTGTCCATGTTGGCTTAAGAAAAAAAAATCAACATGCTTTTCTTGACTATAGGCATAATTTATCTTCAACTATAAGAAAAGGAAGAATAAAAGTTATTCCTAATACTACTATTAAAGATTAATTTTGTCTTAGGTAAAAACATTTTAATAAAAATATATTTATAATAAGCCTATGTTTGTGCTAAGTATTCATCTCTGATTTATATTTCTTTTATTATTAGGTAATCTTTTAAACTATAGCATTTAAAGGCTACCAACGCTCTGCCAAATGCAGATGTTTTCAAAATTTAGTATCAAGATACCTCGTTTTTTAATATTCATAATACTTAAATCACTATTATCTGATTGATAGGATCTTCAAGGAGAATTTTTTAACAGAATGTTACCTGGGCCTAGGAAATCATGCACATAGGAAACTGAAGCAGGAAGCATCACATGACCGTGAGGACTCACTTTAATAGTGAGTTCAAGGCCACCCTGTTTCAAAAGAATCATTTTTTAAAAGTACTACAGCACTTACCACCATAGAATACTACAAGGGTTATGTATACCATGCTAAAAAATTCAGGTCTGTATCTGCCTGCTGCTTTATTGATGTCCAACTCAATCTACAAAGTAGTTGGCCATCTTAAGGCCCTGAATTCATATGACCAATTTGCTTCTCGGAGAGCTTAAAACCATAAAAATGAAAGCTGAATTTTACATTGATCATGTAACATAGTATATGAGTTAGAAAACTAAGCATTTACTTACAGATACCCATTAAACTCTTCTGAGGGTTTTCTCCAAACTGTCACATCTTTCTAGAAAAACAAAGACAGTACATGGTGATAATCACATAGGTGGACCCTCATACTCAAAAGTAATTCTGTAATTCAGAGCGCTTAGTTTTGCATTAAAACTCAACTTCAGCAATTTTTCAGAGATAGTAGTTACCAGTGTCACAAAGATATCTACATTTCAATTTCCTCTGTATCACACTGTAGCCTTGCCCCTAAAAGATTTTTCAGTAGCTCAGAGATTCAATGACTTTAAAATTCAATGGTAGTACTATAATTAGTGGCGGTTATTTGTTTCATTCTGGTCTTAGCTATTTACCATTCCTGATACATTCAGTCTATGACATTAGGAACATTAAATACTCACTCTGAAACTGTTCATGCATTTTTAAAATAACTCACATTTTCTGTGACTATGCTATATTGAATTAGTTCCAACATTTCCCCTCAACCATTTCCCATCTGGACTCTTAAATATAAAACTAACTAGAGAGCTAGAGTGGAGCCTTGAGTCTAAGCTTGGCTCTAACACTCAGCCGTGTGGCAGTTTGGCCAAATCACATGGTAACGAGGAATTATTAACTGACCACTCACACGATCCTCATGTCTGATATCAGTGCAAACTTTCAATGACCATCCTTTGTTAAATAGACAATGATCCACTTGCTTTGTTGACTTGGAAAACTGTCCATTGCTCTCATTGCCATGGACCTATTAACAAGTCTAACAATCAAAGAGCTACTGGGTTCATTTCTTGTAAGATAACCCACAATACCATTTGCAGAATTATCGACTGTACATCCATTCCACACATTACTTATCACGCATACTTTTCCTAATATTTTAAAAGTCTTCAGACAGTTCATTGGCCACACATTAAATAAACACCAAACAGCAGGTACACACTTACACACGTACCACTTTCTTGGCAACTCGCCACTGATCTTCCTCAATGCTGTGATACTGGATCAGAGTGTTTTGAAGTTTAGTTGAAATAGAGGCTACATCAGACAGTCCTTCCATTTTGATCGTCCTGTTATTGAAACCAAGATTAGCATCAGCAAACACTGGAGTTAAGTCAAATCTTTCAGAATAGATTCTCCTGGGAGAGCTATAAAAGTCAGATAGGCGTGAACCCCACTCCCAATGAACGAATCAGAAACTCTGAAAGGAGGAGCTGGGCAGAGGTTTGTCCTGAACATCTGGGGAGACTAACTCATAGATGGAGATAATAATCAAGACTTGTTATAACAATCGCTCATATAAAATCATACAAAAGAGACAAACGGCAGGAGAGTGGGGAGATGGCTCTCTCATCCTTGGGCCGTTGATGCTCAAGTGTTCCACTAATTCTCAGCTCGCCAGGCAGTTCCAAAGTCCACATCCAGAGGCCTACCAAGAACTTTGAACTGATGGTGCATCTCTATTTGCCCAGCATTTTCTTAGCAACTTATTATTAAAATGACAAGTGAGCCAAGATTCTCAAGCTGGGAATCACCCTGAAAGATTTCTACGCATACCACCATTCCCCACTGCCTAGGGTTCCATTTCCTAGAGCCCTGTGTTCCTCAGGCCAAGCTCATCAAGGCTTTTGATCTTTGGGATCGGGACATCTCTGCCTAGACTGCTGGATTCCTAATCTTAGTGTGAACTAACAACTAAACTGCTGCTCTTGCCACAGACTTCCCAAATGACTGTTAAATCTTTCTCATTCCTCACTGTGCTTAGAAGTGTCTGAGGCTGATTTATATATTCATACGTGATTCTACTCTTTACCACCTCACCTAACTGGTAGACTACGGGTCTTTGTCATATTTTCCACTAACATTCACCTAGAACAGAGAACACACCAAAGGCTTTTAATATCACTGCTGAGATGGCTTTTTGTCCCACCCAAGAATCCGTATTCTTTTACCATCTTTTGATACTGATTCCATTTTCTTAGTGTAATCCCTACAGTATCCCTACTCTTTCTACTCCTGTATAAGGTCAACAGAGAAAAGCTGCCCACTATACAGCCATTGAATCACTAAAAACACAACCAGGAAAAGTGTCATTAATAATTCTGTCTTCCAACCAGAGCTGAGGTGTACTGATCTAAAACCTAAAGGTTACAGGCATAAATCAAAGCTGTAGCCAATATTTAAATATCACAGTGCAGAGTACAGAAACCTCCAACACTAAAATTGAGTAGAAAGATGAGAATGCCTACATGAAAGATTCAATAGCCTAAAACTTGAGATCCGTAAAAGTGATGTAAAATGTTTAAGTATAGATCCCATCGAGCCGTTGAAAGTGGGTGAGCTCACCCCCAAAGTCTGCCAGTCAGGAATATAGGCAGCTGCTTAAGAGCCTGCCAACTTGACAGCCACTACAATGACCTCTTTCAAGGCTGGGCTGCAACCAAGCGCAAAGTCTTGGAGAGCTTATAAAAAGACAGTTATCCAGTGGTGGGATCATTGTGATTAAGCCACAGCCTGTAAGCCCAAAGGTCTCCCGCTAGCTTCCTGTGGGTGGCAGGTAAGAACTTTTATTTCTTTCAAAATTATTTGATAGGAATGAAATGGAATGGAAAGCCACTATCACCATAACCACACATTAGCGTGTACAAAGCCAGGAGAGGAGGGTGTAAGCAATACGAGCCACCTGCACAGGTAAGAATCTGGAACTCTGAGATGTTTTTTGTCTTAGTAATCCCTCCCATCTGCTCGGCAAGACTTTTGACGCCACTTACACGCAGCTGAGCTTGACTGCCCATTTCTATGCTGTGTTGATGGACTGCCCAGCATTTTCTTACAGTCCACACTGTAACTAATCCTTTATAGTCTACCATTTAGCCCTAGAGTCTTTGGGGGAGGGGGCATAAAATATAGCTGCTCAAGGTTGTGCTCTTTCTGGTGAGTATGCTACAGAAAACCAATGAATGAAATACGTATTGCTACTTACACCAATCACTTTTGAACTGCCAAACAACAACGAAATTGCCACACGAATGAACAGCTTCTCCAGGGGAAGCTCTGAGCTTTTACCAGTATCCAGTATCCATCCAAGTCTGAACAATGGAAATAGAGGAAAGATCCAGTTTTTGCTCTCAGACTTGACTTATTCTGTCCCTTAAATAAATCTCCATGACGATTACAAAGCTAAAACTCTAGAAACTCTGATTAACAGCCTCTTTAAGGATGCAGAAGCAGGAAGCAAACAGAGATTGAAGTAAAGACAACATCAAAAGTTCTCTCTTAATCCTCGAAGTATTCCTGCGTGGAAGTCCAGGATAAATAATGGTAACCGTCTAAGAAGCGTTTGTTGGAGCACATTCTAGAGCGAAGGAGAGAGAACTGAGTTGGCCAGGTCTCGGCTCTCTCCTGATAAAAGCAGGTGCTCAGAAGAACTGAGAGCAAAACACAGTTTACGCCCCTGCAATCCTCAACTGTGGAAACCGTTTTAAATATCACTCTGAATTTCCTCTTACCAACTCAACCCTTTCCTATCTTGACCTATCAAGAACTTCTCCAACCATAACAGAGATAAGAGGCACCACCTAACTAAACAAGCTCTAACCACTCCTTAAAGAAGGTCATCTAATCTTGTTAATCCTCAGGCCAAGAGTTAACTACTGTCTGCCTTGCCTTACATCGTATTTTTGGGTTTTTTTTTTTTTTGAAGCTAGCCTTATGCTGATCTTTTACGGCCATATTTTCTTGAATGGAAACGACTGGGGCTTGGGGAGATTTTCTTGATGCTGTCTGTATCAGTCACAACTTTGTTATTCTCAATTATATGCCACAATGAAATGGCAATAGGTTCCCTTTTAAACACAAGACATTTTAGGACCCTCAAAATAACTCAGTGATTAAAAGTGCTTTAGTTTGATTCCCAAAAGTGACCCCCCATGTTGTTCTCTGACATCCACACGTACCACATGAGCTCTGTCATGTGTGTACCTACACTCACACACATTCACCCAGTGCACAGAATTGGAAAGAAAAATCTCACTAAATCCCTATAAACTATCTGTTCTTTTGTAGTTTAGCACACTTTATTAAAGGTTCTTTGCATCAGAACTTTTAACCTTCCAGTATCCAATTAATAAAGTTTTTTATGTGAATTATGGCAATGGAATAAGCCACAGACTTTCTTCAACAAGACAGCAAACTAAGGCCTTATTAAATTATACACTGTAAAAATGTTAACACTCAATTTCCAACTTATCTTGAACCGGTAAACTTAACTTTTCTAACTCAAGTCAAGAACGTTCCATTTTTGAGACAGGCCCTTGCCTGGTGTAGAGGAATGATTCATGAACACACACTTCTGTGATATGTGTGATGACCCCTCTTTCAAATGGTCACCTTGACACACAGCCTGACAAGGTTAACACTCTTTACAACGCACAACACAATATTTACATCCTAATGACACCACAACCTGAATTTCGAATCTAATTTAGTCTGTGAGTCTTTAATATCCTTCGTTCTTTTAAAATGGGTTTTTAAAGTAGTGATGTCCTACTATGTGCTCAGTCTTTCTGGTAATTATACATTGTGTGGTTTCATTTGAGTTTCAGGACAGCCTTAAGAGTCCATCCTGCATCACTACTTGACAGATAGGGGATTCTGCAATGGAAAAGTTATTTGCTCAAGATTTCAAAGGCAAATAAACGAGAGAACAAATATTCCAAAGCAAGCTCTTTGATCTGAGTTTACAGGTCAATCTTGCAAAACAAACTCTGGAAGCTGATCCACAGACTCGCCCAAGTTTGACATAAAAGCCTGACCTCCACAGTGTATTTAACTGCTGTCCTAGTTCCTGAATCCCCAAATCTCAAATAATCTCCCCTAAGCGTAAACGAAGGAAATCCGCAGCAGTAGCTTTCCTGTGTTAAACCACGGACCTGCAAGCTACCGAGGACTGAGGAAGTGTCTCTTGAGGACCCTGTTCCCATGGAAGCTCGATAAGAGGAGACGTCCCGGACAGGGTCTCGGCGGAGCACGCTCCTCGGGACCTTTCCCTCGGGACCTGTTACCATTTAACAGATGAGGAAACTGAGGCCTGCTGGCCCTGGAACAGCGGCAGCTCCCGTCTCACCTGCCACTCTGTGACCACCGGCTCTCAGGGTCAGCCATCCCTCTCCTCTCTACGGGGGGCAGCTCCAGGAAATGCTCGGCCCCGCTCGGCCGATCGCCCTCCTTCCTGTCCGGTACCGGAGGATGCCCGGCGGTCAATCTCCAAGCCCAGGAAAAGGTAGCTCACTGCTTCTGCAACCCCGCGCGTTTCAGCGAGCTGTTTTCCAGCCCTCCCAGCGCCGCTGGTAGCAGCCAATGGGCGTGGGGCGCCTTCCGTCCACAACCAATCAAAAAGCAGCCGGCTGCTCGGGTCGCGGTGAGCAACGCCCTCAGCCCCGCCCCGCGCGTCCCCTTCGAGGACCCTCCGTGGAGTGTTAGGGGAGTAACGTGTGTTCGCTGGGATTGGCTGGCGCCTCAGCGTGAAGGGAGCCGATTGGCCTCCGAGGATGGACCGATTCCGCGTGCGTGTGGGCCGGCCGGAGCGAGACCGAGTTCCGGAAGAGTGAGGGTTTGCATGTGGGTTTGGATCGGAGCCAGAGTGCCTTGGCCCATTGAGTGTAAAAGATCTGCGCAAGGCTGCGGGGAGAAATAGCAAAGGAGGGAGGGTGGTAAGGGAGGCTGGTGCCGCTAAGACAGGCTGCAAATTCTAGTGAGAAACGTCTCTCTCTCTGAGGATGACCCATCTCCCCGCTTGCTGTCTAGCCTGGTGCTGGAGGGTAAAACCAGACAGTGCAACCGCAGTGTAAATTGACCTTTACCCACACGGTTTTTATTGTCTTCAGATAAGAAAGTTCAGAGGACACCCTTGAAAGCAGAGGAGAGGTGTTTGGCAGCCGATGCTCAATGCCCTGGTTCTTCATCTACTCGAGCGAGAGAAACATTTATCCTAGCTATAAAGTTACCAGTCTGATGACCTGATTCTTGCGAGTCTGAACTCCGAAGATAAGGTTGTTTCAAAATTACATGTACTAAGATACGTTTTTTTGGGTTTTTGTTGTTGTTGTTGTTTTGGTTTTTCGAGACAGGGTTTCTCTGTGAAGCCCTGGCTGTCCTGGAACTCACTCTGTAGACAAGGTTGGCCTCGAACTCAGAAATCTTCCTGCCTCTGCCTCCCAAATGCTGGGATTAAAGGCGTGCACCACCACCGCCCGGCAAGATACGTTATCTTGAGAACCGAAAGGAGGACGGGCTGCCGTCATTATTTTTGATCTGTAGTAAGAATAAATAATCCCCCCCATGCAAATATAAATTTGCCTCGCTAAAAGAATCTCTAAACACCACTTGCTAGTTCTCATGCTTTATAGCTCATTCAATCTATTGAACAGTTTCCTACGATAGTGGTTTTTTTTTTTTTAAGTTGACGGTTTTTTTTCCTTTCTCTTTTTATTTTTTCTTCTCGGGCAGCAATTTTATTTATTTATTTTTATTTTTTATATGACTTTTTATGTGTATGGTTTTTTTTGTATATATATGTGTACTACATGTGTACACATGGAGGCCAAGTAGCCAGAAGAAGGTGTCAGGATCCTCTAAGACTACAGTTACAGATCATTGTGAGCAGTCTTGTGGGTGCTGAGAATCCAACCCCTGTGTATTGGAAGAGAAGCAAGTGCTCTTAACCCCTGAGCCAGTCCCAAGAAAGGTGCACTCTTTCTTGTGAACCGGCGCATAGATCTTAAAGCACTTAGCTACTGAGTGGCTGAAGTAGAATTTTATCATCTGATCTCTAAAACCGAGGCTCTTGGTCGCCACAAAACTCACACTATGCTCCGTTGTTCCTTGTGAGACACCTATGCGCAGCTGCGGGACAAGAGATGAAAGACCCAGCCTTGGAGATTTGGCAGGAGAGACAGACAAGTTTGGAAAATGGAAAGTGTTTCTCATTAAATTCTTAGGATTATAGACGGGAAACACCAGTTGGCCGCTCTGCACATTCTCTGACTCTCTCTCTCTCTCTCTCTCTCTCTCTCTCTCTCTCTCTCTCTCTCTCTCTCTCTCTCTCTGTGTGAAGGCGCTCCCGCATGATGTCATCACAGCATCATATGTACACACATGCTATCTCTCATCTCTGGTTCCGTAGACTTTTATTTCTTTCCCCTTCGTTCTTCACCTCTCGCCCTGTGGTTTCATAGTTAGAATGAAGGTAGAGTCATTGGAAACCACTAACTCCATTGAAGTGGGATGTCACCAAAGCAAGACCTCGGGTTCAGATAAAGAGCATAATACTTGGACCTATTATTTAAGAGCTTTCTATAATCAAAGCACCATGTTAAGGCTTTTTTTCTTCATGTGTTAACATTTAATCCCAGTACAATATCTGAACATAGACATGTACTATTACCACTGTCCTCACACGTATGAAAGGAGTCCAACATACGGGGCACCAGACAGAAATGTCTTTCAAATAGTTTGAAAAGTGAGAAAATAAGGTTTCCATTTAGATCTAAATATAGAAGAGACATGTATAAGAGATTTGAACAGTTCTATGGACCGTTATTTTTCCTGGACAAGCCCAGCCATCTGAATAAGTACAGGAAATATCTAAAGAAAGGTAGGAAAAGATTTCACAAGCAGAAACAATATAGCAGCAGTTTCTTCTCAACTGTAAGCAATACGTTGAGAAATAGAATAAAATGACACATGAATATCCCCAGCTCCCTGAAACTTTTAGAATGTTTGCTTCCTGAACTCTATGGGCCTAACCCAGCTATGGTGCCTACAGACCAGGGACCAGGATGCCAAGATAAACCCAAAGGTGCAGTAGCAGCACTTAGATTTTGGCAATAACCAACAGTAATGCAATTAGACTTAGGCCTGATTAGCAGGAGGGGAACCATGTCTGATGCTGTAAACATAGCCAACTGCATATAGCGATTGAGGCTGTAGATCTTAGAGGAGGACGTGTTTGTTCCCTAGTTTCCTGAACCAGTATAATTCCTAATTGCATTCCAAACTCTTAACCTTTGTAGCCACAGATAAGTACAGATCTCACCCTTCATCTAAGAAACTTTTTTTCCTCAACAGATCATTATAGAAAGCTGCACTAGTCTAAATGCAGTAAGCAACTAATTGAAGTGCACAGACTCAATCGATGTCATCTTCAACACAACTCCAGCACCTGAGGCTCAGGGAACATTCTGGAGGAGAGAGTAAAAAGAATATAAGAGCTGTAGGATCAGGAAGACTGCTTTGAGATTGTGCCTTCTAGCTATGACAGGGCAGCCACACCCATGAAGTCTCAACAACATGGCAGCCTAAAACAGGCCTGAAAACTTCTAGCGACAGTTGACATCCCAATGTAGATGAGAGAAATCTCATTGGGGTCACTCTTTGCCAGTTAGCAACCGCTGAGAGAGGAAGAACCAGTCTTGCCCTGGGATGAACCCTCTAATTGGTTATCCAATCCCAAGTGATCAGCCCTAGGGGCAACAGTTATATTTTATGATAAATTCATATGTATATGTAACAGTAATATTTAAAGAAGATGAGATCAAGAATTTGGGAGGGAATGGAGAGTCAGACATGAGAAGAGTAGGAGGGAGGAAAGAAATGAAGTAATTATATTCTAATTAAATAACAAAAAAAGGACTAAATTGAAACTTGTTTCTCAAACTCTTCAGTCTGAAAAAGCAAACATTTTATATTGAGGGATAATAATTTTAAAATAAAAATATCAATCAAAATGACCGAATATATCAAAGTCATTCGGTATGACGAGTTACTTAGATAAGTTGAACTCAGGAACACATGTAACTTTAATTCAGCTCAACATATATTAAGTACCTGCCACTACTCTGCAAAGTAAAACCCTGAAGATATATTGTGTTAACTGGGAATTATTGATTCACATACAATAGGAACTTGACTGGGCTAATCCGAAAATATGTTAGGAAGATGTATTAGAGAAAGAGGGATCAAAGTTAAGGACCCAGGACTCGAGCTGCCCTCAGTATTGGCATCACGAGGCTGCTTGTTAGCCGTGTACATAATGCACAACGAGAAGCACTGTTATAAAACACAAAGGCTTGCCTCATAGCCAAGACTCAAACCCATCAAAACCAAACTTAAAAGTTGACAGGATCTAAGACTGTATACATTCCTCAAAATTTACACTTACAGCACACATTTCTTAAGTGCTATTTTTAAATTATACTTCAAGAAGTAAAAAAAAAAATGTGTTTTTTAAACCAGGAAATTATAAAAGAATAATTAGGAAAATGAATTGAGAGGTATAGGAGCAGGGGACATTTCAGAAAATGGATCCAGTAGAATTAGTCCTGAGAAGCAACTTTGTAGCCCAGCAGTTATGTCAGAGTCATAATATCCACCGTCCCAGCACTCTGGAGGGAAAGGTGGGAGGACTGTAGTCATTAGAGCAAATTCCAGACCAGCTGTGCAGCATGGTGTGACCCTGTCTTAAACACACACACACACACACACACACACACACACACACACACACACACACCTATTTAATGAAGTCTGGAAAGTTGCAGGGTATAAATCAGTGTGAATAATTAGTAATATTGTTATGTCAATAGCAAGTGGTATGAATTATAAAACAATTCCAATTTACAATGATTACCATAAAAGGAGAAAGTTTTATACACAGATACACTCATACAGAAAGTAAAACTAGACGTCCTATCTTTCCCCAGTTATAAAACTTTCAGAAAACAACTCGGAATGGATTAAGTCGGAGCTTCTCAAACTTCTTCATACTGTAACCCTTTAACACAGCTCCTCATGTTGTGGAGACCTCCCATCCTTAAAATTAGTTTTGTTGCTACTTCATAACTAATTTTGATGCTACTGTGAATCATGATGCACAGAAAACAAGAGGAAAACTTAGATGAATGGGATATTGCAAAGAAAACCTGAAAGCCAGTGAAGGAATCAACATCATGGAGAGAAAACTTGAGGTTAAACATTCAGTTGGGAGACTATATAAGCTTTTGAAATGGAAATCATAAGCAAGCATGATCACAAAGATCAGATGAAAACTCCAACTTCAGGGTCTGTGCCCAGGGTAAACTGTGTATTTTTGTCACCTGGACATGGAGATATGGAACTATATTTTCGCTGAACCTAAGCAGATCCTCCTATTATCAAATACAGTAATATAAACTAATCTCTTCCTTTTAAGTGTTTTATAGAGCTTCAGTGACTAGCACACTCTCAAGCCTTTGTGGTTAGGATAGACAGTTGTTTCCTATGCTATTGTGACTTCTTTGGAGTTAAAGCCTCCTGCTGTCTGTTTCTCAATGTCTGAACACAGTTGTTTAATATACCTGGTTCAGGAGATCATGTCTGATATAAGTCACCATGCCATGGGGGAAGGGTTACTAAGATGTTTATGTGTCCTGTTTGGGAATCCAAGCAATACAAAAATAATCTATTTTAAAAGATTATTTCTTTCAATGGAAAAATTTTGAGACTAAACGTGTGAGTCCATTTTTAGCAAGGCAAGTAAGTAGGTCACAGACTGAGGACATGGGAATAAGAAAGCCACTGACGTCAAAGAACACATCTGGCATAGCTAATGAGTATAAGTGGATTCCTAGATGGTTTCTTCCTGGGGACCAAAGGAAGACAAGCCAGAGACTATCAAGAGTGCCAGGGAAGGTGCAGATGTGAGGTTCTGCCCAGGCAGTAGTAGCAAAGAGAAGCACCTAATAGTCAAGTTCAGAGAAACCTTGAAACTTTCTAGGGGCTGGGGGTGGGAGGGGTGGGGGGGTGGGGAACAGCACTAAGAATTCCTGTGTAGCATAACATTTATAGCCCAGGGTAAGGGAATTTACTTAGGTGTTGTTTTCCTCACTAACCTAGGAAGCAATTTACAAGAGAGAGCTTGAAAAATGGTCATCTCAACTAAACCACAAGTTTCTCTTTACCGAGCTAACCTGGCTTAAGGTCTCCTGACTAAGGAGACTAATGCCTGCCAGTGTCTCAGTAAGATGACTGTGACCTTGCCAACTGTAGGAAACTTACTGAAAGTAGAAAGTCACTCAGGAAGGAGTCAGGAAGACCCAGAGCGAAGTGAAAATTTCCTCATCGTGTATGGTTTCATTTTGTAAAACATGTAAACACGCAGGCAGACAGAACTAAACTACTGACACTAATCAGTTCGGACATTTTTGAGACAGAAATTCGACATAACCCAAAGACATTGAGGAAGTAGGAAAAAAAAACATATTTGCAAGATTCAGAGTCATCGCACAGAACCCAAACCTCAGAGGTCCAGCTAAGCCTTGACAGTGTCAAGACTGGTAGAAGCATTAGGAATGTAGGGAGTCGGCTGTTTTATGTCTCAATAATACTCTTATGGAACTTTCCATAAACTTCCTTTTCTCCATAGGAAATCTCAGTGCTACCAAAAACATAAGACTAAAGGGCTCTACTTAGTTCTCTAGTGTATTTAGATTTTCCTTTCCCGATGGCTTCCAAGGCTGTTTTGGAAAAATAATTCAGAACCAAAGCTGTCACCAGGATAGAAATGTCTTGGAGAATGCGCTCTCATTACTCATTTACCTGATGCTCATGAAAGACTTCTCAAATTTTCCTTTGCTTTTATTACTTTACTATAATTGTTAAGGTTACCAAGATTTAAGAAGCACATACAAAATCAATGTCTTGGGTGCAGGTGTGTGTGCATGTGTGTGTGCAGGTGTGTATGCATATGTGTGTGCACATGTGTGTGCAGCACAGAGTGAGGCAGCAAAGGGCGGGAATCTGAGATATCTGGGGATTCTGGGATTTGGGGAATTCCCGGAAGTCTGGCACACAATTCTATCTGGAGTGAAGAAAAGGAACCAACATTATTAGATTATTTTCAACCTTAAGGACTGTCTACCAGTACTTTGGTGTTAGAAAGAAGACAAAAGAAGGATTTGAGGGGAAAAAAGATAAACTTGGAAGGAAAGGAAGAATGTTTGTTGGTGGGTGGCATAAGTAGAAAGACATGTCAGGCTTGAGATCAAGATGAACTTGGTGACAGCTTATCTCCATTTTAAGTTATTGGGAATTGGAAACAGCATGCACACCGAGTAAAGAAAGATTGATTAGGGATGTTTTTGTTGTTTTCTGTTTTCGTTCGTTTGTTTGTTTGGTCGGTTGGTGTTTTGTTGTTGTTTTATTTTCGCTTGTTTGTTTGTTTTGTTTTGTTTTTGACGTGATCCTGGAGAAGAGGATGCCTGAGGTGACTATTTGAACTCATAGCCTACTTCTGATTCTGCTGTAATGACAAAAACTGGAGAGTTTATCCTAGATCCGTACTTGCCTGCCTATCACCTTACATAAACTTGTTGGGCAACAACAGTTGTATATTAATAACTTTCGGGGAGAATGAGTTGAAGTAATGAGGCAAAAATAAGGAAAAACTTGATAAAAAACAATAAAGTGGTGACAAAGTTTGACGTCAGGTATTGTTTCCAAATCAGTTTTATGCTTTGGAGAGGGACAAAGACTGGTAATGTGCTACTTATCCTTTTCTAACATCCCATAGGTTTTAGAGACATGCTCACCATTTTTCTTACTCTACTTAACCCACACAATTTCCCTTTTACTTGTTCTTGGCAGCTTTGTTACATGTTCGACAGCCAGGCCCACTAGAGGGTGAGGATGTTGCTAGTGTTGGGAAGAAGCACAGGCATCCAAGAAAACAGTAGTTACTTTGGACAGGCCAGGATCCACTCTCCTTCATTCTACAGCCGTATCCTATTTTAACTCTAGGGATGACTCCTTCTCCAGCTGTAGATCTTGTTCCGGACTGGCCCACCTGCTCTTGTAGCCCTAGGCTGGGCATGGTCTGGATAATCAGTCTACCACCACAGTTACTCTGGCAAAGGAGTTAATTACCAATGGCCAGATGACCCAAATCTATTCAATGAGCTTCACTCCCTAGAGGATTTGGAACAGGGTTAAGAAAGCGAAGCGATTGCTCTGATAGAGTTGCTGACCTATGGGATAAAGTAAGCCTGGACTCTGACTTGTCTACATTTCAGCACAGAGGAAAGTCCAGTCAATAGAATAAGACTGTGACCTGAGGTTTTAGAGTCCTCCAATTCCAGAACCACATTACACCCTGAGCATTTATGTATGTATTGAGTACACCTCTGTATTGTTTTCAGACCAATTGGAGCTCATTTTCTCTCACTTAGGATAAAAGATCCCCCTCTCCTCTAACGCACCCTTCCTCGGTGTAGTCTGAGACCAGCTGAAGTTGGAGTGCTGAGAATAGATAACCTAGCAGCCGCTCATTTCTGGAAGAAGGGCCTGTAATGTGCTCCTGTGTTTCAACAGACAAGAGTAACCGCCTTATTCTTACACTGTTGCTTAGAGCAGCTATATAGGTGTCGTCAAACATAGAGGAGACTGCCTAGGGCTTTTGTTCTTACGTGTTCTTCAAATATCCAAGGACACATCCGAATTCAGCTTTCACAAAATCAAGATGTCGTCTTCTTTCTACATCATGTTTCCACGAAATCTTCCTAGATCCCCCCTTTTAAACAAAGATATATAAGCCCCTTTATTGCTTTTTCACTAAGATCTATTCCTGAGTTTTTGTAGTTCCCATATGTGCATGTGTCCATGGAAGCCAAAGGGTATTGGATCCACTGGAACTCGAGTTATAGGCAGTTATGACCTATCTGATATGGGTGCTGGACACCAAATTCAAGTCTTCTGTAAGATCATAAAATTCTCTTAACCACTGAGTCTTCTTTCCAGTCCCTTTCTAGATACTTTTAATATGCTCTTTTTTTTTCTTCCAAGTATCTGAATTTCTTATGAAGAATTCCTGAGTTCTATGGAAATTGTAAGGTTTCACTCATCCCCAATAAACAGTCTTTTCTATGGCAAAGTGAAAGAAATAATACCAAGTGTGGTATTCATTACTTGCTCTTATAAATAAAAATGTCAGAGGTTAGCATTGAGGAAATAGTCTGAAAAACCTTCATATCCAAAAATATTTTAAGTCCATGCTACATTGTATGTATAATGTCAGACATCAATTCATTCTCTCAGGAAGAGACTTTGGATAATTTACTTAACATAACTGAGCATCGGCATACCCCGTAATGCCTGTGTAAGAGCAAGATCTTTGTAAGTATTGAAGGCAGTGGTTGAAGATGTGCTGGCACAGTTTGGAGTGCAGACTAAGTACAAAGAAAATGCTAGGGGTGGATGTGGTGATGCATGCCTTTAATCCCAATTGATATAAAATTTGCATTGAGAAAACTTACAGCAAGTAGGCAGTAAGGCATCCTATACTGTATAGACAATATTGATACTAGGAAACATAGTGAAAGCAAAAGCAAGAAATAAGTAGAAAAATTCAAAATGTATCTATTCACCTATTCAAATATTTTGATACAAATAAATTACATTATAACCACTAAGTAATATAAATAAGATTGCAATCGTCATGCATTATATGTAATGTCTCTAGCATAGATAGCATCTAAGGAATGGTTGGCATGCTCACAGTAGGCAGGATCATACTCCCCCTTTAGGGGATATTGGAGCATAATAGGCTAATGGTTGGCATAGGTTGTATGAACTCTATACCTTTATTGACTATACTATTTTTTTCTCAGTATAAGAGCTGATGCCCTGTCCGGTCAGGTCAGGTCAGCAATAGAAAAAATGAGACAAAGGTTAACTGGAATTTCCAACTGGGTGTAAGAGGCCACAGGGGCTCAAAGATGCTGAAGAAACCTACAGTACATCAGCACCTCATTGGGGAATGCTGCCAACAGTTGCTGCTGAACTAAAAACTGACTGGAGAAGTCAGTAACTTGCCGTCATTACGAAGAAGAGGTTGAAGTTAGAGAAATTTCACTTGGTGATTTATTCAGAAATGATCTGAATAAGATTGGCATGACCTTAAATCAGACCCCACAGAAGCAAGGGAGAACTAGAAAACAAACAAACAAACAAACAAAAAACAGTACAAGGAAAGAAGGACCTTTCATAAGCACGGACACCTTAAGAGAACAAGCTACCTATGATTTTTATAAAATTTACTGTCCGCATTATCTAGAATCAGAGTCAGCAAACCGTAGCTCAAGAGACAAATTAGTCTCAAACCTTTGTTATACATAAGATTTTACTGGGGCACGGGCACACACTCCTTCATGTCTGTGTGTCTTAAATACTTTCCTTGCCGAAACGTAGTGGTTGAGAAACTGCAATAGACACTCTATGGGATGTAAGAGTATTACTATCTGACCCTGTACATAAAATGTTCTCACATCTACTTTAAAATGGACTTCTTAGTCTGGATTAAGAGCTTAAGATTTCGAAGTGATAAAACCAGGTTTGATACACATCCAGGGGCCTTAATACATCCTTTGACAGAGGGAATCAAAAGGCACAGGGGATGAAACCATGAGAAAAAGATAGGGAATGAATAATTTAATCTCGGTATGATGTTAATTATACAGGGATGATTGCTTCATAGGATGAATGTTCCTAACCAGAAATTGCATTTATAAAGATGCCAACTTAGAAAACACTGTTGTACAAGAGTGTTCCAAAGCTCTAGTGACAGGGACGGGTGTTCTGTCACAAGTCAAATCCTGCACTTCTGATCTCACCCTTCCCTCCACTTTCACAGAATATTTGTATTATGAGTCCACAAATCCATGGGACAGCAAGGACCTCTTTACCACAAATGACCCTTCGCACAGCCACAATGACTACTTGCTCTTGATAATCTCTTCCCTACTTATTCTCATAGAAAAAGAAACCTTGGCTCTTAGCTGAACATGCCATAGACTAGAATAAGAGACATCTTCTAGTCTTTCAGATACACCCATGACTAGACTCTCCTGGTCAAGCGTACTTGTAAAAGAGTTACAAGGTAGAAGTCATGCTTTTATTGGTCCCAGGCATCTACAATAGGTTTCGGATCCCCAACTGTTTTTCTGGTTCATGACTTCTCTGCGATCATAGCAGGTCCCTCAATGACTCATGTGTTACAGACTTGGAACCCAGCGAGGCACTACTGGGAGATGGTAGAATATTCGAGAGGTGGTGGCTAGTGGATAGTCTTTAAGTCACTGGAAACATTCCCTTGACAGGGATAGTGTAACCCTGGCCACTTCCCCTTTTCTATCCTTTGCATCTCAATATAAGGTAAGCAGTTTTACTCTACCACACACCTCCACCATGGTATGCCAGTAGAGGCCCAAAACAACGTGGCCAACTGATCATGGACTGAAACTTCGAAACCAGAAGCCTAAGCAATTGGATTTTTTGTTTGTTTGTTTGTTTTTGTTTCTTGTTTTAATAATTTGACGAGCTCACATGTTTGTTATGGTAATGGGGAACCTTTCTAACAGGGATGTCAGACTCTGCTGTATCACTCTCAAAACATTCATTGGCTGCTTTTCAGTCTCCCAACTGATTCTCTAAGCCTCAACAAACGTATAATTGAATTCATTTCTACTTGAACTAAAATAGCTTCTGTTCTCTGAAGCTAAAGTCTAGAAAGTTTGAAATTTGAAACGGAAGGTGGGCATTTCCTAAATGATGTTACTTCACATATATCATCAACTTGAATGGGCTTGGCATCCAGTGGCAAGGACAAATGGGACAGTCGTGAAAAGAGACTTTTTACTCAGTGGCAAAATTACTACTCCAACCTATGGGACTCGATAAGGGCTGTACTAAGAGGCAAGTTTGCAGAACGAGGTGCCTGCATTAAAAAAAGCAAAACCAAACCAAACGAAACAACAAAAAATAAAAACCAAGCCTTAATGACACACTTGAAACTCTTAGAAAAACAAGAGGAAATAATACTTCAAAAGAGTAGATGGGAAGAAATAAACCAAGATCTGTAGGCAACGAAACAGAGCCAACCAAAGCCCAAACCAAAAGAAAGAATCAATGAAAAGAAGATTAACAAATGTTTAGCAAAAATTAACCAGAAGAAACATCGTAATTACTAAAATTGGAGATGAAAGAGGAGATTTTACAATGATGTTGAGGAAATACAGAGACACATGAGGACATACTTTAAAAATATGTACTCCACCAAATTGAAAAACCTAAAAAGAAAGAATGAATTTCTTGATATATATGACACACTAAAATTAAATCAAGTTGGAATAAATAATTCGAACAGGCTCATAATTTCCAGTGAAATTGAAGCTGTGACAGCTGTTCCTGGTTGTCAGCTTGGCTACTTAGAGAATTAACTAAACGCCAAGTGACTGCTTACACCTCTGAGAAATTTCTAATTAAATCTTTTGTAGTGGGAGAATCCACCTAAAATCTGGGCCACACTTTCTGGTGACAGACAATATAAGGGACATGGTAGAAGGAAGTTTTATTCCTTGTCTGCCTGCTCCCACTGGAAAGTCCATTCTTTCACTGGCATTAGAGTCTACATCTCTGGGATTCAGACATATTCTGAAGACCAGCTGAGGCACCCATCCTTGTAGATTGAACAACTACTGGATTGTTGGACTCACTGGATCGCAGCCTATAAGCCACTCCAATAAAAGTTCTTTCTGTAGATTCAGATTCATTGTGTAAGTTCTGTCCCCTAGAGAACCCTGACTAATACATAAGCAATAGGTGAAAATTGCCAAACAATAACAACAAAAGCTCAGGACCAGATGGACTCAGTACAGAATTCACCAGATCTTCAAAGAAGAACAAATGCTCCTTAAATTATTCTGGAAAATAGAAACTGAAAGAACATTTGCTAATTATTTTTATGATATCACAACTATCCTCTTACCCATACCCCCATAAAGACTTCACATATAAAAACTATAGGCTAGTTGAAGGAGATCAAGGGGATACAGACAGAAAACTACATCCCTTATGAATGCAAATATGGAAGTCATCAGTAAAATACTTGCAAACCAAATTCAGTAACACATCAAAAAGACTATCCACACAATCAAGTTTGCTTCATCCCAGAGATGCGGGGGTAGTGCCATATATATATATATATATAAATCAGTAAATGTAATCAGCCGCATAAACATAATGAAAGGCAAAAACTACATAATTTCATTAGATTTATAAGACACCTTTGACCCCAGCCCCCAAGAAAAGATGTTGGATACAAATCTTAGAAAGAGGAGGGATTTATGTTAACATAATAAAGGCAATTTACAGCAAGGACACATATTAAACAAAACGGAGAGAAACTCGAAGCACTGCCACAAAAATAAGGAACGAGGTAAGGATGTCCACTCTTTTCATACCTATTCAATACAGTTCTCAAAGTCCAAGCAAGAGCAGTAAGAGAGCTGAAGGAGATCAAGGGGTTACAAACAGGAAAGAATCAAAGTATCCTCATTCACAGATGATTTGGTGTTACAGGTAAAACACTGTGAGATTCCAGCAGGAAACCTCCACAGCTATAATCGCACTCAGCAAGGACACGAAGTTAACAACCCCCAAATCAGTAGCCACCTTGTGCAGAAATGACACACGTGCTGAGGGAGAAACCAGGAAACAGGAATGTTCATAGCATCAAACTCTCTTGGTTATCTAAATAAGTGAAGGACTCAGATAACAAAAACTGTAAGGCACTGAGAAAGACACCAGAAGATAGAAAGGGTTCCTCTATTCGTGGATGGATCCACAGGATCAATGTTGTGAAAATGGCCATTCTACCAAAAGCAATCTATAGATATAATCCAAACCTGATCAAAGTGCCAAGAGAAACTGTAAAAAACAAACAACTAAAACAAAACGAAAACCTTAACTATCTTATGGAAACACACACACACACACACACACACACACACACACACACACACGATGTCTAAAGCAATTCTGAATAATTAAAGGAACTGTTGGAGGTAACACCACCCCAGATTTCAAGCTGTATTACAGAGTTGTATCTTCCAGGACAGTAAAGCTGGTGATGGTTGGGATGCAAAGGGATTCACGGGCTTTGGAAAGAGGTAACACAGAAAACCACAGTATTCCAAGGCCCAAACAGCACTCTTCACAGTTCCCGCCCTGCACAGTGTTTTATAGTTTAGGAGTTTTTCTTTGAAATTATAATATGACTGTATTACTTCCCCCTCCCTTCCTTCTCTCAAACTCTCCATACAACCCTTCTTGCTCTATTTCAAATTTATGCCATCTTCTTCTTTAATTACTGTTATGTTCATATATGCATATTCATATATATATTTTCAAATATAACTTTCTCACTCTGCATAATGTCATATAATATATGTGTGTTTTCAGGGCTGACCATTTTGAATTGGATAACCAACTGGTGTGTTCTTCCTTAGGGAAGACAGTTTCTTCTGCTCTCATCATTCCTTACTTGCCTATAGTTCTTTATGGAGGACTGAGGAACTGTGGGCTTTGTGATGCCTATTTTTGTTGCCCTTGTTATATTTATGCTGGCATGTTGGTGAGACTTAGTGGGGATAGCTTCTGATGTTACTAGCAGACAAAATATCACAACAAACTCCCTAATTCTCGGACTCTTACAATCTTTCTTCCCCATCTCCCACAATGCTCCCTGAGCCTTAGGTACAAGAGCATCTTGTAGACATATCCATTGGCCCTGGGCTCCACAACTCTGCATTTTGATTGATTGTGGCTTTCTGTAATGGATTTTGTCTGTTGCATAAGAGAAGTTTCCTTGATGAGAGGTGAGGACTACACTTATCTGTGGGTATAAGGACAAAGGTTTAGAAAGTAGTTAGGGATTGTGCCTGTTTCGTAAAGTGGTGTTTGTAGGTTCTCCCCCAAGATCTATGACTCATTAGACCTAAACAGTTGGCTAAGTTTCCAGTACCTGGCATGGTTTATTTCTTGTTAAGAAGGTTTTAAATCTAACTAAAGAGCTATTGATTACCATAAAGGTATTCAAGTCACTGTTGCACTCTTTGGATTACTGGACCATGCTGGTTATCATTGTGGTTTGTATGTGTCATAGCTGGAGAGAACTGATAGTTGCTTTCCTTCTTTGGAAGTTTGCATGGTGTCTTCTGGTTCCATGAAAGCCAGTCACCAGGGAGAAGATATTCAGGTCAGTTCCAGTTGAGGGGCCTCTGATCTTGTGTCTGAAGTGTAAGGTGTCTCTAACAATAAGCACTATCCTTACATCTCTGGGCATCCATTGAAGGGCAATAGCAATGGGCTATATGTTTTGAGGGTCTCTTAGACAACAGAAGAAGGCTTCTCAAGCCTGATCTTGGGGTTTTTGTCAAATCTTTGGCACTTTTTAAGGAAAATATTTTATACTTGTTTTAATAACTGTCTGTTTTATATTGTTCCTGAGTGTGTGTGTGTGTGTGTGTGTGTGTGTGTGTGTGTGAGAGAGAGAGAGAGAGAGAGAGAGAGAGAGAGAGAGAGAGAGAGAGAGAGAGAGAGAGAAGATGATAACTGATCTATCTGGTTCTATCTAGATCGCAGGCTCACATATATCTACATAGAGCATAAAGGAGATAATTTTCCATTACTCTGAGGCCTGAGATTTCTAGATAGGACTTTGAAGTCATTTTTCTTGGATACAACATGAATTATTATCTAGGAAATAAGATGAAAATTGAGGTTGGGAATGGGCAGTTTACTACAGTTTTTCTTATATCAGTGCTTCCCAGTGCTTCTCATGCATATTTAGAATATATGGTTTTCATCTGGACACAAGAACACTTTAAACCATGACCATTTTCAAACTTTCCATATAGCTGTGTTTCTTATGTGAGTGACTTTCTGCCAATCAGATGATCTCTTGAAATATTTGAAAGGTAAGAAATAAAAAGAGGCAATGTAGGGGTCCCTGGTGTTTTTCTGGTGGCTTTTATGGTCTTGGTAGAAGCAAGGCAATTCTAACCTGGTGACCTCAGCATCAGCCTCCCAGTTAGAAGACCACAAGGCCCCTAACCATAGGAGAGGACTTAAATCCATGGCATCTCAGGCCTCTTCCGATGGGACTCACATTTGTGTTGGAAAGCTCATCTATAACTTGTGTCATCAGCCTTTCTTACTACTCTGTAAGGGATTTGAGACCCCATAGAAAAGTTGTTGTTTTCCATTTAAACCAGCAGAGGTTCTCTTTCTGCAACTGAATATGTTCAGTTCGTATTGAGAACTATAATGGCTTTTTTTTTTTTTTAAAAAAAGGGAACTCCTATATTCTTTTCAAGATATATTTTATCTTCATCTATTTATATGTGTGTGTGTGTGTACGCAACATCTGTGTGACTAGGAGAGAGTGTCAGATCCCTTGGATTGAAGTAACAGGTGGGTGGGAGCTGCTTGAGGTGGGTGGTGGGATTTGAACTCCGGTCCTCTGCACGTGTATCGAGTGTTCTTAACTGCTGATCCATTTCTGCACTTCTGATGCTTCTTTTTGCAGATGAGGCCCTGAGATAATAATAGTGGGCTGAAAATCCAACTCCAGTGGGGGTGGGGGTGGGGAAGAGACCTCATTAGCAGCCTTGGCTCTAATCCGTGGCAAATATTCCCACCATCATTATTTTAAGCCTTTAAAGGTTCAAGAGCCTGTAGACAGAATCAACACAGCACTACACGGAGTATAAGAAACATTCCCAGGGTCACCACCATTATTCAGTGAGAAGATTGAGACTAGGGTATTTATTTTGCAGGAACACACATTGGACTTTTACCCAGAGAGCTGTGGGCTTCCAGTACACTAAATAGAACTTTAGAAGACATGATACAAATGTCTTCAGTGTCCTCACGGTGGAGAGCTGACTAATGGTCACTGAAGCAGAGTGGGAGCCCTTAACAGCCTCAGGTAATAGTCCTACCAATATGACATGTGTATGTGACATAAGAGGGATTTAAACATCTGTGGATCATAAAGATTGGGCTGGCAATTAATCAGTAAGGCAAACAATAAACACATATACTTAAAATCATTGCTTCATCACTCCTACTTTGGTTTGAATGTGTCTACATCAGAATCCAAGTTTCACTGATGTGATGATGGAGCTGGTGAGGCCCGTAGGAGGTAAGTAGGGCATTAAGGCCCCTGCATTCACATATGGGTTTGGATGCCCAAAGAAAGGAGGAGTGGCTTGGTAAAGGGAACTGATGCTCTTCCATCTTCTATCCATTCTATTGTGTGAAGACAGGATGCTTCTACAAAGAAGACGGCAACAAAGTACTATTAGGGAGCTACAGCTTCCTGAGTATTGATCTTGGTTTTACCAGTTTCTGAGTAATTTTCAGTTATTTATGACTTATCCAGTCTCACTTCTGTGGAGCTGATTTTTATGCTGAGGCAATTTTATAGCTAACTTACTAGAAAGTTCTTGACATTTGTAAGAAGACACACAATACCCTTTATCTTTTCTTGGGTGCTATATGGAAATTCCGTGTTTGGTCTAATAAGGTGGAATTGGTCACTTCATTGGCCTCTATTATCTACCACTCTGAGAGCAAAGACTCTTGTACAAATACTTGGAAGAGAATCTAATATGATAGTACAGTTTGCTTTGAAAATGTTTTAAAACAAAGCAAAATAAACTCCTAAAACAAGAGGTAAATGATACACACACATACACATACACATACAAAAATGAGCTTATCATAGAGGTTTCTGTTGTTGTTGTTGTTTTCAAGATTTTGATGTAGCCCAGACTGACCTAAAACTCCTGGTAATCTCTCTGTACCTGCCTCAGATCTGGGAACATTGGGATTTCAGGTGTGACCCAACACACCAAGCTCATGGTTCTCAGCACTGGAAATAAATGTCAGTCAGAGTGACATGAGAGAGAACAAAGTGGAGATGGGTTAGGAAAGTGTGACTAGAGGGCTCAGCTGCTGTCTGAACTCTGAAGCAAGCGCCTGCCCTGTGCCATGCACTGGCGAGATGCTGCAGAGAAAAGGTGCTGATGGGTAGACACAGTGCATTCTCTTTGACTGCATGAGACCATTAAAAGGGGCTTACTTTAAAATATTGCCGTAAGAACAAACATTGCAGACAACATCTGAGAAAACTGTAATGAGATTAGAGACAGCTCTCAATTCTCCATGTCTTCCTATGGTAGGTATGTAATTCAAAATGGCGAAACATTCTGAGTTAAAAGAATTCCTTAAATAGTAACAAGCCATATATATCATGCTTTTCTTTTGCTATCATTACCTTAGAAATGTTTCCTCCAATTGCTTTCTACAATCTATTAAAAATTCCTCTTTCTGAGTAATTACAGTCACTACCTGCTTGATAAGTAAGTGCAAATATTGAGAAAGGATATTTTAAAGATAAAAATGAAGACATAATTTTATCCAAAAGTGCTACTCTGTTAAAGCTGTTGATTTTAAGTTCCAGCTAAATGAGGAGGTGAGCGTGAGTCTTGCTTTGGTATTTCTCCCATTGCCCTCTGTCTGACATGCTACAACCTCAGGATGAGAGCATTATTATGCTATAATCATAATAGTCTCTAATGGATTTTCCCCACTGCCACCCAGTACTACTCTTTGTACTGATCCCTGACAATTTTCCTAATTCACTGTATTTGCATGAAGTCAATCCTGTTACTAAACATCCACATGGGATGTATTCAAGCATTATGGAAATTTGTTCCAAATTAGAGAAAGCTGAGACGTCTAAACGTGTAAGAGTGCTATAAATATCCTTGTATCTTAGTAGAATGGAAATTTGTAAGTCATTAAAAACATGCTACTAAAAAATTGTGGATCGTACAAAAGGATTTGTATGTGATTGAACATAAACAAAAAAGCAACCCAGGTAATTATGCACAAATTACAAATAAATACTCTTTCATTCAAAACTTCTGTTTCAGGAAATTTTAAGAAAATTGCAAAGAAACAGAGCAGAGAATCCAAATGCATGGTCTACCTGTATGGAACTACTTGTAGTAGCACAAAATTTAGATACAACCTAGTAAGAAATATGAGATTGAATTTTTATTTACAATCAAGTTAAAGTAAGGAAAGACATACGAAGAATGTTGTCTGACCACAATGGATTTACACTGGAAATCAGTTAAAGTAAAAACTTTCTAGACACCCCCCAAACCTCCAGACATTAGCAAATAAACAAGTCTGGATATAATCCAGCCCCCCCTAATAAAACACAAAGGAAACTAAGCATATTAAAAATTCATTCGTTCATTTGTGTGCATGTGCACACACATGTGTGTGTACACACATGCACATGTGGATTTGTGTGCATATGTGTGTCTCTCTCTCTCTCTGTGTGTGTGTGTGTGTGTGTGTGTGTGTGTGTGTGCACTCATGTACAAGCACACTGTCTCTGCATGCTTCCCCATCTCACTCTAAGCACAGTATAGTGGTACAGTCGTCATAGGTGCCCATTATCAGATTGACATGCATGCTGCATCCTTCCTTTGCTGAGTGTGTCTACTCTTGTCAGATGTTGGATATTTTGTAAATCTACAGAAGTTATCATATTAGTTTTCATTTTTATTCTTTCAGCAAAGTGTTGATATCCAGATGTTAAACTAACCTTCGATTTCGGCAACAAAGTCCACTTGGTCCTAATTGATTATCCTTTGGATATACTGTAATGTTGATTTGGTAGGAGTTTTGTCTGTGCTCATGATTAGTAATTACTAGGAAATTTTCTTATTGTATCTTTTCTGGTTTTAATATTAAAGGAATACTAGCCTCTAAAATTAGTTGAAAGATGTTCATTCTCTTGGGAGAACTTGCTTTATTATTTCTCTTTTTGACAGAATTCACTAACTAAACTGAGGATGATGGAGACTCAAACTCCAAAATCAACTTTTAAAAAGCTATACCCATTAGTGACTTTTCTGTTTCAGGGTTAAAATGCCATGGCCAAGGCAAGGTGAAGAATCCAAGGAATATTGCAACTTACAATCCAGAGGAAGAGAGTTCACATGGGGCAGGGGTGGGGGCAATAAGATGGCAACCTCTGTTCAACAGTGGTTGAACAATCATAAAAAGAAAAGACGCTCAGATTGGAAACAAAGAAACAAAAATGCCTTTACAGATGCAATGATTAACTTTGTTTCAAACAAACAAATAAAAATCTATTTAAAACACAGTTGTAGTCTATATGCTAGTGATGTACATCTGGAATGTCAATTAGCACAATAATATCAGTTATGCTAGCATAACATATGAGCTGCTTTAGGGTAGGATGTGAGGAAAACATATAAATTATAAACTGGAAAATACAAGGAAAGAAGAGAAATCCTAAGCAGGTAATAGTACATTATAGATAAAATAAAAATGGATAAGGTATCTATTTTTCCATAGTTTAATCCATAGTTACAACACAATCCCAAGTGACTGTCTTTTCTTTTTTCTATTTTAGAGTAATTCTAAAGTTCCTTTGGTGACATGAGAGCCAGGGTATTTCTGACATTTTACTATTTGACCATTTACTGTATTTTGACTATTATGTGTCCACAGAGCTACATTGCTCAAAATTGCTATATTGTCACCAAGACAGACAAATAGGTCAAGAAAGCAGGATGGAACATTCAGTAACAGAATTGTTAGTAAATGGATAATTGTTCTTCAGTAGAAGTAAAAAGACATTTTAAAAAATGAAATTAATTGAATAATGGTTTTCTATATAATACAGTCATTAAACTTTTCTATAAAATGTATTTGTTCCTAATATATTAAGAAGAAAACTGTAATGTCTAAAAGAGTTTATAAATCATTCTTCTGAGATTTTTAATGAAATTCCTGTAAGTTTTAAAAGGATGTCACATGTATGTATGCACATATATATGTAAATATATGTATACATACAAAGAATAAAATGATTCTTGCTAATATGAGCTTATAATTGCAGTTTTGCTTTTGGTGTTTATGCTTTAACAATAATTTACTATAATGAAATACATCTTACTGATACAATTATTACATAAAATGTAATTAATTTATGAAGTATGAGATTATTTGGGATGGAATTGTTTGTGTATAGTATAAAGATAGGATGATACATTCCAAATATCAACAAGAACATAGTTTAGGATAGCCTTTTATTTAGCTTCATGCTTTTCTTGGTTCAGATTTTTCCACGTTGGACTAATCTTGCTTTAGATAAATTATGAAAGCAATAGATGTTAAATTTTAAATCATCAGGAGTTCCCTGTAACCACTTGGCTAACGTTCTAACTTCCTAATGCAGTATCAAAATCCTCAGGAGCAATACCCTCTAGGTTTTCTCTCATCCCAAGCACACCCTCTTCTTTTAAGTCATTCTCGGTGGCCACGCCCCACTCGCACTCCACTTTGTCCTGATGGCCCTTCATTTTGGGGGGCTATGCTGTTTCCCAGGCTTGACCACTTCACATCGACTCTTAAATTCGTACTGGCTCTGAAACGCCTCAGAAACATCTTTATCAATTTCCATTCCTGAAGTCTATGTTTTCCACATGTTTGAAGTTCAACCACATAAAGTACGAGTGAGCTTTGGATCAGAGACTGTGGACTCCAGTGAACATGACGTCCATGCTTACCTTGTGCTGAACACATTGTGTGTGTGTGTGTGGGGGGGGGAGGTTCTGCAACTACACTTCTGGGTTCGTCAGTTTGATCACTGACCTTGAAGCAGATTGTTTGCTGTTATCTCCAAAAAATTAGGCATGAGAGAACTTGCCTCAAAGAGTTTTTATAGAGATAATAAAAGAGTGATAAAGGCATTCAGAATACTGTGTGCTATCCAGTACATAAGTGCTAGCTATCATATAAGGATTGCCCTCATGATCAGATCTGTGTTCCAGCCCTATGTATCCATTTGGAAAAGTCAGTTTCATGGATTGTCAGGGAAACACTCAGAAATGACCCTTAAATTTAGCTTCCTCGCAGTTACTCTCTTTAGACATTCTGGATTTTTCATTATCTAGACCACAAGTCATTTCATGTATGAGAAAGAAAAAAAAATTAAAATTAAAATTGCAAAGTCCAATTTTGACCACTAGATGGGAATAAAACACCACCTATGATTTTAAAAAGCGACTACAAGAAACTTTGATTAATTAAATGTTCAACATTGCATCTTTATTTCATGATTTCTATTCTTCTCATCAACTAAGGAAGGAGGAGGAAGGTGAGCTTGCTGCAGGAAGTGGAGGCCTATATAGCCTGGCTACTTACTCAAGCAAGGAGCCTGACCCAGGGAGTGTGCCTGATGTGAGTGATTTAATCCCTCTACTTATAAACGGAGGCTTTTTAAAAGCCAGCCTCTGGCTAACTGTTCTGGGACCAATGGTCAATGCTGCTGACTGATTCTATGGGGCAAGAAGCTGCAGAAAGAGGGGTGCAGAGGTATTGATTTTCGGTAACTTGTGAAGTTCATATAAATTTCAGGGTCAGCCTTAACTGCCAAGAGATTCTGTGTTCTATTTGCAAATACAGCATATTCTTTGTATCTGCAGCCCCAAAGCATTTGGATTTATAATTCAGACTCACTGAAATACCAAGTGTTCTCTCATGGAGGTGGCTACTGCCAGTCCCTTCTCCCCTCCTCCCACCTCCAGAAATAGCTCCAATTTGTACAAACAGGAATGTCTCCATGGTCCTTGCTGATGATACCTCTGCCTGGAATGAAATATTCAACAACAGGCCCCTAAATACGTGATTAATCGTTTTACCAAATAAGCGTAAAATCAATTCAAAAGCATAAAGTCAACTAAACAAGTTGTTTTATATATGATACAGCCATTACATTTGCTACAAAAATGCACGATGTATAAAACTTCATACGAAAACAGCAGCATCCACAACACTTATCTGCTTTTTTTTTCATTTCAAGTTTTAATAAAGCTTAATGAAACATATTTTATCTCTTGTGTTTTAACCCCCGTACAAAAATACAGCTGGTGAATTGACAAAATGGCTTCATGTAGGGTTTGCAGGCTTGAGTTTCTCTAACAGCAACAGGGAAAGCATGCTTCCAGTTGGGGCTGAGTCTCAGCACGCAGCCATTCTCGACACGCATTCGTGCAAACAGGGACGCCTGAGCAAAGACGGAAGGACGCAGGAATTCAGGAAGAAGTCCAGGAGTATTACCAAGATCTGCTTTTTTTAAGGGAATATTTTCTCAAAAGATTGAACATGTGCGCACACACACACACACAGAGAAAGAGAGAGAGAGAGAAAGAGAGAGAGAGAGAGAGAGAGAGAGAGAGAGAGAGAGAGAGAGAGAGAGGTAATTTTTTACTATAGAAGCTTAGGACTTATGCTCAGATTTGGATCTGGGAGAGATTCACATTCTATACTCCCTCCCCCACTAGTGGGGAAGGGAAGAGGAGGAGAGTGACTTTTAGGTTGAAAGTAAGTCTCTAGATAATTTTAAACACAAGCTTCATTCTTTATTCCTATAATGATAAAAATGTTCCCCCTACCCCATGGATGTAGCTGCCCAGGAGGGTTGACTTTTAAATAATTTAGTAACATAAAATTTGCTACTTTAACCTTTCATTGCCTCAGCTGGAATCAAACCCTGATCTTCTGCATGCTTGGGAAAGAGTCTACTCAAGAGTTAAACCTTCAGGATTGTTCAAACATTTTACATGTAAAATTCTGTAGCACTAAGACATTCATAGAAATCTAAGTCTATTCTTTCCCAGAACATTTTCATCATCAAAACCAAAACCTTTTCATGACTGCAACAATAACTTCCCATGAATTTTTTTCCCTAGTAGAGAGTAAGTTTACAACAGTTTTTGAGACCTGAAAACTTGTGATCATGCTTGCACCGCTGTTAAAGCATTTGAACATTTATTTAAAAAGTATTCCTAAGTTTTTTGAATGTGGAATTATAAACATTTTCTGATAAAATTGAGGATCTACAAGGAAAATATTTCTGAAAAAATTCAAGAAATATATAGAAAAACATGTTAAAACTGACTATTTCATGGAAAATTATACAGATAAAATGGAAGGTATAAAAATGTTCCTAAGTTGATTGAAAGTAAAATTACAGATATTATCTGATAAAATTGAAGATTTACATGGAAAATATTTCTGATAAAATTGAAGAAAAATATAGAAAAACATTAAAATTGAAGAGTATCATGGACAATTATACTGATAAAATGGTAGGTATAAAAATATTCCTAAATTGATTGAAAGTTCAATTATAAACATTTTCTGATGAAAATGAAGATTTACATTTCTTGAATTTTATCAGAAATATTTTCCTTGTAGATTTTTAATTTTATCAGAAAATGTTTATCATTCCACTTTCAATCAACTTAGGTATATTTTTATGCCTACCATTTTATCTGTATAATTTTTCCATGAAATAGTCAATCTTAATGTGTTTTTCTATATATTTCCTTAATTCTATCAGAGATATTTTCTATGTATATTTACGCAATGGAATACTACTCAGCAATTAAAAACAATGAATTCATGAAATTCTTAGGCAAATGGGGAACAGGGGGAGGGAAGAAGGCTATGGGACTTTCGGGGAGGGAGGAACCGGGAAAGTGGAAATCATTTGGAATGTAAATAAAGAATATAGAAAATAAAAATAATAAAAAAAAAAGAAGAAAAAGGTATTTACTAAGCAACTTTGCTGGTGTTCTGTATCTATTAACCTCAAAATTCAAATAGTCCCTCATGGAAGGATTTTTTTTTTTAAGATCAAAGAAATAAACACAATCTCAAAAGTCCTAGAGAGTTAGTTATTGAAGAGAATGAAATTCAGAAAAGCCCAAAGTTATGAAAGCAGCAACAGCAGCCTCTGAAAGAAGGTCCTCTAATGAGCTGAATATTGCAAGTTGTGCATAGAGCCCCAAGGAGCTGCTTTCCTGAGCTGCCATCCATGTTGAGGGAGTTTTCAGTGATGCATTTGCCTTTAAGTCATCCATTAGAGTGTCGGTAACCTGTCATCCTGTGCAGAACTCCAGGAAGACTTGAGTGGTTTTTTGGTTTTTTTTTTTATCTAAAGTTGGCGTGCTGTCTGGGGTGACATTTGTCCATGTGACCCCAGGAAAACTCACACATAACAGCACATCAAATAAATGGCAATTCTTTCGGTAAAAAGAACCTACAATGAGCTTAGAGACAAAAATAAATAATATTCACAGTATATAATAAATCCTGCAGAAGAGAATGGAAAGAAAAAATGGTGAGGGACATGAATCTTTAAAGTACAGTAAATGTGCACTCAAAATGTTTCTGAATTTCATATAATATGGTTATATTCTTCAGATAAGAAAGCTATAATCTAAAGCTATAATCTTGAGGGACAAAGCAAGTTTCCCTTAGATGTAGAATGCTCTTTAGAAGGACCAATCACTATATAAGTAAGTAGGAGTCATGAATCTAGTTTAGATTTTGTAGTTGGCTATCTTTCTGCATTTACATTTGTGCTTGCAGCTTTCTGGCTGTGACTTTTTGTTTTGTTTTGTTTTGTTTTGTTTTGTTTGGTTTGGTTTCTATAACTTGGTAGATCTCTTAATGAGTCCTTGCTTTCATCAAAAAGATTCAAAAAGGGCAGTGTGGTGGTTAATGCCAATTGTTAACTTGGTAAGATCAAGAATCACTCGAGAGATGGGCCTCTGTACATATCAGTGGAGGATTATCTTGAATAGCTTAGTTGAGGTGGATAGACTTACCCACTGTGGGTGGCACCATTCCCTAGGATGTGATCAAGGACTGTATAGGCAGGAGAAAATGAGCTGAGTGTAAGCACTGATCACTACCAGCTTCCTGACTGTGGAATCACTAACAAGTCATCCCAAGCTCCTGATGCTAAAACCTTCCTGCAGTAATAGATTATATAACCTTAAACTGTGAACTAAAATGACTCCTTCCTTCCAAAATGGTTTTAATCATCATGGTATCTTATAACAGAAACAGAAAACTTCCTAAGCCAGGTTGAGAGGATACTAGATCTAGAGAAAGATAGACCGGAGAGAATTCTGAACTTACTCTGCAGTTCTGGAACTTATCCACTGACTATCCAGAGTGGAGACTCTGGGATTGCAGAAACAAGACCTCTGATGTGTTTGTGACATCAAGTGCCACCTTACCAAACATGATACGTGGTATGATGATTAATCTTGATTGTCAACCGGATATACTTTGGAAGAAGAACACTCAGCTGAAGAATTTCCTGTATCAGATTAGTCTGCAAAGCAAATTAACTTGGTTAAAATGTCAATGACTATATAGGATGGAAAGTTATAGGTCCATGTATAGTTGTAAATTAATCTGGGGCTATCTTTAGCCCCACAAATAACCATTCCTTGCCAGCCACTGTGTCACACTCAACAGACTGTGATTATACATAAAAATCATTTAGATTCTATTAACTTAAAAACAAAAACCTAATTTCCACCAACCAAAATGCTGTGAATGCCATCAGGTAACATCTGAGGTGTATAGCTACTTTGTCTTAGCCCAACTACTTAATGTTTTTTCCAATGTATTTGAAAAGGTGCTTTTTAAAATTATCTTCTTTGTTGTGTTAATCCAAAAACTTCATAGAACCGTTAAAAAGTTAGAACTTGAGCTTTGGAGGTAACCTTAGTCTGTGTTCCTGGCCACTCTCACTCATAAGTAACTCAAGAAAAATCAATCTCTTGATGTGAGAGTTGTGTTTTTGCATGAACAATTGAGTTAATTGGTTTCTAAAAAGTCTTAGTAGACAGTTCTCAGAAAGTCATTTATGTGCAGATCACCAGACGCAAGGAAATAACAGCAAAACACATCTGTGATGAGATGCAGCCAGATCCATTAGTCTCTGTCTAGAGCATAACATCGTCCCTAAAGCAGATTATATTTCCTGAAGCATGAGCCACTGTTTTGGAAATAATCTCTCCCATACATCCCTCTATTCTTTTACTGTCTAATTTTTCTCAATTACAGTCGATTTTAAGTATAATTATCTGGTTTATTCATATGGGAATTAATATCAGCTGTATGACAGAATTAAAACTTGTTGCATGAGGAAAACACACGAGAAGACATTCAAAGGAATAAATGTGTAATTTTTTCCAGCACATTGAAGTCTAAGTCTCCAATTAGAGTCTTGTTCAAGAGAGACTTTGCTGTTTGTAGTGAATCTTAAAAATGTTTCCTCCTAAATATCTTTTGCAAAGGGAAAGTAAGAAAAATACACACTGAGATGACAACATTTCTTTCCTTCTACTGCAGTCGCTTTATTAATTATTGGGCTCTGATACCAGGAAAGCAATGACATAATATATCTACTGAATGTGGTTCATAGCATTTCATGTCTTTGTGTGCCTTTAAAGTTCAAGGTTTAGAAGATGTTCTTAATATTCTTTAGTTCCATCATAAAAAAGTTTATACTGCTACAGAGTCATTAAATCGATTGATTGAATTAGCATTGAATAAATTGAATTCATTTCAGGTAGTTCAAACTGTCAAGGTTGAACCATTTCATCACTTGTGTATCTATAATAAAAGAGAAAAGGGTGATCTGACAAAGACAACTCCAATCTCTCTCTCTCTCTCTCTCTCTCTCTCTCTCTCTCTCTCTCTCTCTCACACACACACACACACACACACACACCCTTTTTAAGGAAATTATGCTGTTTGAGCTGACAATGCTTCCAACGAGAACCATAGGCTAACAAAAACCGTAGTACTAGGTCAAGAGATCTCTTTTTAAATGGTTGATCAGGCTAGTCCAGGTGACTCTCCAAACAGTGTAGACTATGGCTGCCTCCTTTACCTGCCTCTCAACGCTGCTGAAAATGCCATACACTTAGGACTCACAGCTTAGATTATTCAACCTGGATTTCTGCAGAAAGCCCCCTTCCTGAAGTCTAGCTTCCATAGTGTCAGAAGAAGGGAAGCTACCAAAGAAGGAACGTAATTAATATACCCTTTCCACAACTGTGGCACCTATGAACTAGGACAACTATCAGAATGGCAAGGTATCCTTAAAGGTGTAGTAAGTGGCATTCACAGCCAACAGCTGTCTAATTCGATTTGAAGTCCACTTAACAGGAGGGAAACCATGCCTGGTACTAGAAATCTAGCCAACTTCCCAGGTTTAGTCAGTTCACGGATCTTAGAAGAGAATTTACTACCACCACTTTGCTAGACCAGTGCAATTCCTAACTACAGTTTAAGTCTATCCTTATACCCACACATAAATACAAACATCAGCCCTCATCAACAAAGCTTCTCTTTTCAGCAGATAAAGACTGTCACAGAAAACCACAACTGGACACACTGCAGAAATAAATCCACTGTGGAGAGACCAGCCCCCATGAATACATCTACATAGCCACTCCGGCAGTCTGTGGCTCAGGAAACATCACAGATGAGGAGGTGGAAAGATTGTAAAAGCCAGAATGCCAGGAAGTCTGCTGTCAAACAGTTTCTCATACCAATGACGCATAAACAAGATCTGAACAATGACAATAACAATAGAAGTGTTAACGTGGGAAGGGGAAAAATGTCTCAAGGGTCACTCCTCTGAATGAGGAACTAGAGGCAACTGATGGATTCTCATAGCTAGGAGAGTTAAACTCTCACAGCAATAAGCCCCTTAATAGGCTGTACAATACGAAGTGGTCAGCCCTGAAACCATATCACAGAAACATCAAAAATGACTCATCAGGTTGTGTGTGTGTGTGTGTGTGTGTGTGTGTGTGTGTGTGTGTGTGTATTTGTGCATGCATATGCATACATACATACATACATGTGTGTGTGTGTGTGTGTGTGTAACAATAATAATAATAATGGAAAAGAAGCTATTGTTTTAAGGGAGTCTGGTAGAGCCTGAAGGTAGAGGGTGCTTGCGAGGGTTTAGAGGAGGAAGGGGGAGGGGGAAAGTGATGTAATTACATTTGGGGTATTTTTCAAAAGGAACAGAAAGGTAAAATGGAGAATCCCAGGAACCACCAGAAAATAATTGGAAAAGCAAAGAAATAGAACATTCCAGAAACCAGGAGAGTAGTGCTCGTAGGACAAGGGATGCTGTCCAACACGTGGGAGAGGGAGGCAGGAGGAACAGGTGTCCAAGGCCAGTCTCCAGTACACAGAGAGTCTGAGGCCATCTTAGGCTCTATGAGAACCAAGAACCTTCTTACAAAGGAGAGGAAGAAAGGAAGGAAAGAAAGAAAGGAAGGAAGGAAGGAAGGAAGGAAGGAAGAAAGAAAGGAAGAAAGAGAAAGAAAGGGAAAGGAAAGGAAAGGCTGCTACCTTATGAGAGAAGAAGCTGTGATCTATGTCAAAAGTAATGATAATTTGTTTATTTTTGACTTCCTGGAATGCCTCTCCATGAAAATGAGGTATCCCCAGTACTTTAAGCCTCAGTCAATGAAACTTCAACCTAAGAAGAAGCCCTTTCCACTCTTCAAGGTTCTCACACACACACACACACACACACACACATACACACACACACACACGTGTACAAACTGTTTCATCGAACCTTGTCTAAAATAGCTGCTTCCTTGTATAGCATCTAAGAGAACTGTAACATTAACCCCCCCACACACACACACAGACACACACAAAGAATGCCTTCTTCTTCAGGCATTTGTTGCCTGGCTGGGGTCATCCTGACTCTCCTATTCTGGACTTTGCTTTACCCTTTCCCACCCGGTGTGCATTGGGGTGCAAACACCCCAAGGGAAGCCGTGGATCATGGTACTCCGCTCTGTTCCGTCCTTCCCTGCTTGGTGTGCAGCAGCACCTGGACATACCAAGGGACGGAGTGAAAGATGGAGCCACGTTACACATGCTGCTTGAGCCTCCCAGCCAAAGAGGTTCCCGCGGCTCTTCTATCCCGGGCCTGTCGGCTGCCCCCCTTAGTAACATTTTAGTGATGCTTTTTCCTTAAAAATAACTCTTTGGTTTTCATTTTAGCTTAATTTTCAAAAATAAGCATATGGTAAAAAAAATGATTTCTTGAAACAGAATCCTGTAAGATTTAACATATGTATAGATTGTATTACCACAGCTAAGAAACCAAATTTGAATTATTAAAAAAAAAACTTCCCCAAACTATTCCTTTGGAATCCTCTTCCTACTCAGCTTCCGACAACCACTGACTTAATTTCTATCAATGTGCCAAATAAATAGACAGTTATACTATGTAACTCTTTGATGTTGTCTTCTCTTAGTTCGCATTAACACTCTTAGTTTTGGTTTCTATTGCTGCAACGAAACACCATGACCAAAAAGCAAGTAGGAGAGAAAAGGTTTATTTGGCTTTTACACTTCCATATTGCTGTTCATCATCAAAGGACAGGAACTCAGTGAGGGCAGGAACCTGGTGGCAGGAGTTAATACAGAGAGAGACCATGGAGGAATGCTGCTTACTGGCTTGCTGTCCATGACCTGCTCAACCCGCTTCTTATAGAATCCAGGCCCACCAGCCCAGGGATGGCATTACCTATAATGAGCTGGGCTCATTCTCCATCAATCACTTATTAAGAAAAGGCACTACAGTCAGATATCGTGGAGGCATTTTCTCAATTAAAGCTCCTTCCTTTTCAGATAACTCTACCTTGTGTCAAGTTGATGTAAGACTAACCAGGACAACTCCTAAAATTCATCCAAGTTTTTTTTTATATTGGTAGATTTTCTTTTAATACCTAATGATATTTCATTGTATGTATATACCATGATTTGCTTAGCCATTTTTTCCTTAAAGAGCAATTAAGTGATTTATGCCCACAATTTCATTAAAAATAACAAACCAAACACTGCTTAAAAAGATAGAATGGAAATTCAGTTCAAAAATCAGCACAGGTGGACTACATTGATTTTACACAACTTTGAAAGTTCTTTCTACTTTTGAGTTATCTCTTATTTCCCTTATATTTACAAATTAGACAAAACATAAACAGTTATTGACTTATTTTAAAATTCATTCTTGATATTGTGTCTTTTGTGGGAAACTAAGAATTATGAAGACTTTTCTAGTGTTGGCTGCTGAGGTGGGGGCAAGTGTAGAAGTTGACAGGGAAAGGTATGACTGCCTGGTGAGATGGCAGTATTTCAGAGTTGGGGTGCTTTGGAGGTGATAATGAGAACGGGGGACAAACCTGATAATATTCAAGGACAGCAGTTATAGCCTATGCCTTCACAGCCTCTTCCCTGCCATCCTCTTCCTTGATAACATTCAAGGATAGCAGTTATAGCTTATACACCTTATACCCCTTGCAGCCTTTGCTCTGGTCATGGTCAAGGACAGCAGATACATCCCATACTCTCAGACCTCTCATTTCTCTCTTCTGTTCCCTGCCTTCACTGAGTACTGAAAACAACCTAGATTTCTGCACAGACAAGGGGTAATATTTACTCACCCGAGGCTAAGGACGGTTCATGACGGCTTGCAGTTTGTGCTTTTATGACGACTGAAGCACACCTCTTCTTGACTGTTCTCACAATCCGGTTCTTCTATCCACCATGCTCACCCATGAGCTATTGCTACTGCTGCCCTAAGTCAGCTCTTCTCAGCTTGGCAGAGGCTGGCTGAGGTTTGACAGCTATCTTTCACCGAATACCTCCTACATAGCCACGTTTGCACTCCTCTTTTGGTTTGAGCCTCTTTTGACCTCCTGTCTTGAGTTGCGAAGTTGTTTCACACTTCTTTCCTTAAACATAGTTGTTGCGTTTTGTACTGGGACAGCGCTGCCTTGGGGGAGGAAGGTAATCAGTGCTGTGCATTCCCAAGTGCAAACTTTACCTTGAATAGATTTGTATCAGGTTTTTCAACTTTTCAACTGTTGATACCAATTTCCCCTTTGTACATGACAGTCTAAATAAACGTAAGTTATTCCCATCCAAGACGCTGATAAAGTTGATTTGCTCGGTGTTAATCTGAAATTCTTTAGAGACACTTGAATGTTTCACCTAGGAAATGCAGATCCCAGGTGCAGTCTCTGAAGAAAAACACAAAGTCGCAGAAACCCTGATCAGTGCAAGCAGGGAGCCAGGCCATCATATTGGTCCAGGTGATGAAAGAAACTATAGTGACATCAGCCAAAAGCTGGTGGTCTCTGGACACAACTTTGGCCTTTTTTGGTCTAGGAGCAGGACTGTGCTAATAAATAAATACAAGGAGGAGCTCACAAGCTATCTTTTGTCTCTTTCTGTATGTGTGTATGTATGTATTAATTTTCTCTTTACATCCTCTAGTTCCCGCTCTTACCAATCCTCCCTTCATTACCTGCCTCCTCTTTAGAGAAGGGGAAGCCCTCCTGTGGGTACCACCCTGCTCTTGGTGATCCAGTCACAGCAGAACTAAGTTTGTCCTCTTCCACTGAGGCCCTACCAGGCAATCCAGTTACGGGAAGGGCATCCAATGGCAGGCAACAGAGTCAAACACTGCTTCTGCTCCAACTGTTAGGGGACCCACATGAAGACCAAGCTGCACATCTGCTACAAATGTGTAGGGGGCCCAGTTCCAACCTCTGCATGCTCTTTGGTTGGTGGTTTAGTCTCTGAACTCTCATGAGCCGAGGTTAGTTGACTCTGTAGATCTTGTGGTGTCCTTGACCCATCTGGCTTGCTCAATTCTATCTCCTACTCTTCCACAAGACTCCCTGAGCTCCACCTGATGTTTAGCTGTGGGTCTGTGCATCTGTTTCCATCAGCTGCCGAATGAAGTCTGTCTGCAAGGATAGCAGAGTATCATCAATAGTGTCAGGGATTGGCTCTCTTACATGGGATGGGCCAGTCATTTGTTGGCTGTTTCCTTAATCACTGCTCCTTTATCTTTGTGCATCTTGTAGGTAGGACAAATTTTAGGTTGAAGATGTTATGAATGGGTTGAAGTCCCTCTCCCTCCACTGTAAGTCGGCATGGCTACAGGAGGTAAAGAGGGGCAGGGAGATGAAGAGAGCTAAGAGTGAGAACAGAAATCAGTGGGGGTATCTCTGGGACTAGCTGGAGATCTAGGATGGGGGAGGCCATGGGAGTCTATTGGGTTGACCCTAGCTGTGATTCCTACCAGTGGGGCATATAGAGACTGAAGTGGCCACAAGGTACCTTTTGATTTTATGCTTGTTTGAAAATCATTTCTTGCCTTGAAGATTTTATGATAATTGTACTTAAGGGCTGCCAAGGAACTTCAGAATAATCATTACATGATTTCAAGGTTTAGAATTCCAGGTAACATCGGGAGACTTCTTTAGTCATTTGCAATAATTGTCCTTCTCCAAGGCCTCTCACACAATCTTAGGTTATTTCTTGAGTCTGTTGAGAAGCTAAGGCATTAAATCTGTTCAAAGGAGGCTGGGTGATTTGGGGGATTTGGAGTTCCACTGAGGTCATCCAAATCAGAGCCTTTTGCTTGGAATGCACAGATGCAGGGATTTAATAAAAACTAACACCTGCTTAGAGACCCTTTATTGTAGTAGACACCAAAGTGCCAACTCCACCTTAGGACATGATTAAAATTGCCTCTGATCACAGTGCTAGTCATTCTCACCGCTGATATGAAATTTCTTGTGATAGTGTTCCCCATGATGGCTGCCAGAGTGGAAAATCCTCTGCAGACTTTGCCTTCTCAACAGAAAAATCTTGGGCTGATAACTTCCTTCCCTTGACATTAGAAATTGCTCTTCTTCCCAGGTTGTCACCCACTTCGCTTTAACTGCGTTACCAATTCCTTTCATAGGGCATGGGTGTTTGGCACATAGTTGGTATGGGTAATTGTTTATAGACTCATGAATACATTGATGCCAATTCAATACAGCCTCAGAATTACACTGGATGTATATGCATTCGTGGTTAAATCAGTCTATACGCCATGAGAGGATGGCAGGAGTCTATTTATTATCGAGAACCATAGTTAGCACTTATAATGTGTCAGACAACAGATTGGGTACCGAAGTCACAGTCAGGAACCATAGAGACTGTGGAAACAAGCAGAATTCCTGTCCTCTGGGAGGCAGGTCTAGTGATAGATGCTAATGAGTGAAGAGTCTCACAGGAAAGGACAAACTCCAGTCTTAGAAGATGAGGGAGCCTTTCCTAGATGGCGAGACTGAGAACTGGAGGACAGTTAAAAAGTGGAGAAGGGCCAGCAAGATGGCTCAGTGGGTAGAGCGCTTGCTTTGTAAGTCAGACCACTTCAGTTATTGCTTGGAGCCCACGTAAAATTGTAAGAAACGAACAGGTTCCTCACCTGTGCTGTGGCGCTCTCATGGCCCTCTCCACAGTGTCCCTCAACAATGCCATCATAAAGTTTAAGAATAAAAAATCAGTGAAACTTGGAGAAGATTAATAGGAAGCATGTAGATTTGTGCAAGTATAGGTGAGAGACCGGAGGGAAAGTGATGTGGGAACAAGAAAGCAACTCCATGTCGGACTCTGAGGAAATGAATTTTAGTGGAGAAGGAATGGAAAGTGGTGGGACCAGCTTGGTCAGGGTCATTTAGAATCAGGAGAAAGTCTATATGAGACTATACACAACATAAGTCTTCACTAGCTAATGTTACAAAGAGCTAGACCCTTCCCTTGCAGGCTCATGGATGAGATTCCCACAGGATAGCACCCTAACAGAAGAAATCCAGGCTGTCCCATTAAGACCTTGTTTGACTTGCCAGCTCCCTCAGAGTGAACCTCGTGCAAATATCCCCTGATGATGAAAGCGAAGGGCATGGTCTACACAAGTCCTGGGAGCCAAAGCATGGGTGTTCCTGTGATTTCACAAACGAACGACCCCTCTTGAATGACCCCCCTGTTTTCTGACAACTCACAACAAGTGACCCTCACAGGATTTATAATGCCTGAATTTACCTTATGAGCAATGAGCTGCTTCCTGTTGGCCTCCAACACGACACCATCAGATCTCCTAGGAGACCCAAGACTAATACATGTCTTAGTTTAGGTGAAATACTACAGTCATTTAGGCATCCCTAAAAATACATCTGGCACCTTAGAATCACTCTGCTTCTTGATGATTTTTATCTTGGAATTTCAGCTCATTTCCTCAGGAAGTGCTATTCGCAGCACAGGACGCAGACGTTTACCTATCTAATAAGCAGATGACATCTTGGACATTCTCAGCCCAAGTTGTGCCTCAAACGGTTTAAATAAAAAGAACAAATGAACCCTTATTTTCCCTTGTCTCAAAGCCCTCTGCTGGAAGGGTGCTCCTCCCCCACAGGGCTGTCAACAAGGTGATACACAGTGGGAATCAGATATTATTTGTAATAACTCTCCCCTGTCTAGGCCCTTTCCTAAACTCTTGGGGGGGGGTCTTAGTGTTGTGCATTACCATTATGAACTCTCTTTCCGCAGTGGAGTTGCCTCAAATCATGCAAACTTGTTATAGTCTCCTCTAAACCTTGGTTCTTCAGAGGTTATTGATATGATGTCGAGTCCAGATCCATCTGTGTGGCAGCAGAACACCTGTCAGCTCCTGCTAAATTGAGCTGGGCCAGGACAATGGCAATTGTTTCGAGCTGTGTGTACCTCCCCGGCTTTTCTCCCCTGGTTTTCCTTTAAGGCACTATTGTATCAAAGAGAAGGAAGGAAGTGACTAAGAAAAGGAAGTGTGTGTCTAAGTAATTTTAAAAGTGTATTTTTCAAATGACAAACTCCCCTCCCAACACGAAAGCAAGGGCCTCAGACATAGCTGCAGATACTATGGATGGACACAGTTCTTGAAGGGCTCCCTCCCTCCCCCACCTGCCTGTACTCTCCATCTATGTTTGAACTTTCCTTAGTTTTCCCAGCATTCCCTGCCTCCCCAAGCCCAATTACTTCACAATGTGTTTGCCCTTCTTTTCCTTTCCCCCAAGACCCTCAGAGATGTGCCCACTTTCCGCTTTTAGCATTTTTTCCACACACAAGAACCTTACTGTGGGTGCACACCGACTACCTGTGTCTCCTTGGAGCTGGCCCAGTCCTTTTGCTGTCTCCCTGAGCTCCTTTGCACATTCTATGTACTCTGTAATCCCTGGGAGCCACATTGATAGGCAGAATTAATGAATACTATGCAGTTGTCATGAGAAATCACTTCCAGTAGCAGTTAGCCCCTGACATAGGAAGAGGGAAGAGCCTTGTTCTTTGTGGTCTCAAGCCCTTAGTGGCAGAAGCTGACTCTACTGTAAAACTGGTACCTTCAGACAGAGAGAGGTATTGTGTAGAGAGCCCAGCTATGACGTGAGACCACATACACGTGTATTATGCACCAGGTTTACTCCATAAAACACAAAAGGCATATGCACCTGGTATGAACCCCAGAGTCAACCTCACCACATGCTAGAGATGTGAGGAAACTTTTGTTAACTTTTAATTGACTGTGAATTTCACATCATGCACCCCAGTCCCACTCATCTCCCCATCCCTTTGTATACATTCATCCTATGCCCTTGCAACATTCCTGCAAAAAATAAAATAAAATAAGATAGAATAAAAAAAACCACATTGTTATGGAAGCTGTAGTGTGTTACAGTGTGTCACACAGTGTATACTTTTGTCCACACATTTTTACTTGCAAATGTTCATTGCAATGAGTCATTGGTCTGTTTCGAGGCCACTGACTTCTGCTACATTGTTTATACTGGATCTTCACAGGAACTCCTCTTAGATAACCTCTTGTTGCCCCATGTCATTGAGATGCTGCAGCTTTGGATCTGCAGGACTGGCCCCTTCACAAGTTCCAGCAGCTCATAGATGGGGTAGAGGTTGGGGTGGGCCAACTCAAAGCCCTGGATCTGGGCCTGGGAGGTAGCTGAGCTGCTCGACCTGCCAGCTGTGCCTCCACCAGCACGGCGAGCTCTCCTCCATTGTCCTGGCTAGATCACCCTGCTGGCAAGTGACAGGGTCAGCTCTCCTGATCTCATGTCCTTGGGGCTAACTTGCCCACGCCTTTACCACCAGGGCCAGCTCTACTGTGCAGCTCAGGCAAGGCACCCCTCCCCAACCCCCAGTGCTGTAACCTGTGAGGGTTGGGACCAGTTTTCCATCTCTCATTTCCTGGGGCCAGCTCACCCACTTGCTGAAGGTTGGAATGTGAGGGGGGCGTCTCTCCCTCACTCATGCCGTCCATTGGCAGATGCACACATCCTCAAGGCAGGCTCACCTGTACCCTGCCACCAGGGTCAGCTCTACCGTGCAGCTTAGGAGAGGGGCAGGGACCACTCTTCTGAGTGTCACAGTCAGTGAAGAGCAGAGACAGCTTTCTGGCTCTCATAACTCCTGACCAGCTCTCCTGCCACAGAGGAGGGGCAAGCATCTCTCCCTCTCCCATTTCCCCCTTTTGTGTATCTGCAGGCTTATCCATCTGACTTATTTGTTCCCTGAAATAACTCTGAGACTTCTTACCTATGAATAAATGCCTGGGCCAATAGCTTTGTTTTGTTTTGCTAGCTCATGCCTTAATTTAAACTAGTCTAAGTTGTGCCATGTGGTTAGTTACATCTGCACACATTCACATGCCTTTCTCCATCAGCATTTGGAGTGAATGCATGACTATTTCCCAGAGTCTTATCTCTCTCACTGTTGGATGTCCCACTTTCTAATTTCTGCCACAGCTCATTGGCCTAGGCTTTTTTATTGACAGGTGATGCTTCAGGATACTACAAGAGATTCTCTCTACATTACCCTTTAGTCCAATAAAAGGCTCTTTCCCTTACAATAATAAACTATAAACAATAATAACAATTATGAAAACTTTCAAGTAAGATTTGCATTCACAATGTCCATTCCACATGTATTTGGTAACTTGGAGAAAGTATTTTACTATCTATCCTATCTTGGTGAGTTCAGAGTTCTGTATCTAAATCAATATCTGTCATGATTAGCTTTACCAAGCTAAAAACATTTTCTTAGACCTTAAAACATTTTCCTAAATTCTTAACAACTTAAGCTTTATTGTAGGACTGTAACTATTAGTCTTCAACTCCATCAGAGTCTTGAGAAAGAATAATTACTCCAGTATGCACAAAGTGCAAGCAAGCAGTTTCCAACACTGTAGGAGTGACAGAGAAGGCTGGCTGCCCCGGCAGTCCCACAAAACTTCTCTGTGACATTAGAGCACCTATCTTCACCCTTCTGTCCCTGAAATATCTGACAGATTTTCTGTGAAGCAGGACATAGGAAGAACTTGCCTACCTTATTCTTGCAAAGCTTGGCAGTTGACTTCCCTGAGTTGTTTGGCCAGTTTGGACAGCAATCAGTCTGTAGTTGAAGCAAGGGTAGTTTCTTCTCCAGTGGCAGCTTTCCACATATGAAGCAAACTCCATATGGAGGTTCTTGGATGCTCATCATCTTCTCTGAAGTCAAATGGGGGTGCTACCTGGAGTAGACCTGTCTCATTTTTTTTAAAAAAAAGGCTTTTCAATAGTAAAATATCTTTAAATGTGATATTCTGTAGATCTGAGGTTTTAGAAAAGTTATCTATCTATCTATCTATCTATCTATCTATCTATCTATCTATCTATCTATCTATCTATCTATCTATCTATCTATTGTATATCTGAGTAGGCAAATGTTAGTTGTTTCTAGCTATTTACTATCTTCTCAACCTTGGAAACTTACTTCTGTAATTAACCAAACTAGTATCTAACATGACTATAAGTTTGCTTGTCTGACTATTAACTTGCATTTCTTAATTATCCTAAAGAGTTTGCCATAGCAGTTTTCAAGGACTATAATTTTACATTACATAGATAACATACCTTAAACAAGAGTTGAAATATATATACATAATATATTGTGGCAAAATATAATATTAATTTGTATAACATACAAAGTCCATACCAAATGTAAAAATATTTGGCTTATTGATGCTCTTTGGTTTAAAAGTAAATTTAATAATCTACCCTTTTATCCTATTATTCCTTTTTTTTGTTTTTTGTTTTTGTTTTGTTTTGTTTTTCGAGACAGAGTTTCTCTGTGTAGCCTTGGCTGTCCTGGAACTCACTTTGTAGACCAGGCTTTCCTCGAACTCAGAAATCCTCCTGCCTCTGCCTCCCAAGTGCTGGGATTAAAGGCGTGCGCCACCACCGCCCGGCTATCCTATTATTCCTATATCTCCTCATTTTACTTTCCATCCCTTTCCCTCTTCCCTGCTCCCCTAACACTAGATAGCAGAGAAAGAGGGAGAGATGCTTCAAATGTCATAGAGAAGGAGAAACAGAAATCCCTGAATCTAACCTCCCTCATTTTGTTTCCTCCTTGTCCAAGACCATAACAACTTGTAACCATCCCTCTTCAATGATAAACATCCTTCATCCACTGAATGACCAAATAGCATGCACCCTACCTCTTGGGACTGGGGACATTGCTCCCTTAGAATTGTTTCCTGCTGATTTGGGGAGTCAGTCTCCTTTTGGGGGCCCTCTCAAAATTTTGAATATTTGTCAGTATTAAGAAATCTAGCTGTAGCATGTGGTATCCAGGCTCTGTATGCTGGGAAAGTTCAGGGCTTAACTGAAGTCCTACACAGAACAGTTCATGATGCTGGATGATCTAGCTAGTCATTTTGAAACTGTCCCAGATACAGATTTAAAGGAAAACATTAAGGCAGCCTAAGGTAGGAACAAGCAGGATGCTGGAGTAAATATGTCTCAATATGTCAGCATCACTGATGGTGAATCTTGTCAGGGCTGCATTGACTTCACTGGTGTCTGTCAATATATAAACTTTCACAGATAATATACAATTCTGCATTAATACATATATGGAATGTGCAGTGTGCACAGTTCAGTTAAAGATGATTCTCTGCTCTGTTTGAGCAAGTAAGGCATCTGTCTTTCTTTATAAGTTATATATATATATATATATATATATATATATATATATATATGTACAAAATATAAAATTCTATCTATTCCATCTGAAGGGATGGCATGATAAGTCTTAAGGATTCTGTAGTCAACAAGATGTATTGGCTATGCATAGCTGAAGTTCTGACTGGAGACATTTTCACGTCTCGGCCAGCCTCAGAGCTGTTCCCACAGAGAGAGATCAGCATGTGTTTTACCTGTTTTGTTCTTTCTGGTTTCTTCCTTCATGAGTGCAGCTCAGATCTTCACTGTGTCTTCCACTGTCAAATCTCATTTATCAATTTGGAAGGAATCCACAGCTTTTCTTCTGTTGAAACAAATACAAAACCTCTTCCCCAGAGTAACACAACTCCTTCCCTCCTTTGTGAAGTTAGAATATCCTTAATATAAACAGGCTGATTTAGTTCAGCAGTTTTCAAAAATAATCCTGTGTCTCTCAGCAGCTGTGTTATCTGTCTCATTGACATTTTAAAATTTTAAAGTCAATAAAGCATCTCTGGGAGATATCATCTCCCCCTTCTGTTCTATGATCATTTCCTTTAAAGTCCTGTTATATCTCTCCATAATTGCTAGTTAAGCAATTATGGAGATTGTAAGATATATCTGTCACATGTTTTATTCCAAAATGTCTAAAAAACTGTTGTATTCTAATGGATACACATGTTGAAGTATCATTAGCTTCAATCTGCAAAGGCAAAGTCTCTAATAAATATGCAATCTTGGAATCATATTTACGACAGAATCCCATTGGAATTCTGAATATGTATCAAGAGTATAGTATATCAACATGTATGCACATATCTTAATTCTCCAAACTCTACAAAGTGAAACATATAAGCTATTGTATGATGTTGCGCTAAGGTAGCATTAAGCATAATTTGTACTCTTAATTCAATATATTGCATCTCTCTGGATTGCCATTCTATTTCCTTAAGCCCTTGTGGATTTTTCTCATCTGGAACTACCTTTTATCTTTTGCTGTTATTTTAGATCCCAGATTTGATTCTTCTGAAGGTTTATTCTGGTTTAAAGAATTCTCTAACCTCTGTTCCATGGCCTCAGATCTAATATTCTTCCAGTCTTCTCTTTCTCTAAGTCTGTTTTATTTTGATCTCTTTTAAAAGGATATATAAAATTGTAATTGTTATTGAAAAAAATAATTATTTGTATGCTGATAAGAGAAACAAAATTATATAGGGTCCAAGTGCCTTCTTCTATCATTGTGTTTTTTCCAATTTTTTAACATAGAAAATATATTCTTTTTAATCTCTAACTCTCTCCTTATTGACTTAACTTTGTTATTTTCAAATTAAATATTTCTTCCTATAATTTTTTTGTACACAGTTTCTTATTTTTCTTTAGTACCTAAACACATTTTTAAGCATATTGTACATATTCAGAGATTTTTCTCAGTCTGGGCCTGGCTACTGATGCCTGCCACCGTTCTCTACCACGTAGTGCAGCCCAAGCCTTAAAGGGCCAAGCTTCTGACTATGACCTACCGTACTGGCAGAGGTGGTCCCTTAATACTGTGAGCCATTCGAAGGCTTTTCAGTGGTATCCGCCAGCTGCCACTGCCGCAGTGGCTGGCCCAGGAAACTGCGGACCCTGTCCACCATGAGAGGACTTGCCAGAGAGGCTGCTGTGTGTCCAGCACTTGTTTACTGAGCCCGCTCTTCACAGGCCCTTCAAGGATCCAGTAGTGGGTCGCCAGCCTTACTGTAGGACTCTAAAGGAACTGCGTTAGGCCTCTCTGAGGTTTCCTACTCTCACTGTTTGCGGGTTCCTAAGGCCAGAAGGATTTCTGCTGTTCCACTCACAGAGCAGAGTGCTAAACTGTCCTTCCAAGTGGTTCCTTGGGCTCTGAGCCTGAATTGTAGCATTACACTCAGAGCGCCATTGGCAACTTCTGCCTTTCCCACCTGGCCTCTTGGTTCCGTGAAACAAGGACTCTAAGACTTCATATGCTTGGGCCAATAGCTGTGGCTCATTTCCGCTAGCTCATACCTCAGTTTTCCCGTTTAAACTAGTCTAAGTCTTGCCACATGGTCAGTTACCTCTCGTCAGGTTTATGCATCTGTGACCATTAGCGCACGGGTGAATCTTTCCCATCTGCGTATTTTTCAGAATCCTATCTCTGTCTGCTTGATGTCCCACCATCTAACCCTGCCTCAGTTCATTGGTCATAGGCTGTTTATTGACAGGTGATGCTTCCATACAGTACAAGAGACTCTCTCTGAACCTTTGATAGCCTGTTACGCTGGAAAAAGCAAACCCGCCATTGCTACTGCCTTCTACACAGCAAACCTGTTATCTGCATTATCTTCCACTGGTAAGAGCTGTTGGCTGTCAGAGCTCTGCCTTCAGCCTTGGCTAGAAGGCTCATGCGACATACAGATTTGACAATTCTGTCACCCACTTATGAACCACCGAGGTTACAGCAGAGTCATAGGTTATTGGTAAAAGACTAAACACTGAGTTCCCATTGGCTGCCTCTCTATTGTTGGAGTGCTCCAGTGGAAGACATTCTGCTGTCCTTCGGGTTGTATGCTTTGCGAATTTGGACTGGTTTTTTTTTTTTTTGTCACGAGAGAGAGGGCTAAACCTTCCCTGGGATCCTCCACTACTTCCACATTTTTCATTAACACACTTAAGCAGCTCCTTCTAATTCTCTCCCTCCTGTTCTGCATGAACTAACTGCTGGCAGTTACCATGCCAACCCCAAATCCTGGGGTCCTGCTGCTCAATCACAAGCTATCATTAGCATATTTTTAATAGCACCTGATTGCCCTCCAAAGACCTTCTAGTCACTGAACTCCATTAGTTCACAGTGTCATGAGACTTGATTGCATATTTACTGTGTGGATTAAGAAGAGAATATGCCAAACTGCACAGCTAGTCTCCGTGCTGGGTCTTTCAGGAGTGCCAGGTTGGTTTCTTGGGTCTCATTTGAAGAGGAGAACATGGCAATTTTGTAACCCACTGAGGAATCAGTTCTTATGCCCTGGAGCTGACTTACCATAATGTGAAAGACTTTCATTGCTCTTAAAGGGAAGCGCAGTACTTTCCAGTGTTTAAGGAATTGGGCAGAGGCGCTATTGTGTTTGGTGATTTTCTAGTTTAAGCCAAACTAGATGGAGAAGGAAGCCAGGGCCTCTTCAGGAAGAGATTAGAGAAAGAAAGGTGAATTAGACGTTCTTGAAAATTAAAGAATGTTCTTTGAAAGCAAATAGTTAAGATCTGCTAAACTTAAGTTGCTTCTTAGAGGCCCTGAAAACTATCAGCCGCATTGAGATAAGTAGAATATTGGTACCTAAAGTGAAGACCAAAGGAAATTGAAAATCACAAATAAAATTTGAGTGAAACAAAGAAAAACAAACAAAATACATGTTGCCGTGTTAAAAAAGACTTTGGGAGCTCAGATGTTTGTGGGGACACTCCCGGTAAATCTAATGGTGATGGAGATGCCATCCAATGGAAGATGGGAGAAAGCAATGAGTACTCAGTATCAATAGTGTAAATATAATTGAAATTGGACTGTATTCCTAGACAGCAGCAACTCCAGGGCCACCATCTCTTCATAGAGCTAAAGAAGGTGAGTATGTATCTCTAAAAAAGAAAAGAAAAAAAAAACCTAACCAACCAAACAAAACCAATACCCTCTATTTATAAATTTTTGAACATCTAGTAATTGCACATTACAACACTGGGAAACAATGATAGAGTGCTTGCCTAGATCTCAGAGTTCAAGACAGTCGTGTGTGTGTGTGTGTGTGCTTGTACACACACACACACACACACACACACTTTAAAAATTCAGTATCATGTCTTATATTCAGGTCTTTAAAGTAGTTTTGCTTAGTATTTTTTTTGCCATTTTATTAAATTTAAATTGCCAAATAAAAATTGTGTCTGTGGTCACTATGTGATAATTTTATTTATGTAAGCATTGTGGAGACATTCAATCAAGTTAATTAACATTGTTTCATCAATGTATTTTCTTGTGTGATAGAAATGTAAAAAATTTATTCTTGTAGTAATTTTGCAACACATAGTATATTATTGTTAACTGCCATTACCAAACAATATAATACATCATTAAAACTTACTCTATTCCAACAGAAATTGTATTTTCATCAACACATTCCTGTTTCTTGTCCCATCCCTTCCTCCCTACAGCCAACCTTTGGTGGACATTTTTCAATCTTGAATTAGTTTTTGTATATAGTGGTAGGTAAGAATCCAATTTCATTTCTTAGCGTACAGATATATACTTTTACAAGAACAATTTATTGGAAAGATTCCCCTTTTCCTATTGAACGTTCTAGATACTCTAGTAAGAACCACACGATCATGCACGTGAAGGTTTATTTCTGTGCCTTCTATTCCATTTCACTGTTCCATATATCTGTCTCGATGGCTCTGCTACATAGATGTGATTACTCTTACCGTGTAATGAGTACTGATATCAAGGAAGGTGAGTTCTCTCTCTAGCTTGTTTTTCCCCAAGACTATTTGATTATTCTGATCTCCTTGAGATTTCACATAAAAATTTTAGGTGGACTTTTCTATTCATACATAATATGAAATTAGAATTTTTATAGGAATTAATTTGTGTAGTATTGACATCATAATGTTATGTTTTCCAACTTATTAACACAAGATTTATTTCGATTGACTTAAGCGTCCTTTGATCTCTTTCAGAAACATTTTGTTGTTTTCATTATACGGGCTTTCCGCTATTTGGATAAGTTAATTCTTAAGTTACTCTCTCCTCCCCTTCCTCCTCCTCCATCATCTCCCCTTCCCTCTTCCTTCCCCTCCTGTTCCTCCTCCTTCTATTCCTCCTCCTCTTCTTCTTCCTCCTCTTTTGCTCCTTTTCCTTCTTTTTATTCTTTAGTTCAGGATATCCTAAAACTCAATGTAGCCCAGGCTGGACTCTAGTCCATGAAGATCTTCCTGCCTCAGCTTCCTAAGATCTCAAGTGTGAACTACTGTATTTGGCTTTTTAGCTTTTCCGTTTTTAAGAATGAATTGTTCTCAAATAACCCCTTTTAGAATTTTCATTGCTAGTGTATCTAAAGTTAAATGATTTTGTTTTGAGGGTGTTTACTGCTACTATGCTGAATTTATTACCTTGAATAGGGTTTTTCAGGTGTGAGTGTCTGGGATGTTTTACATGTTAGAGAGCATCTAGAACAGAGACTACTTTCTCTTTTTCCATTTGGATGTCTTTCCTTTTTCTTGCGTAATTGTTTGTGTTGGATCTCCACATACTACACCAATGAGATGTAATGGGATGGGTACCCTTGGAGGTTCTCAGAAGAGTGTATAGTTCCTCCATCAATACAATTCTGTTAAGTAATTTTTCCTATTAGGATTTTATTATACCAAACTTGTTGTCTTTATACACAGTTTGCTGCTTTTCTCTTTTATATTCTGCAAGGATGATTTTTCTCAATTTCTATGCCTGTATCAATTGAGTTGATGTTTATTGACTTATCTTAATATGTTCTTTTGACTTTATTATCTCATAGGATCTCTTATTTTTCTCCTTTAATTTTTAATCTATTTGGGTCTTTGTGTCTAAAGTAAATCTCTTTACTTAGATTTCACATTTTGAGAGTTTTTTTTTTTTTTAGACAGGGTTTCTCTGTGTAGCCCTGGCTGTCCTGGAACTCACTCTGTAGACCAGGCTGGCCTCGAACTCAGAAATCCGCCTGCCTCTCCCTCCCAAGTGCTGGGATTAAAGGCGTGCGCCACCACTGCCCAGCTATTGCTCAGTTTTTACTGGCTGGAAATATTTTTCCTATATATTTTATATTTTTTCATCTTTTATTTCTTAACTCCATGTATTACTTCATGGTCAGTTTTGTATGTATATGGTGAAGTGTTTCAATCCCTTTTTATATCATTTTGGGGAGCCCCATAGCTATTTTCCTTGTGGTTACTATGGAGATTGCAGTTGACATTATCATTTGAATTTATACAAGTATAATTTGAATAACATAAAAAAATACTGGATTTTTTTGGTGTTTTTGTTGTTGTTTTTACAATTTTGCAATCCTTTAGTTGATATTACAAAACTATATTTTACTCTTGTACAAATCCCAGACATGAACTGGTAACTCCTTTAAAGGTATTCATCACAAAACATGTATTAATAAAATGTGGAGTTTCAAACCAAAATTATAATTGCATTTGTTTTACAGTACCAATTATTTTTAAAATAATTATCTGTTCAGTTATGTTAGACTACTTATATAACTTAAACTATAATTTTAAAATGTTAGGCTGCTCAGTAAGCAATACAGAGTTAGAAAACGGAGTAAAAACCTGTAACTCTAATGCTCACAGAGCTAAGCCAACCTTCATAATTTTGAGTTCAGCCTGAACAATATGGTGAGACATCATAGAAAATATAAATAAATGAGTAAAAACATTACAGGTTATTGTTAATAATAATACAGATTCAGATAATTGAAATTCAAAGTATTTCAAATTGCTATTTGCTATCTTTTCTTTTAACTCAAAGATGCCTGTGGACTTTCTCGCAGAGCTGACTTTGCCAGTTTTAATTTATCCGAGAATGTTTTCATTTCCCTCTCAGGTTTTTTTGTTTTGTTTTTGTTTGTTGTTGTTGTTTGAGACAGGGTTTCTCTGGGTAGCCCTGGCTGGCCTTAAACTCAGGCAGATCAGTCTGCCTCTGCTTCTGGAGTACTGGGATTAAAGGCTTATGCCACCACTGCCCAGCTCCACCTAAGTTTTGAAAGGAAGTCTTGACAGATGTAGGCGTTATTAGTTGATAACTTCCCTTTTTCCTAAGCACTTTGAATATATTGTCTTTGCGTGTCTTCTAGAGTTTAAAGTTTTCAAAGAGACATTTGCTTATCCTTGAGAGTCCCACACATGTGATAAATCGCTATTCTCAACTGCTTTTTAATTTCTTTCGTTATCTTTGATTATAAAGACTCTTGGTATAAGTCTCTTGGTTTGCCTGACCTGGAGCTCTTCATGTTTCTTAGATGTTTTTATTTGTAGTAAAGTTTGTGAATTTGTTTCAACCATCATTTCTTTAAACATTCCCCCTCCTCTTCTTCCTCCTCCTTCTCTTCTTCCTCCTCTTCCTCCCTCCTCTTCCTCCCTCCTTTTCCTCTTCTTCCTTCTCCTCCTCCTTCTTCTGAAATTACCGAAAGTGTATAAGCTGCACTTTTTCATGGTATCCTACAGTCAGTTAGGACTGACTTCACTTTTCTTCAATATTTTCTTTCTATTCATCACATTTGATTATTTCCTATTTTTAAGTTCACTGATCCTGTCTTTAGCACAGTCCAGTTGCTGCCGAATCTACCTAGAGCACTCACTACTCAGTCTGTTGGAGTTCTCATCGTTGGGTGTTCTTTCTCGTGTCTCTGTGGGTTTTGTGTTTCTTTGTCAGTGTTCCTATTTCACCCATATTTCACTTTCTTCACCATTTCCACATCTTAGTTTGTATCTTTGAACATTCTTTAAGGTACTTATCTTTAATGCTTTGTCTAGGATAATTATTTTTCAGAAATGATTTCTGTAAATTAGAGGTTTATGATTTGAAATTTTCTATGATTTTCTGTTTCTTCATGTGCCTTGTGATTTTTGTTTAAAAAAGGGATATTTAGGTGTAATATTCTAACAGTGAGAGAATCAAATTATTTCCATTCCTATGAGTTTTATAGATCTGATTATTGCTTATTATTATTATTTATGCTAAGGACTCAACTGAAATACAAATTTAAGCAATTATTGGCTTTTAAGCAGTTGTTTGAATATTTCCCTTGACATATATGGTCACACTATAGATTTCTTTATGTATAGAGTTGTTTTATTTTTAATATACTTTTCTCTTACTGAAAGTTGATTTATTTCATGATGTAGTCTGCTTACAGTTTCCCTTCCCTGTACTTCCTCCAGGTTCTAATCATGCCCCTCCCCTCCAGATTCATGACCTTTCTCTCTCTCATTGGAAAACAAACACATGTCTAAGGGACAATAATAAAATAAAATAGAACAAAATTGGAATAGGACAAAATAAACAGAAAGAAAAGAGCACAAGGAAAGATAAAAGAAACAAATATAGACAAAGAAACCCACCCATTTTCATACTCAGGAATCCCATGAAAAACAGAACCAGAAGCTATATTATACACATAAAACTGTAAGGTAGAACAAATAATAAATACAATAAAGTTTTAAAAAATTTCAGACACAACATTATGAGACAAGAAGCCTACAAAGATGTTGTTGAGTTCATTTTCTGTTGGCCATCTACTTCCCAGCATGGAGCCTATAAGGGTAGTTTGTTTCCTCCCTTGGAAAAAACTAATTTTTTATTTTCAAGTGGTTATCATTTGGAGATTACTTCTGGGTTAGGGATGGGGGTGTATGTCCACTTCTCCCTTCAGTTCTAGGCCCCTCTTGGGTTAGACCCATGCAGGCCCTGTGTATGCTGTCTCATTCTATGTGAATTCATATGTGTATCAGTCCTGTTGTGTATAGAAGCCCTTGTTTACTTGGTGCCCATTAGTTCCTCTGGCTCTCAGACACTTCTGCTGCTTCCTCTTCAACAGGGTTCCCTGAGCCCTGAAGGAAGGGATTTGATGGAGACATTCTTTTTAGAGCTATCTGGTTCCAGGTCTCCTGCTCTCTGCACATTGCCTGACTGCACATCTCTGTATTTGCAAGAGGAAACTTCTCTGATGATGGCTGAGCAAAGCAGCAATCTGTGAGTATAGTGGAATGCCACTAAGAGTAATTTTATTGCGATATTCCTTTAGGAGTATTTGGTTTGCCCTTAGGTCCCTGGGCTATCAAGTCTCAGCTTCTTGGCCATGAGGTTTGGGTTCCGTCTCCTGGAGTGGGCTTAAATCAAATCACATATTGGTAGGTTACTCCCAAAAGATCTGTGCCACCATTGCTGTAGTATATCTTTGCAGTCAGAGTACCATTGTAGATCGATGGTTTTGTAGGTGGGTTGGTGTTTACATTTCTCCTTTGGTAGGGTACAGAGTACCTTCTGGGACCAAGAGCAATAGCCAGTAGGGGTAGAAGCTCTAAGCAAGAACTAGGTTGACTTTTCAGTATTCAGTGAGTTGTATAGGTGTGGTTTTAAGCAATAGGGCCCTGCTGTCAGTTTATGGACAGCAACCTATAGCCTTTGCGACAGCCCTGGATGTGAGCCCATGAATGCCGTTGCTCAATAACTTAATTAGATGGAATCCATTCCCAGTATTGGAAGCTTTATTTGGTGCTAAGAGATACCCAGTTGGGAATCTGTGTTTCCCATTCTTTGGTTATTTCATTTAGATTGACTTCATATTATGTATATAATTTAGGAAGTTTCTACTATATTAGGTATCCATATGACTCCTCAAATTCTCCTAAATTTTAGCTACCCCTACTTGTATTCTCTCCCTTGTCCTGCTCTTTTCCACTTCCTCATTTGATCATCCTGCTCCAATGTCTCTGTCCATCCATAACTATCTATTTTATTTCCCCTTCCTAGAGAGAGCTGTATTCCTAGTCCCTTATTCCATACCAACTCTATGGATTTTTGTGGATTGTAGCTTGTTTATCTCTGATGTAACAGCTAATACCCACAGATAAATGAGTATATACCATATTTGTCTATCTGGGTCTAGGTTACCTCACTCAGGATGGTTTTTTTTTTCTAGTTCTATCCATTCACTTGTGAATGTCAATTCATTTTTTTTAATGTCTGAGTTGATATTTCCTGAGTTGGTATAAGTGTACCATATTTTCTTTATTCATTCAGTTATTTATGGACATCTAGGCTGTTTGAATTTCTAGATAATATTAGTAGAGCAACAATGAACATGACTGAACAAGTGTCTTTATAGTGAATGCAGTGTCCTTTGAGCATATGCCCAAGAAAAGTACAGCTAGATCTTGAGATGGATGCCCATATTCCTGAGAAACTGACACATCAATTACTATAATGGCTGTATGAGTTTGTATTCCCACCAGCCATGAATGAGTGTTCTCCTTACTCCACATCTTTACTAACATGAGCTGTCACTTGTTTTATAGATTTTGGTCATTATGATTCGTTTAAGATGAGGTATCAAAGTAGTTTTAATTTGCATGTATTTCTTTGATGTCTAAGGTTGTTGAACATTTCTTTGAGTGTTTCTCAGTCATTTGATATTCCTCTACTGAGAATTATGTTTAGATTTGCACCCCGTTTTTAAAATTGGGTTTTGTTTTCTTGATATTCAGTTTCTTGAGTCCTTTACATATGTTGGATATATCAGATGTATAGTTGGTAATTTTTGTTTTCCATTTTGTAGCCTGTCCCTTTGTCCAAATCATTGTGTCCTTTGCCATGCAGAAACTTTTCAGTTTCATATGGTTCCATTTATTAGTTGTTGATCTTAGTGCCTGCACTAATAGTGCTCTATTCAGAAAGCCTTTTCCTGTGTCAATAAGTTCAAGGCTATTCCTTACTTTCTCTTTTATCAGGTTCAGTGTACATGATTTTATGTTGAGATCTTTGATCCATTTGGAGTTGAGTTTGTGCAGTGTGATAAGTATAGATCTATATGCATTTTTTCTACATGATTCCATTTGATCAGTACCATTTGTTGTTCTTATTTTAGTGTTTATTTGTGGCCTTTTTACAAAAAAAAATGCCCAAAGCTGTGTGAATTTATGTCTATGCATCAGTTCAATCCCATTTATCAACATGCTTGTTTTTGTGCTAATCCCATGCTGTTTTTACTGCTATAGCTTTGTAGTACTGCTTGAAATTAAAAATGGTTATACTGCCAACAATTCTTTTAATATTCCAGATTGTTTTAGTTATCTTTCATTTTTTTCTTGTTTGTGTTTTGTTTTGCTTTTCATATGAAGCTGAAAATTATCCTTTCAAGATTTGTGAAGAATTCTGTTGAAATTTTGATTGGGATTGTACTGAACCTGTAGATTGTTTTTGGTAAGAAGGCCACTTTTTTTGGTAAGAAGGCCACCTTTTTTGGTAAGGAGGCCACTTTTACTATGTTAGTCCCATTGATCCATGAGCATGGGAGATCTTTTCATCTTCTGATATCTTCCTTCAAGTTACTTCTTCAAGGACTTGAAGGTTTGTTTGCTTTTCTAATCATAAAAGTCTTTCACTTGCTTGATACCCCAAGACGTTTTATATTATTTGAGTTTGTTGTGAAGGGTGGTGTTTCCCTGATTTCTTTCTCAGACCATTTGTCATTTGTATACAGGAGAGCTACTGATTTTGTGTGCTTATATTGTACCCAGCTATTTTGCTGAATGTGCTTCTAGGCTGTAGGAGTTTCCTGATGGAATTTTTAGGATAACTTATGTATTTAATTATATCAACTTCAAATAAAGATACTTAGAATTCTTCCTTTTTCTTTTATATCCCTTTTATCTTCAGCAGTTGCCTTATTGCTTCAGCTAAGACTTCAAGTACTATATTGAATAGGTCTCGGAAAAGTGGACAACATTTTCTTGTTTCTTATTTTAGTCAAAATGCCCGAGTCTCTTTGTGTTTAGGTTGATATGGGCTATGGGCTTGCTGTAAATTGCCTTTATTATATTAAGGTATGTCTCTTGTATCCCTACTCTCTCCAAGACTTTATACAAAAAAGTGTGGAATTTTATTGAAGGCCTTTTATGCATCTAATGAGATGACCATGTGGCTGTTGCCTTTCAGTTTGTTTATATGGTGAATTGAATTTATCAGTTTACATATGTTAAACAATTCCTGTGTCTCAGATGCTTACTATGTCATGCTGAATGATCTTTTTGATGTGTTTTTAGGTTCTGTTTGCAAGTATTTTATTAAGAATTCTTGCATCTATGTTCATAAGGGGAATTGTTCTGTATTTCTCTTTCTGTGTTGGGTCTTTATGTGGTTTAGGATTCCATAAAATGAATTGGACAATGTCTCTTGTGTTATTATTTTGAAGAATAATTTGAGAAGTATTGGCATTTACTTTTCTTTGAAATATAATAAAATTCTTCACTAAAACCTCTGGCCCTGTGCTTTTTGGTTGGTAGGCTTTTAATCACTGCTTCTATTTCACTAGGGGTAATAGGTCAGTTTAAATTGCTTATCTGATCTTGATTTAATTTTGGCAAGTGATACATATCAAGATAAGTATCCATTTCTTTTAGAATTTCTAATTTGTTGGAATACTGGTTTTTAAACTAGAATTCTCTAGATTTCTTTGATATCTATTGCTGTGCCCCATTATTATCTCTAATTGTATTAGTTTGCATCTGTTTTCTCCTTCTTTTAGTTAATTTGACCAATTGCTACCTATTTTCTCAATGAATTAACTCTTTGTTTTGTTGAATCATTGTATTTTTTTTGTTTTGTTTTTCGTTTTTGTTTTTTTTTGTTTTGTTTTGTTTTTTTTTACTGATTTTAACCCTGCCTGAGTTTGATTATTTCTTGCCATCTACTCCTTTTTGGTGTGATTTCTTTTTGCTCTAGAGATTTCAGGTGTGCTATTAAGTCACTAGTATGAGATCTCTCCAACTTTTTTTTTTAATGTATGTGCTTAGTGCTATAAATTTAGTGAATTATGTATGCACTTAGTACTTGAACCACCTTCATTGTGTCCCATAAGTTAGGGTATGTTATATATTTCATTTTCTTTTAATTCTACAAAGTATTAAATACCTTTCTTATTTTCTGTCCTTGCCCATTTTTTATTCTGTAGTGAGGTGCTCTGTTTCCATGAGTTTGCATGGTTTATGCTGTTGTTTATATCCAGCTTTAATCCATGGTAGTCAGATAGAATGCGTGGTATAATTTCAATTTTCTTATATCTGCTGAGATTGGTTTATGACCAAGTATGTGGTCATTTTTGAAAAAGTTCCATGAGATGCTGAGAAGAGGGTATTTTCTTTTGTGATTGGGTGAAATGCTGTGTAATATCTGTTCGGTCCATCTGATTTATAACTACAGTTAGCTCCAGCATTTCCCTATTTAGTTTTTGTCTCCATCACCTGCCTGTTGGTGATTGTTAAGAACTCAGTGTGTGAGAGTCAATATGTGATTTAAGCTCTAATAGTGTTCTCTTATGAACTTGGATGCCCTTGTGTTTGGTGCATAGATTTTGACAATTACAATGTCCTCTTGGTGGATTTTTCCTTTGTTGAGCATGTGACATTCTTTCCTACCTCTTCTGGTTAACTTTAGTTTGAAGTCTATTCTGCTAGATATTATAATGGCTACACTGACTTGATTCTCATGTCCATTTACTTGGAATATCTTTTTCCACCATTTATCCTGATATGATTTCTATCTTTGATGTTAAGGTGTGTTTCTTGAATGCATCGGAAGGATGGATCCTATTTTGTTGTCCATTCTTTTTCCCTGTGTCTTTTTGCTGAAGGAATTGTGGCCATTGATGCTGAGAGTTATCAGTGAGCAGGGTTTTGTTGATTCCTGTTATTTTGTTCTTGTGGTGTACATGTATGTGCTTGCATGTGTGCATGCATGCGTGTGTGTATGTGTCCCTCTATTTTGATGGCCTAGGATTATTAATTCCTTGTGTTTTGAAGGGTGTGGTTAACCTCTTCAGGTTTAAGCTTCTCTTCTAGAATCTTTGATGGAGCTGAATTTTGAAATAAATATTGTTCATGTTTGGTTTTATCTTGGAATGTAATTCTTTCTCTATCTATTGTGATTGAAAGTTCTGCTGAGTATAGTGGTCTGGGCTGCCATCTGTGGTCTATTAGAGTTAACAGAACATCTGTCCAGAGTATCTTGGCTTTTAGAATCTCTATTGAGAATTCAGGTGTAATCCTTCTTATGTTACTTTTTCTTTTCTCTTTGGAGCTTTTAATATTCTTCTGCTATTGTTCTGCACATTAAGTGTTTTTATTATTATGTGCTGAGGTGAATTTTATTTATTTGTTTGTTTGTTTTAGTATTTGATGTTCTGAATGCTTCTTTTTAGGTACCTTCTTACTTAACTTAGGGAAACTTTTTTCTGTGGTTTTGTTGAAAATATTTTCTGGACCTTCACCTTGGATCCTTCTCCTTTCTTGATTCCTACTATTCACAGATTTGATATTTTCATACTGTCTCAGATTCCATGATTTTTTTTTTAATTTAGCATTTACTTTGACTGAGCTGCACATTTTTCCATCTTGTCTTCAATGTCAGAGATTTTTCTCTTCTATTTCTCATGTTCTGTTTGTGAACCTTGCCTTTGACTTTCCTGTTCAAATTCCTATTTTTTTTTATTTCTGGATTTCTCTCAGTTTGAGCTTCATTTATTGCTTCTATTTCCACTTTCCGATGTTGAATTGATTTATTTATCTCCCTCCACTGTTTGTGTTTTCATAGATATTTTAAAGTGATTTATTCATTTCCTCTTTACAGACCTCTGTCACATTCATAAAGGCTATTTTAAGGTCCTTGTCTTGTGCTTCAGCTGTGTTGCATTTCTCAGGGCCTTAGGTAGTAGGTTTGCTGGACTTTAGTGGGGCTGCTATTGGTTGTGCTTTTAAGCTGTCATCCACACATCTGGGTTTTCAATTATTGTAATTTTGGGTGCTGATATGTGCTGGTCTAATCTTTGTTGCATAGGTGTTTTCTTCCTTGGTTTCTGTTGCCTTTTCTGGTTCTTAACAGAGTGTAATGACTGTGTGTTCCCTGGGAGGGGGTGCTTCTGGGATCCTGTTATGTGTGTCCACTGGGGGTTCTGGGCACAATATATTTCTATGTATTGGGAGCTGATTCTTAGGAATGCAAATGTATTAGGGCATTCTTAGAAATGGAGAAGTGCTGACGGGTTCCACAGGAGGCAGGAAAGCAGGGTGTTTCACCAGAATCTGCTTAGTGTCTGGGGAATAGGGCAGAGAGCAAAGACAAGCTCATCTGCTTGCTTTGCTGTTCTCCTGGCATGCTTGGCTGGTGGGTGTCCAGGGAATGCCTGATAGAGATGGGAGCTGGGATAAGGACATGTGTTGGGGGAGGGAAGGTTGAAGGAGATCTGTGGGATCCTCTGGAGACAGGGGCAGAGGAGAGGAGGCTGTAGCTGAGGGTGAGACTGAGGGTTTAGATTTGGAAAAGAGGAGGGAGACGCTGACCACCTCCATATCTTTACCTCTGAGAGCAGAAACAAGCTTTCAAGTCTTCTCTCAGAAGATTCAGCCATCAAAAGTCCACAGAGTTGTAAAACAGTCGCAGTTGGATTCTGCTAGTGCAGGTTCTGTCCACAGTTTCCTCATTCTTTCTACTGTGTTATTTTCATAGAGTTCTCTTAAAGGTAAATCATGTTAAGTCTTTGAACTGAGATATCATTAAAATATTGAACCTGACCTGAGAGCTTCCTCCATGAAGACTAACTTTAATGATACCAAAAGGCATTATGCAAGTTTCCAGGAAAGCAAAGCAATCAACATTTCTATCTAGTTATGATGCTTATGAACCACACACATGACACAGTATCTATCCCTAAGGGTGCAGTAGTGGCATGCATAGCTTTGTAGTAACCAACAGCTCTTTAATTGGACTGAAGACAAGAGGAAAATTATGCCTAGTACTGGAAACCTAGCCAACTACCCAGAGACAGTAAAGGGGAACCTACAACTGCCTTTTTACTAAGTCAGCATAATTCCTATGTTTTAAATATTTATATTACAGCTAGATAAGTATAAGTATAATCTATATTTATACTTTATAAAGAAATTTCTCCTTGCAACAAGTGGAGACCAGTAGAGAAAATCACAACCAATGAGATTTCAGAGAACAAAGAACCACGTTGTACCCAGCCTCAACTTACACAGCTACAAAACAGTTCCTGCATCTAAGGCTCGGGGATCATAGATGAAAAGGGAAAGATTGTAAGAGCCAGAGGAGCAGGAAATTTGCTGTGAGGCTTGTCTCCTAGAAATATTAGAGAAACAACTGCCAAAACAAACCATGAGTAGGGATGACACCAATAGACAGACATGGTAACATGGGAGGAGTACATCTTGTGGGATCTCAGCCCTAAACAATGAACAATAGACTGTAGCATGTAGTTTTATGCTCTACCTGACCTTAGCTCCAGGAAGTGACCACTCTACCAGCCCTTTCCTAGTTTCCCTTAAATCCTCAGATAAAAGATACAGACACAGAGTTGTTCAATTCCAACTTGTCTTCTTGGCACAATTACTGGGCACTACTATCTCCTGCCTGGAAACTGTGCCCTTATCTATATTCTTATCTCTGTGCCTCCCTCCCATCTGCCCTAATCTTCAGTGGCCAGTCCCATCACGGATGCCAAACATCCATGACCACTCACCTGTAGTAGTGGCCCCAGGCCCAGCTCCTCCTGAGACCTCTCATGGCTGCTGAACTCTTCTCTCTCCAAAGCATTGGAAAAAAAAAACCTTCCCTTCTCTGTCTGTGTGTCTCCCTCTCTCCCTCCAGGGACCCGGAAGTCCCACCTGTCCTTTCTGCCCAGCAATTAGCCCATGGCTTTCTTTACTAACAGATATCACGAACCAATTGGGGAACAGGAACTTAGCATCAGAACTGCTCCCTACAAGAGACAGTCAAGGAATGCTGAGAGTAGAGGAAATAGTCTTGCCCAGAGAAAACCCTCCAAATTGGTTATACAATACCAAATGGTCAGCCCTGAAGTCACACACATATGAGTAACATTTTACAGACTGAGCAGGATATATTTACGTATTTAGGAACACACACAAGACATACATACATACATACATACATACATACATACATACACAGGCATACACATAACACAGGCACACACACAGAGACATACACACAAATACAGGTATACACACACACATACACATATGCACATAACAATTAAAGAACAATATTTAATAGAAAGAGTATCTGTGGTTAGATGCTAATATACCACCATAGAAACATTTTCCAAAGCCTAGGCTTTTGCTCTACATAAGCAAGCAATTGCCAAAAAAAGTGGGAAGGATGATGAGTGGGCTATACATTCAAAAGGCAATCAAAACAAAATAGAGCAAGGTATGATTGACTGGGATGCTCACAGGAGAGATATCACTTGATCTGTCATGCAGAGGGCTGTTGGATTTGAGAAACAGTAGAGATTAACGGGGACATTTTTCTGGGTAGAAGGCACAATCAGAGTGCAAGTCAAGGACAGGGTTTGGGAAGATTTCTTTTCCGTTGGGCAGACTGAGCCATCATAAAGACAGTGCTGAGGAACGTAAATAAATACGAACACAAAGACAGACATTACTGCTTACTTACAATACTTCACTGGGTCTTAGAGGCACTATAAATTGAGTTTATCTTGGGAATGCAGATTCAGGTATTTGGCTAAGGCTGCCAGAAATGCTGACAGTTTAAAAAGCATTTCTTGGTGTTCACAGTATTTGCTTAAACTATATTCAAATGGACACATTCACCCCCAATTTTCTCCAGAAGACTTGCTCATTTAAGTCTAATTTTATTTCTTCACTCATTTTTATTACTTCTCTGTGTTGCCATTGTGTTAATAAATTGGCAGTTTAATTTTGAATTCCATTTATAAGTTTTAGGTCTCTAATTGGAACTTTTTTCAAGAGTTCAAACATTTATTTGTCTACATAGAAAATTACAGATGTCATCTCTGACTTTGGTGGTATGTTGTCCTCCAGTGTTGGATGGTCTCAACATTAATTTAACTGGTCAATAATTAGAGTAAGCATTATTATAGTCTGCACACTGATAGAGACGTTGGATCTTTTAAGTATTCACACACACACACACACACACACACATTTTTAAACTAGACCTGATTATTCTCTTGTTCCTACAGAAATGCTTAACAGCCTTCCCAGGCAGTCATGAGGAGAGCAACACCATAGTGTTAGTTCATGTACAACCAAGGAATTCCTTGTGAGGAATGTGCAGCTGTGGACCAGGGTTCCAGAAGGATGTCAACAGGGTATAGGACAATCAACAAAGAGAATGCTAATTAAAAATCCAGTTAAATGCAAAAGAATAATAAATCCAAAAGTTGGTCAATCTGGTTGGACTGAACAGGACAGGAGCCAAAGTATCAAAATAAAAAGGGTCAGAATCGGGTGACTGGAAACAGAGCCAACTCAGGAAGTTACCCTGGAAGTTGGAGACGTTGCTCTTGCAACATTTTATGCACAGGTTGGTGGAGCCAGCTGAACAGGGCTCTTGATCTGAGAGTATCATCCAGGTTGGATGGATTCAAGTCATCTGATGGGAAGGTAACAGTACCAAGATGGTTTTAAGCACTAGCTTGCCAGTGTAGTCTGGCCTGTCAGCTGAAAGAGCTGTACAAACTTCCATGCTCTCAAGAATGAGAACATTCACACACACACACACACACACACACACACCATCTGCATACAGCACCTGAAATTTTGAGCTAACACTTCTTTCCTATCCAGCCAGAACTCTCTTAATCTTTGCAAATCTATTCTTGGTAAATGTGTTGAAAATATTAATCTGCTCCAGACAATATGTGAAGAGAGTAAACAGCTAAGCCAAAGTTCCAGAGCACTTATCCTTCCTCAGCAGTGACAGGTACCCATAAGCCTTCTTCAGGGAGGAAATGAGTGTCCTCATGTCCCTAGATTAATTGCCCAAACATGGGAAAATGCTTATGCTGTGGGTGTGTTGTACTGTAAAAATCAAATACACTGACCAGGATCTAAGACAGAGTAAAGTGCATGCCAAGTTTGTCCATGGTAGCACAAACTTGCCTTAGCTGCTTCCTGAAGATAGGAGCTGGAACTCTCCTGGGTAAAGCTGACTGAGCTCACAGGTTTCACCCTTGGCCTCCTTTGTTTATCTCCAGACCAATGAAGCGTTCAGTCTAGACCGTACAGTATTTCCAATGGCTCTGTCAGTTCTTTCCCAAGCATCTGGTTTTCCTCAGCCATCCCCCCCCCCGACCCCCCGTGACTCACCCTGCATGGCCTTGTGCTAGGATCCAAGAACTTCTGTGGAATGTCCTACCCTGTGCGTGGGTCACTGAAGACATCTGTTGAGACCTGGGACCTGGCCTCCAAGGTGGCTTATAAACCAATACGAATGAGCATATTTTTGTAGATAAAGAATGTGCGACATTTGACTGTGACTCGGTACTTGACTTCAGGGCAGCCAGGATGCATGCTCCTCTCTCGAGTTCCTCCTGAGAATGTCTTACAGTGGAAGCATGAAGGTCCTAAAAGAGGCCTCAGCCACCATGTTTACAGTCCCATAGCTTTCATGCCCTTTATACCACAGCACGTGTTACTTTTGTTTTTCCTTATTTTCTAAAATGTTTAAATCCCCACCAGTGAACAAGTCTTCATTGAGATTCATTGATTATCAGCAGTCTGAGTGTGCTGTGCTAACTGCCTCAGCAGAGGTAGCCACAAAAGCTCTGATATAATGTGTAACTATACATTGATATCAAGATAGATGTGAATGATATTGATGATTGATGTAGGTGATGATAGAGACAGAGACAGAGATAGAGAAATAGACATAGACATACTTATATGTATAGACAGACAGATAATAGATAGATAGATAGATAGATAGATAGATAGATAGATAGATAGATAGATTGATAGATTGAATCTCCTGGGAATAATCAAGCTTTTATTTTGCACAAACTAAGCTTGCATCCATTAAAAAACAAATACCAAGATATGATTATAGGGCAAAAGGGGACATTATACAAATAAGGAAGCGATTTGTCAAGTCCAAAATGAGCTGACAAAAATGCCCCATGTAGAGGAACATCAAACAACAGGGGATGGATGATGTGTCCCTAGACCTAAATTGTATGTGGCAGTCACATTGTTGGAAATGGAGTTTGGATGCTTTAGAAAGAGCTTTGTACTGGGCTTTGTAGGTAGGTAGGGCAGAAATTGAATGTTGAGTGTATAGTAAAGCCTTGTTCTAGTTCAAATCAGCCATCCAAAAGAGATAACCACCGACTTCGGGAGATTGTGAGCCCTGAAGCAGTGTGGTCCTCTTTACTCTCTTAGAGATCTGCCACACTACCTTACCGCTGAATATAGATACCAATAAAAACAGCCATGATAAAGGCATTGTAAATTTACTCTGTACTCAGAGTAAAGATCACAAAAGTATTGATGTTCTTAATCTAAACTACAAGATACAGGCAATCCAGTTATTCATAAGGTCACTGGCATACTGCACAGAGCAGTTCTAAAGTCCTACACCTGGACATTCTGAGCTTACCTTACAAAAGAACAAACACTGAGATGATTTTCAGGGGAGAAGAAGCATTATACAAATAAGGAAGCTATTGTTTCAGTGTGGCCAGTGGGAGATGGGAGGTTATGAAAAGTTACTTGGAACTCTCTTGTGGGAACCAGGGAGTGGAGAGTGTGGAGCAGGGTTTACAGTAAGAGAAGAGCTAGATATGCTGGTGACAGGTGAGCATGTTGTCACTCATACATATCATTTGTGCTAGAACTCTGCCTGAATAAGTGCTGCTGCCTTCACTCCTCTGTCAGGTTCACCACGAAACAAGTAATGAGATGGCCTTGCTTAGCCATATCAACAAATCTGTGTCCTGATACATAGTAGGCACTGTGTTGATAATGAATGTATGGGGACACAGATGGCCCTGGTTCCCAAGAGCTTACACATTGAAAGAAGGGACACAAAAAGATTCAGTCTATTGCTAGTGATGTGCATAGAATTCTACAGAAACATTTACCAAGGGGCTGTCCTAAGATTTGCATATGTGTGTGTGTGTGTGTGTGTGTGTGTGTGTGACCATATGAGACATTCTATAGGCAGTGTCTGTTACTTAGGAATTGAAAAATGGTTAATAATTAGCTAAGAAACATTAAGGCCTAGTATAAAGAGCTGGGAAGGTAGTTTGATTGGCAAAGTTCTTGTCATGTAAGTATGAGGACAGCAGTTCAGACCCAACTCTAGTTTAGAAAAAAGGGAATAAACATTTCCTGTTAGAGGATGTGTCAGACATACTATCAAACCTCCTTCTAAATATTTAAGTTTGTACCTATAAATTTGTGCCACTCTTTTCTAAAATGTCATAATAAAATCCTTTATATGTTATTAATATATGCTTATAAAAGCTTAATGAGAATCAGCACAAGGATTTTGTTCTTTGGGTTGGGGGTTTTGAGACAGGGTCTCACTTTAGAGCCCAGGCTAGTTTGGCACTATGTACATAGAGTCAATATCTACTTTTGAATTCATTGTACCTTAGTCATCTTTCACTTTCTAAATCAGTGGTTGCTTTCTTTGGAAGAAAATGTTAAGAATTTCAAAAGACTTTGACATTGTAGTCTATATTTTCTGGAATGTAGGTCAAAGTGAGCATTTCCCTCTAGATCATTTTCATGACATTTTATTTGTGATTATGATTTTAGATTGTCTAAATTGAAAATTTATGTTATAAACAGATGCTTAAATGTGGACTATTTTATCAGATAGACAAAAGAAGAAGTAGAAAATTATGAAGTCTTATTCAGGAATCTCATAAACCATAATTTCTACAAGATGTTCACAATGAAGTTACTGTATTTATCAGACACTTTTTTTTTCATTTATCATTTTTTGTTTTGTTTTTGTTTTTCAAGACAAGGTTTCTCTATGTAGCCTTGGCTGTCCTGAAACTTTTTTTATTTTTATTTTTATTTTTTTATTATGTTCAACACAATATATATTTTTATACCAATCATAAAAATGATGGACATCCTTTGGCGACCTCTGTTCCAGGATCGACTGCACTGAGGAGACAGCAGCAAGTCCTGGGTACCCCACCACACCCGAAAGACAAGATCTGGATTTAAAATCACTTCTCATGATGCTATTAGAGGATTTCAAGGAGGACACAAATAAATCTAACGAAGAATTACAGGAGATCATGAATCAACGATTAGAAGCCCTTACAAAGGAAACACAAAAATCGCTTAGAGAAATGCAGGAGAACATGGGTCAACAGATGGAGGCCCACAAGGAGACAACACAAAAATCGCTTAAAGAAATGAATCAACGGGTAGATGCACTTTCAAAGGAATCACAAAAATCGCATAAAGAAATGAAGAAGAATATGGGTCAACAGATGGATGCCCATAGGGAGGCAACACAAAAGTTACTTAAAGAAATGAATCAATGGATACATGCCCTTACAAAGGAAACATGAGAATTGCTTAAAGAAATGCAGGAGACGATGGATCAACAGATGGAAGCCCATGAGGAAGAAACACAAAAATCACTTAGAGAAATACAGGAGAACTTGGGTCAACAGGCAGAAATCCTGAAAGAGGAAACACAAAAATACCTTAAAGAAATACAGGAAAATACAAACAAACAAGTGAAGGATCTCAACAAATCCATCCAGGATCTAAAAAAGGAAGTAGAAACAACTAAGAAATCACAAAGGGAGACAACTTTGGAGATAGAAAACCTAGGGAAGAAATCAGGAGTCATAGATGCAAACATCAACAATAGAATACAAGAGATGGAAGAAAGAATCTCAGGTGCTGAAGATACCATAGAAAGCATTGACTCAACAGTCAAAGAAAATGCAAAATGGAAAAAATGTGTAACCCAAAACATCCAGGAAATCCAGGACACAATGAGATGACCAAACCTAAGGATTATAGGTATAGATGAGAGTGAAGATTTGCAACTTAAAGGGCCAGTAAATATCTTCAACAAAATTATGGAGGAAAACTTCCCTAACCTAAAAAGAGAGATGCTGATGAACGTACAAGAAGCCTACAGAACTCCAAACGACTGGACCAGAACAGAAATACCTCCCGTCACATAATAATCAAAACATCAAATGTACTATACAAAGAAAGAATACTAAAAGCAGTAAGAGAAAAAGGCCAAGGAACATACAAAGGAAGACCTATCCGAATCACATCAGACTTCTCACCAGAGACTACGAAAGCCAGAAGATCCTGGGCAGATCTCATGCAGACACTAAGAGAACACAAATGCCAGCCTAGACTACTCTACCCAGCAAAACTCTCAATCAGCATAGATGGAGAGACCAAGATATTCCATGATAAAACCAAATTTTCACAATATCTTTCCACAAACCCAGCCCTGCAAAGGATAATAGGTGGAAACTACCAATACAAGGAGAGAAACAACACCCTGGAAAAAACGAGATAGTAACCTTCTTGCATCAAACCCAAAAGTAGATAACCACTCAAACACAAAGATAGCGTCAAGAATAGCAGGTGGCAATAATCACTATTCCTAAATCTCTCTTAATATCAATGGTCTCAATTCCCCAATAAAAAGACATAGACTAACAGACTGATACGTAAACAGGACCCAGCATTTTGCTGCATACAGGAAACGCACCTCAGTGTCAAAGAAAAACACTACCTCAGAGTAAAAGGCTGGAAAACAATTTTACAAGCAAATGGTCCCAGGAAACGAGCCGGAGTAGCCAGGATGCTACATACAGATCAAAGGAAAAATCCACCAAGAAGAACTCTCAATTCTGAATATCTATGCTCCAAATGCAAGGGCACCCTCATTCGTAAAAGAAACTTTACTAAAGCTCAAAGCACACATCGGACCTCACACAATAATAGTGGGTGACTTCAACACCCTGCTCTCTGAAATGGATCGTTCAGGAAAGCAGAAAATAAACAGGGACACAGTGAATCTAATTGAAGCCTTGGACCAAATGGAACTAACAGATATATGTATCTCTAGAACATTTCATCCTAGAGCAAAAGAATACATCTACTTCTCAGCACCTCATGGTACCTTCTCCAAAATCGACCATATAATTGGTCACAAATCAGACCTCAACAGATATAAGAAGATCGAACTAATCCCATGTCTCCTATCAGATCACTATGGAATAAGGGTGGTCTTCAATGGCAACAAAAACAACAGAAAACCCACATACACATGGAGGCTGAACAATGCTCTACTCAATGATAACTTGGTCAAGGAGGAAATAAAGAAAGAAATCAAAGACTTTTTAAAATTTAATGAAAATGAAGGCACAACATACCCTAATTTATGGGACACAATGAAAGTGGTGCTAAGAGGAAAATTCATAGCCCTGAGTGCCGCCAAAAAGAAAAGGGAGACAGGTTACACTAGCAGCTTAATGGCACACCTGAAAGCCCTGGAACAAAAAGAAGCAAATACACCCAAGAAGGCAGGAAATCATCAAACTCAGGGCTGAAATCAATCAAGTAGAAACAAATAAAACCATACAAAGAATCAACAAAACTAGGAGTTGGTTCTTTGAGAAAATCAACAAGATAGAAAAGCCCTTAGCCAGACTAGCCAGAGGGCACAGAGACAGTATCCAAATTAACAAAATCAGAAACGAAAAGGGAGAGATAACAACAGAAACTGAGAAAATTCAAAAAATCATCAGATCCTACTACAAAAGCCTGTATTCAACACAACTAGAAAATCTCGAGGAAATGGACAATTTCCTTGACAGATACCAAATACCAAAATTAAATCAGGATCAAATAGACCATCTAAACCGTCCTATAACCCCTGAAGAAATAGAAGTCATCACTGGAAGTCTTCCAACCAAAAAAAGCACAGGTCCAGTTGGTTTTAGTGCAGAATTCTATCAGACCTTCAAAGAAGACCTAACATCAATACTCTTCAAACTGTTCCACAAAATAGAAACAGAAGCAACACTACCCAACTCGTTCTATGAAGCCACAATTACACTAATACCAAAAGCACACAAAGAGTGACACTTTGTCTTGGCAACAGACTGAGTTGTTTGGGAATTTTCGTGGAACTCAGTTGAATGCAATCCATTCCGCTGGTGGCCTAGCCTGGTGACTAGAGATGGCCAGTTGAGACTCTCCCATTACTAGGAGTCAGTCGGGAATCTTAAAGATCAGTCAGAGGAGAAGGAGAGGGGCGTTTAGAGGAGAGACTCTGTGGGGAGGGGGAGCATTTGGGATGTAAATAAAAACATAAATGAATGAATTTTAAAAGAGGCATAGTCAGGGAGGCTGATCAGATCTCTGTAGCTATGACATGCTGGACTTGAAGTAACCATGAGACTTCCCACAGGAGACTAGTGACCTGGGATCGGCTACACAATGGGAAGGAAAACTGATACAATATGGGCAGCAAAATGTGAAACCTGTTTCTAAGGATTGTGGCCAATATTTCTTATGATTGAAATTTCAAAACCTGATACCTTTCTTTTGATGGTATCTAAGCTATCCCAGTGATCTCAGAATAACACTCACTTTCTCATTTTATTAAGATGGGCTTTGCAAAGTTATATATGACTGATTGCCTCAACTCATTTTTGCCTAGAGTTTGTGTCATAAGCACAATGAATATTATGGCTTTGGTTTGGTTTTAACTGACATTTCTGCTTTGAGAATATAGAATCTGTTGATATTTGCTAACTCAAGTATCAAAAATCATTGTAGGGTCTGAACCATAAGACTTTAGTCCAGATATACAAATTATTACTCTGGCATTAAAATAATTTAACTGGGTGACATTTCATATCTGTGACCAAGTGAAAAAGCCCTCATTCTCTTTAGTAGGTGTATTGTGCTTAGAAGAAATGTTCATTTGTATCCTCTTTGGCAAGACAGGCCAAATAGTTAAAGACCCACTGGGGGGTTATTTCTAATTTGGGTGTTTGGGCTGCATGGATGTCTGTGTACCAGTTGCATGTGTGAGATTCCCTGGAACTGGATTTATAAGAGGTTGTGGGTTTCTATGGGGATGTTGGGAATCAAACTCAAGTCCTCTGTAGGAGAACCTAGTGCTCTTTAACTGCTGAGCCATCTTTCCAGTTCTATTTGGGAGTTACGTTAATTGTTACGGAGGTTGAAGATGCTGGACAGAGCTCTGATTCTGAGTCCTTGACTATGTCAGCCCAAGACAATAAGAGAATGTTCTCATGTACATGTCTTACAGAGCCTGCTTTGAGAGGAAATAGGGGAATGGAATTCAGGATGTGATCTTTAATGACTGGAACACACATGCAGCTGTTGACAGGAGGAGATATATGGAGTATTGCTTCTCCGTTCATCAGGATTTGACATGTGATCATACAAAATGGAAATCTAAAGAACTGAGTTATGCTCCGTGGAGAGAACCTTGGATGGAAGAACTGATGAGGGAAGCAGGTCTAGATACACCAGGCTTCTGTGATGGTTTAAATAGGAATGATTCTATAACTTCAAGTATTTGCATTCTTTTTTTGATTTTTATCTCTTTATTGGCTATTTTATTTATTTGTATTTCAAATTTTATCCCCTTTCCCAGTTTCCCCTCTGCAAACCCCCTATCCCATTCCCCCTTCCCTGCTTCTATGAGGGTGCTCCCCAACACACCTACCCATTCCTGACTCACCACCCTAGCGTTCCTCTACACTGGGGCATCAAACCTTCACAGGACCAAGGGCCTCCCCTCCCATTGATGCCAGATAAGGCCCCTTCAGCTCCTTCAGTCCTTCCCCTAACTCCTTCATTGGGGTCCCTGTGCTCAGTCCGATGGTTGGCTGCGAGCCTCCACATCTGTATTGGTCAGGCTCTGGCAGAGCCTCTCAGGAGACAGCTGTATCAGGCTCCTGACAGCAAGCACTTCTTGGCATCACAATAGTGGCTGGGTTTGGTGTCTACTTGTGGGATGGATCCCCAGGTCTCTGGATGGCCTTTCCTTCAGACTCTGTTCCACTCATTGTCCCTTTTATCCTTTAGACAGGAGAAATTCTGGGTTAAAATTTTGGAGATGGGTGGGTGGCCCCTTTCCTCAACTGGGGAGTCATGCCTAATCTCTGGATATGCTCCCGATAGGTTCTCCCTCCCCTTCGTGGAGTATTTCAGCTAATGTCATCCCTGTGGGGTCCTGAGAGGCTTTGCTTTCCTGGCATCTGGGACTTTCTGGTTGCTACCCCCAGTTCTCCTCCCCCATTGCTACACACCTTTGTTAAATTTCCTGACCCTCTGTACATCTCCTCCACCTCCTCCCATTCCTGACTCTTCCCCTCTTTTCACCCCCCTCTCTTCCCTTCCTCTCAAGTCCCTCCCACCCTCTACTTCCCTTGATTATTTCCTTCCCCCTTCTAAGTTGGACTGAAGCATCCACTCTTTGGTCTTCTTTTCTCTTGATCTTCATGTGATCCGTGAGTTGTACCTTGAAAAATTACAACTCAAGTCTTCATAGAGTTAGAAAGAGCAATTTGCAAATTCATTTGGAATAACAGAAAACCCAGGATAGTGAAAATTATTCTCAACAATAAAAGAACTTCTGGCAGAACACCATCCCTGACCTCAAGTTTTACTACGGAGCAACAGTGATGAAAACCGCATGATATTGGTCCAATGGCAGTCAGGTAGATCAATGGAATAGAATTGAAGACCCAGAAATGAAGAACCACACACCTACGGTCACTTCATCTTTGACAAAGATGCTAAAACCATCCAGTGGAAAAAAGACTGCATATTCAACAAATGGTGCTGGTTTAACTGGTGGTCAACATGTAGAATACAAACTGATCCATTCATATCTCCATGCATTTGCATTCTTAACCACTATGGTAAAGCAGAAATTTCTGGTTTCATTGGAGACTCAGTTGTGTCATGTGATGTTTTTCTGGAATCTGTCTTATGAGAGGATGTATTGTTAAGAACAGACACATAGTAGGTTTTTTGGAAGCTGCCTGGAAAAAGAGGCATGTCATGTTTTGCTAGAGCTAACACTTGAGAGGAGACATGATGTTTAGAAAGGGTGTAAGTATAACCTAACAGACAGTGGACAGTGCTGTGTGGCATTACTTCACCTTGCCACTCTGCTGGTCTTCGTTGGGCTTTGCTGACTCCAGTCTTCGCTGATGATGCTGTGGGATTGGTTCACCTTACCTTCTTTGCTGATCATCATTTGTTGTGACTTTGTACAGAGAAAAGCACAGAAGAATTTCTGGTGATATTCCATCAGTTTCTTGATGCTTCTGCACACTCAGGCCAATTGGAAGAGCCTCACCGTTTCTTCTGGATCAAACTGCTGATCCTGATTCATGAATAGTGTTTACGAGTGGATTGAGCTATTGCTGCTGATTTGTGTGAACTGAACTGCTGATATCCTAACAACGAAGATTGGAATTGTCCAAAAGAATGGTTTCTAAACAGGTCCAAATCCTCCTTTACCCTATTAACTTTTCCTTTTCACTACGTCTGGTGAGTAGTGGGCTAGAAGGAAGGTTAAAACATTTAAAAACACTTATTAAAGTAAGTTTTGAAAAATATAAGCCTATACCAGGGAGTGGAACTGTTTTATAGAATTAGGAAGATTAAGAGGTGTGACCTGTTGGAAGAAGCGTATCACTGGGGGGTGCCCTTTGAGGTTTCAAAATTCCGAACCAGACCCAGTCTCACTCTCTCTGCCTGAAGTTTAGAATGTAGCTCTCAAATACTTCTCTGGCACCATGCCTGCCATGCCTGCCACCATGCTCCCCTGCCATGCTGATAATGAACTTCCCTCTGAAATAGTGAGCAAACTCCTAATTAAATGCTTTCTTTTATAAGAGTTACTATGGCCATGGTGCCTTTCACAACAAAAGAACAGAGACACGTGTGACAATATCCAAAACTGTGGATTTTTGTCCTTCATAGTGTCTTAAGTGTGAGTGTTGGATAGTCTTTATTGCCCACAAGAGCTAGGATGTAGTGAATTGCTTCCAAGTCCTCTTCTCCCTCTAAGCATTCTTGGCAACTTGTGAGGCATCATTCACAGCATCTTCTTTCCCACCATCCCTTGTGATCACATATACCTGATGGGCTTTGAAGCAAGTAAGGGAAAAAACCCAACAGACTAGAAAAGACTAGATGACCTTGAACTTCAAGAGGAGACTCAGTTGTCTCCTAGGCACAAGGATTACACTCAGACCAATACTTCACAAAACCTGTGGCCTGGATCTCATCTCATAGTGCATGGCCCATATTTCTATAGTTCACTTTCAAATTAGCTTGAGAATTGACTTAATCTAGGGTTACTAAGGTGCTACTGGCTGCTACTCTGTGAGGAGGTTCCTGTTTCTCATTCATTCTCTCATTCTATATTTATTTAGTAGGCCTTGGAAACATGCATTTTGTAATTTGAGATCATGAGATAAGATTCTACACTTAAGATGGACAACAATTCGTGCATGCCTTGAATAGTTCACAGCCAAGGAACAGATGGGATAGTACAGCTTCCTTGGACAATCAGCAACATGGGTGATAAGAATCAGAATTTGGGGCAGAAAGGAGGAAATCTTCACCAAAAAAGTGTGTGGAGAAGTCCAACTAATAAGTGACTACTACTTTAAATTAAAGGATGTTGTTAGCTCTTGATGACTTTGAGGGAGCAGCATTAGCTAGAATTATCCTGACTTCATCCCTTTTAATCCCTCACTAGTATGGTCCATTGATCAAACGCTGTAGATATTGTCAGTACAGATGAACTACGCAGGATGCAGGAGTATAAGAGCGAGAGCCTGGAGAAGCAAAGGGACTTATGGAATACAGAGATGGAAAAGACAGGAGCCTGGATCAGTGCTCTCTCAGGTCAGCAGATACGAACACTAGGGCAAGACTTGTGAAAACACATAGAATCGCATCAGTAAACCCAGAAAGGACACAGGAAAGTTAACCTATTTTGACTATTTCTATTCTACAGAACACAGTTTTTTTTTACATAACATTCATTTCACCTTTTGAGACAGGGAATACCAAATTCTAATAGATGGACACCTGACTGTGGAGTACCCACTCTTTAGACTTTGAAGAGATTTCTGTGTGACTTTCTTAACACACTGCTGCAAAGCCTGCTTTTAAGACAAATCAGTCTTACCCAGAACTTATCATATAAAGAGTTTGAATTTACAAGTAAGAATAGAACAATGACTATGGGATTAAAACTTCCCCCAAAGGGTTTCTAAGTAAGTCCTCCACTCAGAACAATCTATCACCTGCTCAGAGAAAGCTAGAAGCATTTAATTTCCACTATGTGCAAAGGTTAGCCTGTGAAGAGATCAAATTATTACTGTTGATATGCATACCATCTTGTTAACATTAATGTTCAGAATTGTCATTAGGTGTTTTCACTGAATGTTTTTCTTTTTTTGTTAGATATTTTCTTTATTTACATTTCAAATGTTATCCCCTTTCTTTGTTTCCCCTCCAAAAATTCCCTATCCCTTCCCCCCTCCACCTGCTTACCAACCTGTCCACTCCTGGTTCCCTGTTCTGGCATTTCCCTACATTGGGGCATTGAGCCTTCATAGGACCAAGGGCCTCTCCTCTCATTGATGTCAAACAAGGTCATCCTCTGCTACATATGTGGCTGGAGTTATGGGTCTTTCCATGTGTACTCTTTGGTTGGTGGTTTAGTCCCTGGGAGCTCTGGGGTACTGGTTGGTTCATATCATTGTTCCTCCTATGGGGCTGCAAACCCCTTCAGCTCCTTGGGTCCTTTCTCTAGCTCCTCCATTGGGGACCCTATGCTCAGTCCAATGGTTGGCTGTAAGCATCCACTTCTGTATTTGTTAGGCACTGGCAGAGCCTCTCAGGAGACAGCTATATCAGGCTCTTGTTAGCATCCACAAAAATGTCTGGGTTTGATAACTGTATATGGAATGGGTCCCCAGGTGTGACAGTCTCTAAATGGCCTTTTCTTCAGTCTCTGCTCCACGCTTTGTCTCGTTTTTGTAATAATTTTCAAGCATGATTTTGTGTCATCTTCACTGTGCCTAGGAGATCCACATAGATGTGAAGACATTATTTCATCCCATTGTTTTAAGTTTTAAAAGAACTACAAGGCAGAAAGGATGGGTTGACCCTACTAGAGCCAAGCTGTGCTTTGCCTGCTCTTAGCCATCAGAACTCCTGATTCATGACTTTTGATTTACAAAGGCACTTCCACCACAATCCTGCTTCCCTCCACTTCTCAGGCACTTGAAGCTAATTACTCTACCAGCTATCTGATGAGTGACTATGGGACTTTTTGGCTTCCAAAACTGCATGAACCAAATATTATGAGGAATGTATTCATGTCTGTATCTGTGCTATTGATTCTGTATTTTTCCCCTAGAGAACTCTAACCAATATATAAAGTGACTAAACAAACAAACAAACAAACAAAAGCATTTATAAGATATAGAAAGAGAGCACTGGGTGTTACCTCCCAAACATCCATAGGTAGGAGCCCAGTGTCTTCTCATTTGACATTCCTTCTGTTATGCCATTTCAAAAGATGAATTTATAGCCAAACAGCAATAATGAGATCCAGAGATCAAGAACTCAAGGACTTATTAGCATGAGGCCATGAAAGTGTTCAAAAGATTAACCTCTTTTTAAAAGAATCAGTCACTCCTAGATGGTTTCCCTTTATCCCTCATGATTCTTATTAAAGTGGATTGAACTCATTCCCTCAACCCTTTCTTCCCATTAATCTTTTGCCCAATATTAAACCTTCTCCAAATGACTTATTTTTATGCCTGAAGATCAATGTATCTCCCAACTCTCATCAGAGAAGTCTATTTGTAGTATAGATGGCAATTATCACAGAGACATGTAAATGGTTAAGGTGTAGAAGTTTAGAGACTGTGTAATGCTGAACTCTAACTATAAAAGATACAGGCATAGCTAACCCTAACTCCCTAACCCTAACTCCCTAACCCTAACCCTAACCCTCTAACCCTAACCCTGATCCTATCTATATCAAACCCTTTCCTCCCAAAGCTAGGGATCATTGTGAGAAAGGGGGCTGAAAGAACATATGAAATAGGGTTGCTGAATGACACAGCAGGGCAGCAGTAAGTATGTACCTATAGTAGTGTGGCAGCAGGCGCAAAACCTATGCAAGCTCAAGCCATGCCACATCCCATCCCATCATGAGGAGGAGAGGTGAGGTGAGCCCAAAGCCCCTCCTGTAACTCAGGAGCAATTGGCAGTTGAGAGCTGCTGGGAGAAGGAGAGTCAGTTCTCATTTTCCCTATACGTCATTGATGCTCTGGTGAAAAGCCACATGTCTAAGAGTATGTGGGCAGTACAAACTGGACTTGAGTGGGGAGTGGGTGTGGTCACAAAGTGGGGAGAATGATGGATTTGAGGGGAATCGGAGGAGGAGGCAAATATGAGCAAAACGCACCACACCAAGTTCTGAAAGAACCAATAAATTAAATAAATTTAATTTAGAGAATTAAATACGGTATTAAATATGGTAGACGGCAACAGACACAATGCCTGTTAGACACACTTATACTCTAACACTTATACTAACACAGACACAGCTGCAGCCATCCCCAAACTAATGCAGGCAAGTTCCCGTTATGCAATAACCATTTTAAGATGAGGTCAGTTTTGATTGGTTTGTGCTTGGTAATAGGCAGTGGCTGGGCTTACAGTGCGGCATCTAATTGCAGTCTATTTTGATTTACAATCTTCAGATACATCCCTCCACCACCTATCACTCACTAGAAGAGAGTCTTTGTTTTCTGTTTGGGGATGTATTCTGAAACAGACTTGCAGCGAGGGCCCATTTTCCTTCTGTTACTTTTCTCATGCCTTTCCCTCCATGTTATTTATCCAGCTTTTTCACTAGTCTGAAAGTTTTATGTAATAAGTAATGTCAGTTTATTAACAGCAATGCAGCTGTTGTGTCCAGTACTTGGTTGACTCAGTAAATACTGGACGAAATGCTAAGATCTCTTCTGTGTGTAATGTAGGGAAGAGAAGCTTTGGTCAGACCTGGCAGCTCATAAACTAGCCACTGTGAATACAAATAAAAACACATGTTCAGACCAAGAGAGTAAATTTTCCCTTCTGATATGAATGGAAGAGATTTGACTTTTCTCAGAAAATTTTTACCACCAAAAGCCAGTATTTTCTCTAATCTTTAAAATGCATATAAAAACCAAGATGTCTTTGTCAGTTTTGTGACCTGGGAATGTCTTTCTCAAAAATTGAGAGTACAGCCTCTTTGAAATGCCAGTTGCTAGGTTTCTGTGGTTTGGTGGGAATTTAAGTTCAGCAGGGGCACCTTTCTCAAAACCTTAAAACCCACTACTATCCCAGAGGTCTGAGAACCCTGCTCTCCTGCACAAAGCCAATTAACCAACTGTTTGTTTGGTTTCTACTTAAAGTGGGTTGAACTTTGCAGAGTGCTGTCACCCCTCTTGCCTTGGAGACAGTTGTTTATCTTGAAGACATTCAGGTGAAGGGTATAACTGTGGCTGTACAAAGAACGAGATTTGTTTCTTTGCAGTCTCCTGTGATAAACCACATTACATTTTGTTTTAGTACTTACTGAATAATAAATGTTTTCTGTTTCTATAGCCTTTACAAGAGAGGTTTGCTGAGAGGGGAGAAGATTTTATTTCTATTTATTTATTATTTATATTAGAGACAGAGTCTCACGATGTAGCTCATGCTTACCTCGGACTCACCATCCTCCTGTTTCCGTCTCCCATATGCTAGGGCTGCAGGTGTGAGCTTGACTCGGTTTTCATCTCTGTCCATAGTACAAACAAGGATAGCCAACGGAGAACAGATGGGAGAGCAGGAGTTATCAGTGTGAGGCAACAGAAGAGGGGTCAATTAACGGAGCAGAAACACCAGAAAGGACTGCAAGAGAGACACACAGAGAAGCCCAGTACTGAAAACCCTCTAACAACAAGTCAACTTGGCTTTATCCTATCAGAAACGGAGCAGACAAGGTGGAGTAACCATAGACTCCTCCACTGCTGGTGGAATTGCAGGCTGGTACAACCACTCTGAAAAGCAGTCTGGCGGTTCCTCAGAAAACTGGGCATGACACTCCCGGAGGATCCGGCTATACCACTCCTGGGCATATACCCAGAGACTTTACCTGCATGCAATAAGGACACATGCTCCACTATATTCACAGCAGCCTTATTTATAATAGCCAGAAGCTGGAAAGAACCCAGATGTCCCTCAACGGAGGAATGGATTCAGAAGATGTGGTATATTTACACAATGGAATACTACTCTGCAATTAAAAACAATGAATTCACGAAATTCCTAGGCAAATGGTCAGAACTTGAAAATATCATCCTTAGTGAGGTAACCCAATCACAAAAGAACACACATGGTATGCAGTCACTGATAAGGGGATATTGACCCAGAATCTCGGAATACCCTAGACACAATCAGCATATCAATAGATTTCTAAAAAGATGGAAGGAGAGACCCCTGGTCCTGGAAAGACTGGATGTAGGGGAACGCCAGGACAGAGTAACGAGAGGGGGTTGAATGGAGAAAAGAGGGAGGGAAGGGGACTTATGGGACTTTCGGGGAGGGAGGAAACGGGAAAGGGGAAGTGATTTGGAATGTAAATTAAAAAAATAAAATAAAATAAATAAAAAAAAAAGAAATGCAAACTCTTGTGATGTGTAGATCGGGTCAGAGAAAAGCACTAGTGGCCATGAGGGAACTGAGGTAGATGACAGGTCCAGCAGACCAGATAGTTTTCAGTAACAGAAACAACAGCTATAACCCTCACACTCATTACAGGTAATAGTTATTTGTATCCCGGATGGCCCATGCTCTGAGTTTTCTTCTGAACCATCACATGAATTGGCATAAATTGTCAGAACTCTTTGGGATTTGGTATATTGAAATACTTTTCATCATGAGGAAACTGAAGCAGAAGCCAGATAAATGGCCATTTTCACAATCCTTATGAGGTAGACCTGGAGCTGGCTCAGGGGTCTATTAACCACTAATCTCTTCTGCCTTTGATGTCATACTTGGAAGTAGAAAAGTGGCAAAATGGACAGGTCTAGAAATTATTTAGAAGCATGAAACAGTATGAAAAGGGAGCAGGTATGGAGAATGACCAAGAAGGTGTTAAGAACGTTGTCCGCGCTCCTACTGATACAGGTGGGCCACTGGTGGAAGCAGAAGTAATGGAAGAACAGGGATCTTAGAGGAGAAGTTATAAAATATGAAAACCAACAGCAGCCAGATGCAGACATGCCTTCTGCAGCGGCGTTATAGACAGCTCTGTAGCTAAGGGGGAAATAGAGCTGGGTGTGCGGATGGCAACCGCAGTTGTAGGAACAGTCACCGAAGGACAGTGAACACAGCAATGAGAAAAAGCCCAGACACATCCCAGGGATCACTAAAAAGAAAAGGAGGGTGAAATGGGACATTACAAAAGCATATGCAGAGAACAGGGGGAAAAATAGTAGGAAGGAATGGTATTTGAAAATCTCAACAAAAAAAAAATGTCCCTGAGGGGGATGGGGTCAGCATTGTTAAGTGCTTCCATAAAAATCAACTATTATCAAGAGTAAAAGAACCTCTGGGGGAATCAGTATCCCGGACCTCAAGCTGTACTACAGAGCAATAGTGTTAAAAACCGCATGGTATTGGTACAGTGACAGACATGTAGATCAATGGAACAGAATTGAAGACCCAGAAATGAATCCACACTCCTATGGTCACTTGATCTTTGACAAGGAGCTAAAACCATCCAGTGGAAAAAAGATAGCCTTTTCAACAAATGGTGCTGGCTCAGCTGGAGGTCAACATGCAGAAAAATGCAAATTGACCCATCCTTATCTCCTTGCACTAAGCTCAATTCTAAGTGGATCAAAGATCTCCACATAAAACCAGACACACTGAAACTAATAGAAGGGAAACTAGGGAAGAACCTTGAACATATGGGCACGGGGGAGAATTTCCTGAACAGAACTCCAATAGCTTATGCTCTAAGATCAAGAATAGACAAATGGGACCTCATTAAATTACAAAGTTTTTGCAAGGCAAAAGACACTGTCAAAAAGACAAAGCGGCAACCAACTAACTGGGAAATGATCTTTACCAACCTTACATCCGACAGAGGGCTAATATCCAATATATACAAAGAACTCAAGAAGTTAAACTCCAGAGAGGCAAGTAACCCTATTAAAAAATGGGGTACAGAGCTAAACAAAGAGTTCTCACCTGAAGAATATCTAATGGCTGAGAAGCACCTAAAGAGATGTTCATCATCCTTAGTCATTAGGGAAATGCAAATCAAAACAACCCTGAGATTCCATCTCACACCAGTCAGGATGGCTAAGATCAAAAACACAGGAGACAGCAGTTGTTGGCAAGGATGTGGAGAAAGAGGAACACTCCTCCCCTGCTGGTGGAATTGCAAGCTGGTACAACCACTCTGGAAAGCAGTCTGGTGGTTCCTCAGAAAACTGGGCATGACACTCCCGGAGGATCCGGCTATACCACTCCTGGGCATATACCCAGAGGCTTTACCTGCATGCAATAAGGACACATGCTCCACTATGTTCATAGCAGCCTTATTTATAACAGCCAGAAGCTGGAAAGAACCCAGATGTCCCTCAACGGAGGAATGGATTCAGAAGATGTGGTATATCTACACAATGGAATACTACTCTGCAATTAAAAACAATGAATTCACGAAATTCCTAGGCAAATGGTCAGATCTTGAAAATATCATCCTTAGTGAGGTAACCCAATCACAAAAGAACATACATGGTATGCAGTCACTGATAAGGGGATATTGACCCAGAATCTCGGAATACCCTAGACACAATCCGCATATCAATCGATTTCTAAGAAGATGGAAGGAGAGACCCCTGATCCTGGAAAGACTGGATGTAGGGGAACGCCAGGACAGAGTAACGAGAGGGGGTTGAATGGAGAAAAGAGGGAGGGAAGGGGGCTTATGGGACTTTCGGGGAGGGAGGAAACGGGAAAGGGGAAATTATTTGGAATGTAAATTAAAAAAATAAAATAAAATAAATAATAAAAATTAAAAAAAAAAGAAAAAAATTCTTTTGACTCTCAGAAGGAAGGAAACCATGTAGCAATGTGCAGGCAATGTTGCTCAGTCAGCTCACCTAGTGCAAGTGCAGCCCTGGGTTCATTCTCACACACCTCATAAAACAAGTATGGAGTCATGCACATGTAATCCTAGGTAGCAGCAGGAGGCAGGAGGATCAGAAGTTCAAGGATATCCTCAGGTGCAGAGGAAGTTTGAGGCCAGCCTTGGCTAAAGGGACCCTGTCTCAAGAACAAAGCCCAACAAATGAACATAAAGAAAGGGCCATTTCCTCTCTGCCAAAGCACCAGGCACAGCACAAACCCCAGCCGGTTTGTCGTGGACGTGAACCCTGGCAGTACTTCACGTCGTCGCCTGCCCACTTTTGTAAATGTTTAGAGGACAGCCATTTTTTTTTCCATATTGCTATACCATATTGCTTTCCTTTTGTGGAGAGAAGCATGTAATGTCTTCACAGAGTCTCTCGGGGCCTTGGGAAGAAAACACAGAATTGAAGACTGTTGTCATTTTCCAACTAAGAATTTGCCTCCATAAGGTCAAGACAGCAGCTGTCACAGTCGCCCTTAGAACCTTTGCTGGCCTCCGGGAATGCTGCTGGCCTCACTACCTTCCCGGGTTGTTGACCCCGTCCTCCTATTAGCGTCCTTTTATAAGCTGGCGAGTAACTTGTCATTTTCCTTTGCAAGCAGCTTTAGAGCGAGTTAATGATGTTTGCAGAGGTGTTCTGTTTTGCTGCTCCTTTTCCAAAACAGACCTGCTAATGGGATTTGTGCCTGGTTTGGGTAGGCTGCTGTGGAGTCCAATATTTGTTTTTTACATATTTTAAAGAGTGACTGAAGAGCAGTTTTATTATGTACATCTGGGAGGCATACTTCATTCTTGACATTTAACATAACGTTAGGGGTTTCTCTTCTCTTGCTTCCTCTTTATTCTCCCCTAACCTTTCCTACTTCCCCTGCCTTCCCCACTATTGGCCTGAAAACATGTTTATGGTGTGATTTTTCCATTTACTCTCAAGTGGAGGGGAACTTTTAAAGAAGTTTTTCTTTCTTCTCTGCATGTGGGTGATGAAGGAAACTTTCTCAAGGAGGGCTGGGAGCATACTGTAGTGTGTCCTCCTGGGTGGCTAGGACCCAAATCTAAGATGCCAGTCTTGAATCATAAAGCCAGTCCTGAAAGAAACAAGTAGTTAACACTCTGTTGGTGAACCCTAAAGTGTTTGGAGATGCTCTGATTACCCCTTCCAAGTCTGTGTGTATTAGTTCCACAAAGAAATGATCCCATGGTGGTTGTAATGCCTATTATAATGCTTAATATAACTTGGTTAATATAGCAATAGAACTTGATATAGGCTGTGAGAGAGTAGACTACCATTATTAGTTTTGCTACTGTTTTGCTGAATGTTTAGCAAAAAACCATGTCTTAGGGTTTTACTACTGTGAAGAGACACCATGACCAACACAACTCTTAAAAGGATAACATTTAATTGGGGCTGGCTTAAAGGTTCAGAGGTTCTGTCCTTTACCATCAAGGTGGGAGCATGGCAGTGTCCAGAAAGGCAAGGTGTTGGAGAAGGAGCTGAGAGTTCTACATCTTCATCTGAAGGCTGCTAGCAGAATGCTGGCTTCCAGGCAGCTAGGACTAGGGTCTTAAAGCCCACACCCACAGTGACACACCTACTCCAACAAAGCTACACCTTCTAGTAGTGCCACTTTCTGGGTCAAGCATATTCAAACCATCACAACCTATATGTATCATTGAATCTCTTTGAGAGGTAAATGCATAGTCACTGCAGGACGTTGGTGGTTTAGGTTTGAGGAAAGAGAAAGTTTTCCTATGAGAACATTAGCTGGTAACTTCTCTTTCCACTATAAAGTAAGGTTCTAATCAGGATAACTTCCAGAATGATGAAGGGAGATGTTCCTTCTCCAGAAAGAATTGAAATGTCCTCCTTTTTAGCTAGGAAAATGTGAACATTCTCTAGTGGGCAGGTGGGATCAGGTTAGTAGGAGCTAGAAGAGAGTGAGGGTTTTTTTGTTTTTTTTTTTTTGAGCCTGAAGGAATAGAAGCAGCAGTGGGATGCTTGGTAGCATAGCGGAGGTATGGGACACTCTGTCTTCATTACACTGGAACGGAGCAGAGTGTGTGTCTCCTCAGCAATCTGCACATGCCATTCACAGAGCAACACAGCATTACACAAATGACTCAGATAACCTGATACATGATTTTGCTTAAGAGTACATTTGAGTTCTAAAAGCTTGCATAATTTACCAAGGGCGACTTATTTAGTAAGGGACTGGAATGGTACCAGAATCTAACTGTATCTGACATCAAAGTTGATTCACATCTCAGCTATCCTGCTGCCAGCCCGCACAGTCTTCCTTGGCATTATGAGAAAGGAAGATCACTGTGGGGTCGTGCTAATTTTCATTTCACATACCAAGGATAGAGAGAGCAGCTTCTGCTTCTGTTCTTCAGAGGTGAACACATGACCTACATCTGGCAACAGAATGCTGGGAGATCTTTTGGAGATCATGATTGGATAAGAATCAAGTTGATGAGAAAAATCAATCCAATTTCCAGAGCTGAGGAAAAGATACCTTCTATCTGGCAGGTTCACATGCACCAAAGAATGGCAGCCAGGAGTGGCTACTGAGTGACTTTGTCACTAACATTAAATGCTGGGCACCTGTCCACCTGTCTTCTGCTCTACCTGAAGCTAAACTTTCCCTTGAAGGTTTCATTTACTGGGGGAGGCTTTCAGGTTAAACAGTTTTACTAGATCTTCTGTTACCTGCAACCAAGAGAACCTTGACTGTATGTGCACTGGCAGAGAGAACTTTTAAAATTGTTTCTTTTTTTTGAGATTATAATATAATCACACCACTTTTTCCTTGTCTTTCCTTTCTCCAAGCCCCCAGTAGAGACACCTCCTTGTTCTCTTCATGGTCTCTATTTCTTCACTAATTGTTGTTACATATATGTATGTACATGTACATACACATATTCCTAAATACAAAAATACAACCTGCTTAGTCTACATAATGTTACTAGGAGGTATATCTTCATGACTGACCATTTGGATTGGACAACACTGAGTACAGTAGTGGTACTCATACTGTGGCTGTAACCAACAACTCTCTACTTGAACTTAGACCCACTCAACAAGAGGGAATACCATGTCTGGTACTGAAAACCTAGACAATTATCCAGGGTTAGTGAAGGCATGGATCTTGAAGGAGAAACTATAACCACTAGTTTACTCAACCGGCATACTTTCTAATTATATTTTAAGCATTTTTCCTTATACTCACTGGTAAGTACATTCGCCACCTCTCAAGGAAACTTTCCTTTGCAATAGACATAGACCATTAGAAAACACCACAACCAACCAAAATACAGAATTGTGGAGCCCACTCCACATCTATAAAACACTCCCCTACCTAAGGCTTAAGGGATATTGAGGAAGAGGGGGTAGGTGGAAAGATTGTTAAGAGCCAGAGGATGATGGGGTTTGCTGCAAATACCTCCTGGTGATGTCTGAAGCTACATCAATAAATTCTTACCAACATGACCACCTAAACATGGGCTGAAGAAAGACACCAACCATAGAGATGCTAACACGGATAAGGGGAAGCCCACAATGTCTTATCCCTACACAAAGAACTAGAAAGCAACAAAGGAATGCAGAGCAGGAGAAATAGTCTTCCCTGGGGCAGAGGGACGTTTTTAAAAATTATTTTAGTTATTTACATTTCAGTCATTGTCTCCCTTCCTGTTCCCCCTCCCACACTTCCTCATCCCATTCTTCTTCCTGCTTACCTCCGAGAAGGTGCTCCTTCTCCAACCAGACATCCCCCTTCCCTGGGGCCTCAAGACTTTCAAGAATTAAGTCATCTTCTCTCACTGAGGCCAGATCAGGAAGTCCTCTACATATATGTGTGGGGAGCCTACAGATCACCCATACATGCTGCCTGGTTGGTGGCTCAGTCTCTGGGATTTCCTAGGGGTCTAGGTTAGTTGAGACTACTGGTCTTCCTATGGGGTCTCCCTAACTTTCATCTCCTTCAATCCTTTCCCTAATTCAACCATAGGGATCTCCAACTTCTGCATCTATCTCAGTCAGCTGCTGGTAGGGCCTCTCAGAGGACAACCATGTCAGGCTCCTGTCTGTGAGCACATCATAGCATCAGTAATAATGTCAGGTCTTGGTCACGCCTCCCTCCGCTCCCTCCCCCTACCCTGAGATAGATCCCAAGTTGGGCTGGTCATGGACTGCCTTTCCTTCAGTCTCTTCTCCATTTTTGTCCCCTCAGTTCTTTTAGACAGAAACAACTCTGGGTCAGAAATGTTGACTATGAGTTGGTAATCCCACCCCACCCCCCACTTGAGGTCCTGTCTTTGTACTGGAGGTGGAGTCTTCCAGTTCCCTCTGTTCACTGTTGAGCATTTTGCTTAAGGCCACCCCAGTTGAGTCCTGAGAGTCTCTCATCTCCCAAGTCTCTGGTACTTTATAGAGGTCCCCCCACCTCCCATCCCCAGAGGCTGCATAGTTCCAGTCATTCCTTCTGGGCTTCTCTCCTGTTCCCCCCATCCCTCAATACCTGATCCTGTTCCCTTTTTCCCCTGCCACCTCCCCTCTTCCATCCAAGTTCCTCCCTCCCTCTGCCTCCCACAATTATTTTGTTCCCCCTTCTAAGTAGGATTGAGGCATCCTCACTTTGGCCTTCCTGTGTTAAACTTCTTACAGTCTGTGGGCAGAGGGGATTTTTAAAGGTGTTTCCTTGCCTTGGGTCTTTGAGAATTGGCAGTTCACTTTGCGCTTACAAGACACAGCTCTGAAGAAGTTAAACACCCTCCGAATGCTCCATGAGTTTTACTACCGCAGTAAAGGGTTACCATATAGCAAGTGGCTTAATATAAATACACATTATGTTATAGTTTTTCAGTCAAGGAGACTGACATAGGTGTTGTGGGGCTATGATCTAAGTGTGGTGGAGGGACAATCCTTGTGATCAAGTGGGTAGAGCATCCTACCCTTTTCCAGTCACCCACATGCTTTGTCTCGATATCTTCCTCCATCTTTAACTTCCCTCATCATTGGCTCTCTTCCCTTATACCTAAATGGGAATGGTACTCAATGGTACTGGACACCACCTGAATAACCTAGGGCACTCTTCCTGTTTTTAAGGTCAGCTGAATGGCTAATTTCATCTGGAAGTTCAGTCTTGCCCTTGCTATATGAAATAACAAACTCACAAGTTCTGGATATTCGATATGAACAACTTTGGGAACATAGCACATGTAATCATTGTCTACTCTACACACACCCTCCATTCCCCTGTCTCAGCAAGAAACCCGCTTCATCTTGTTTTAATCACCTGTTTAATTTCCTGGTTCTCCAACAGATTATCATCATCTCTTGTTCTCAGTTTAGTCCGAATGTCAACTATGGAGCCACAAAATTATAATTGCTGCAGAAGATCAGAGAAAGTCCAATTAACGGGACAGAATGGGCTTTTTCAAAAAAAAAAGACAAATAATTTTGTTATTGCTATATCTTTGTTACCTAATACTTTATTGGTTTTCAAAAAATTAAATCCCACAAAAGTGAGATTTGAGCTGGTATTTGTAGGATAGGTACCATTTAAGTCTTGTTATTTAAAAAGAAGTCCCGAGCTCAGTGAAGATCCTGGGAAAACAATATTGCTGCTGCTGCTGGGTCAAAGAAACAAACTGTATATAACTCAGCAAGGTCAGCGTGTGAGCGAGTGTGAGGAAGCAGTCAGCAGAGCAAAGACTTCTTCTTCAGAGGCAGTGAGCACTTCTCAGCATCCTCACACACCTTACAGGAGGCTCGCCCCATTGTTGAACTCACCCAGTCCCCATTCGTACCACCAACATTTCAGAATGTACAGCTCCTTGAAATGCTACAGTCACATACCCAGTACCCAACGGATGTTGTCATGTACAAAACAAACAACCAAACAAACAGTTCAAAATACTTCAAAGTAGACTCTATACGTCCAAAATAAAAATCCTCTCAACTACTCAACTCTCCTTACCCCAGTCTTCTATATTTGAAGAAAGGATAGTCTTGTCTTTTCTTCATATCTCATATTTAACCCAACAGAAAATGCTACCTGATCTGCTTTTCTACCATTAAGTGTTAGTCCACATTAACTGGGATTGCTATAATGGCTCCCTAGTAGCTGCTTCCAGCTTACCACTGCCCACAACTCTCAATAAAGCAGCTAGAGCACTCCTTATGATTGTAATTATACCCTCAGTCAAGCCTCCAGTGGCTGTGAATCTCACTCAGAATAAAGGTCCTCACAAGACCTGTAAGTCCCTACTCCATTAACTTCACCCTTCTCTTCAGCAGCCTGCCCCCAGCCTCAGGTGCGTCAGCTGCTAAAGTACCTTAGGCATTGCTGCTCCGTGAGCACACCAGGCCAGCAGCCTGGGGCTTTGACACCGTTGGGCTCTCTCTCCACAGACCTCATAGAGAGAACAGACAGCTCTTAAGCGGTTTGTGGCTGGCTTACGTTCTCATTCATCCATTTCCTTCAAGTCTGTTAAAACATCTTCTTCCCAGAAGGGCTCTCCCTCACCACCCATTAAAAAGTAATATTCCCCTTCCCATAATCCCTCCATCACCATCAGATGAACTGTGAACTTGCTTATTCGGTGCTTTCCTCAATAAAAGTCAAAGATCATAATGGCCGCAAGAAGGCCTTTTTTTTCTGTAACTTATATTCAGGCCCCAAACATAGCTCAGCACATAATATGATCCAATAAATCTTTCCTGCATAAGTGAGTAAATAAAGGAAATAAGTGAGGAAGAGCTGCCTAGTTGTCAGCTAGGAAAGGATGAAGTAGAAGCAGACTGCATCTAGTCCCTGGACTCACACGAACCCAAAACAGAGCCCTGACTGTGTGTTGGAAGCTTAAGAGAAAGTAACTAAAAGAAAATTTCAAGTGAGAAGCTCTTGGAAAGTGTTAGCATGAATACTGAAGATGAAGGGGAAAGAAGAGTCACGTGACAACAGTATTTAAATAGTGAGATTTGTTATGTCTACAAAATGTCCAGTTGGATGACTTCCTTTGGAGAGGAGGAGGAACAAAATGGCTAGAACTACTGTGTCTGGCTTCTGGCAGGACTCTTCCGGGATTCCTTGAAGGACTTTGGAGAATCAACCCTGTTGGATGTGTGTGTGTGTGGGGGGGGTCTCTTTAATTACTCATACTTTATTGTAGAACTGGACGGGTCTGCTCTCCAACTTAACTTAGGAAGTAATCAGTGTGTCCTGCTTGAGGAGCAGCATGTTTGGAGCTTGGCATGCTGGGAGAGATGGCCCACAGAATGTTCTAGTGTGGTATAAATAACCCAGCAACAGCAAGTAAGAATGCGTTTACCTGTGAGTTCGTGCTCCTGAGAGAATTTGGGATTAATTAGAATATCTGAAGACAAAAAAAAGTCTTCTTATGAAATATGTTTCATGGATGGAGTGACTCATGATTGAGGAGATCTACAGTTTTAAGGTTGCTGATAACTGGGCTGTGTTACCCACCCTGATTGCTCAGGAATGAGCTGCTTCATAAATCTTGATTAAACCAACCACTTCATACTCCCATATCGCCTCAGTTGATATTTCGTAAGATTACAGATAAGTAGTTTCACTAGTTAAATATTGACTGAGCCCTATTTTCTCACTACTCAGTGAAGGGTCTTAGTGGCCTCCTGCAGAGGCTGATGATGGGAGAGGCCAACCTCCCACCCCTCTCTGGGGAGGACTGTGCAGCTAGCTAGCTACCATGGATGGGTATGGTGACTCCTTACTTTGTGGCAGATTGGCAGATCGGGTCCTGGGAGGGAGACTCACCAGGGCAGATTCCCACTGCTTTTTCATGAATCCTGATGGTATTCCCAGAGAGGCTGAACCCCAACAGGTCTCTGACAGGCCAGTTCCCTTCAGACATGCTTCTGAAAGCAGCAGTGGTCTGTGTCTGGCTTGGTACTTCTGAAACAACTTCTGTGAATACCAAATTGCTTGCCTGCTTAAAAATATAACCCTACATGCCTCCCTTCAATATGTCATGTCACAAGAATAGTTCTGATTTTCCTCACATGGTCCCTCCTTTCTGAGGCATCTTTTTGGAACAAGTGCTTTCTTCTCCCTAGATGGTATGAATACATTCTCAGTTGACATGCTACACTCTATTACGATAAGTAGGTGACTGTCTTGCTTTAGTTTGCTATCTGAGGTGGGAGATAGCAGCACACTGCCTGCACACATCATATTCACCCCAAGATTAGCATATCTAAATCTAAGCAGGCCTTCGTGCCCAACTTTCTAACTCAATGACTTGTCAGGGGAGTGAAGCTAACTTGAAGTAGGAAAACTGTGGCCTTCTGAGTCAAACCCGTGACTGCACCCCTGCCCTAGCGCTGCCTCTAGCAAACCACCCAGAGGCAGAGCCTCCCATCTCACAGGATGGCTGGAACATTTCTCTACTCTTATTTATCCCTTCCCTTTATTCTCCCCTCTGCCCTCCCATCCCCAACTTTAATTTAACTTGTTTGGTTCCATTATTTTCCTATACCCCTATTACCACTGCATTCTGTCTCGACAATTCTGAGAGCTCACCCCACCTCAGGGCCCCTTGCTACTTTTCTGATCTCTATGGGCATTCCCATTCTTTCAGAGAGGCTAGGATGCTTGCTTTCTGTCTTAGTTACTGTTTGCGTTGCTGTAAAGAGACACCATGACTAACTCTTACAAAGCAACTCTTATAAGAACAGTACTCAATTGGGGCTGACCTACAGGTTCAGAGGCTCATCAAGGCCAGAAGCATGGAAGCATGTGGACAGACTTGGTCCTAGAGAAGGAGCGGAGAGTTCTGCATCTTGCATCTGGATCGGAAGACCACCAGAAGACTTCCAGGCAGCTAGGAGGAGAGTCTTAAAACCCACCCCCACAGTGACACACTTCCTCCAACAAGGCCACACCTCCTAATAGTACCACTTCCTGGGCCATAACTTATTCAAACCACTACACTTCCCATAAAAACCTAAAGAACATCATTTCATTATGAGGAAGTACAGCCCATAGAAGGTTGCTGGAGTGCAGGGGTGGTCAATTTTCTGTGTACTGTAATTAATTGGGATTCTCACTGTACTTTCTCACTTCCACTTTGCCACACAGCTTGTTGAGAGTTTCATTTCCTCCTCTCAGTGGCTGCAGCCAAGTTGTTCGAGGACTGAACTTGCCTAGTGTACCGGCTAGAAGAACATAGTGAAAGAAGACATTTAAAATAAACCAGGGTCAGATGTAAACCTACTCGAACCCTCTGGTGTGAAAGGGGATGGAGTCTTGATTGAACGTGCGCTGTTGACATGGGCTTAGTCAAGCCACATCCAAGATTCCAATGCCTCAGGCCCATGCGAATGGGAAAGTCTTCCCATAGTCCACGTGTGGTTATTCAGTGTGCAGAAAGGATAGACTGAAGCTTCCTCATCCAGATGATGGCACCCCAAAACAGATCCCCTCCAGAGACCCTTACTGAGATTGGCTGGGATGGGGTGGGCCTGCCACCTAGTCACTGCGCTGGGAATCCAGGCTACTGGCTTATTGCCATCACAGAGAGAATTACTTGGATCACCAGTGTCTGTCTGTTTTGCTTAATTTCCTGTCACCCAGTTGGGATCATAACCCCAGCCATGGCTGTGGCACTCCAGGATACTGTGAAGGTAATTCTAAGAGGAAATTTTACAATGGTGATTAGATAGCAAGAAGTAAAGATTTGGGGCCAAAATTAATAAATGGAGACCAAAAGAAAAGATGCACAGAATCAAAGACTTGGTACTTTGAAAAGATAAAGAAGCCCACAAACCCAAACTAATGTAATTGAAATAAAAATTAAACTCAAATTAATATAATTAGAGATGAAAGGGAGAGAGTTACAACAGATCCAGAGAATCATCAGGAAATATTTTAAAAACTCATATTCTATTACTTTGGAAATCTAGAAATAGACAAATTCCTAAACATATATGACCTACCAAGATCAAAAGAAGATACGAACAACATACAGAGATACACCACAGGCGCTTACACTAATGTCACACAAACTGTTCTATAAAATAGAAAGGAAACCACTGTCAATTTGTGAAGCCAGAATTTCCCTGATAGCATACTCTGATAGGAAAAACTCCTGAGGCTGTAGATCCATTTCCCTGATGAATGAAGATGCAAATATTTGCCTTAAAATACTCATGAAAATTCAAGAGTACATTAAGATTATGTACCTGACTAAGTAGGTTGGCTTCATTCCTAGATTTCTTGGTCCTTCAATACATGCAGCTCAGTAAATGTGATCATAACACATAAATAAGGGACTGAAAGCAGAAAGAACATAAACATTTCTACTTGAAGAAGAGGCCTTCGATAAAGTCCAACATGTCTTCATGATAAAAGTTCTGAAGAAACTAGGAATATGAAGAATATACAACAATCTAAAAAAGGCTATACTCAAATCCCATTACCAACATTATATTAAATGGAGGAAACTGCAAGTATTTCCTCTAAATTCAAGAGTGACACAGAATGCCCTCTTTCTCCACATTTAATATACTGGTTAAAACATTGGCTAGAGTAACAACATATAAGAAAAATTAAAAGTGTATAAATAGGAAAGAAAGAAGTGAGAATATTTCTATTTGTCGATGATATGATCCTATAGTTAAAAGACCACAAAAACCCAACTGAATAACTCTTGGATGGGCTGGAGAGATGGTTCAGTGGATAAGAGCCCTGGTGGCTCTTCCAGAGACCCAGGTTTGACTCCCAAAACTTAGGAGGCAGCTCACAACCACCAGTTCCAGGATCCCTCTTCTGGCCTCTGTGGGCACTGCATACACATGGTACACAGACAAAAATACTTATACATATGAAAATAAATAAAGAGACTGCTAAGATCTAATACACACTTTCACCAAATAGGATATAAAAACCTACATTCAAAGCATAATCTTCTCTATGTGTTAATAAAAACTTGCTGAGAAAGAAATTAGGGGAACTGGCCCATTAAAATAGATGCTTAAAAACTTAGAAATAAACATAATAAAAAATTTGGAAGATCTCTACAATGAAAAATGTAATATGTTGGAGAAAAAAATTAAGGCTCTAGAAAATAAAGAAATTAGCAATGCTCATGAACAATAAGGACTGATATTGTGAAAAATGTCTGTTACTGGATGCAATCTGCAGATGTAGTGTACTTTCCTCTAAAATCCTGCGATAGTCTCAGAAATATAACAAACAGTAGCAAAAAGACACTGAGTGCCCAATGCAACCCAAAGCAGAAAGAATAATGCTGTTGGTACCACATCTCAAATTATACTACAGAGGCATTACAACTAAAACAATGTGCTCTGGAAGAAAGGACCCAGAAATAAACCCATGAGTACAGTCACCTTTTAGCCAAGATACCACCGGCATACACTGGAGAATAAAACATATCTTAAACAACTGGTGCTAGGAAATGTGGCTAACCAAGGAGCTCTATGTCAACATGATGCAGACATATTTTACATCTATGTTTACTGCTGCCCTATTTACTAGAGCTGGGAAATGAAATCAGCTTAAATGTTCACCAGCAGACAAGTAAAAAAGGGAATGTGGTTCCTTTCCACTGCACAATGGAATTTCATTCATTCTCTAAAAAAAAAAAAAGAAAAGAAAAGAAAAAAGAAAAAGAAAGATTCAAACTAGATCCACATCCATCATTCTTCACAAAAATCATCTTTGGAAATGGAACAATGACCTTAATACAAAACTCGTAACTGGGATTATTAGAGGGAAACATAAGTAAAAATAGTTCATGACATTGACATTAAAAAGGATTTCAATAGCCAAGGGAATGATCCTAAGACTTAATAAATAGGATTATAAAATCAAAGGCCTGTTGCACAACAAAGACAACAATTACAACTGTGAAGAAAGAAGATATGGAACTGTAGGAAACCTATACATCATATGAGGGTGCCTCAGTTAGGGTTCCTACTGTGATAAGCACCATGACCAAGAGCAACCTGGGGAGGTAAGGGCTTGCTTCATCTTCCAGCCTGTGGTCCGCCATCCAGAGAAGTCAGGGCAAGAACTCAAGGCAGGAACCTAGAGGCAGAGCCTGATGAAGAGGCAATGGAGGGTGCTGCTTTTTGGCTTGCTCTCCAGAGCCTGCTCTGTTTGCTTTCTTATACAGTTCAGGACCAAGTTTCCCGGAAAGGGTTAATACCACCCACAGTGTACCATTTCCCCCATGTCAATCATTAATCAAGAAAATGCCCCACAGGTTTGCTCACAGGCCAGTATGGTAAAGGCATGTTCTCAATTGAGATTTTCCTTCCCCAGATAACTTTATCTCAAGTTGACAAAAAGCTAGTCGGCTCGAGGAGTCCTTCATCTAGAATAAATAATAACTACAACAGTAAACACCAAACATGAACAGATCTTCAAATCAATACATGGCTAATTAGAAGAACAATCAATTCTCAGTAGAAAATATTCAAGTGGCTGGTAAATGTATGAAAAGGTGATCAGTATCTTTAGTCATCAAGGAAATGCAAATACGACTGTACTGAGTTACCTCCAAACATTGAGTGCTGGAGAGTATATGAGGAGAAAGATATCTGTATTTGCCACTGGTGGGAATGTAACTCTCCGTATTCTTTATAGAGAGGAGATCAAAAGTCTCCTCCCCAAAATAAAGCAAGAACTACCATATGACCCAGTCACAGCAGTCTTGGGTGTGTACCAAAATGACTTGCACAACCGTGTTTATCACTACACAGTTTTCAAGAGGCAGAAAACAGGACCAGCTCAGATGCCTGCTAGCCAAAGTATGAAAAAAGAAAATGTGGTACATTTCCATCACACAATGGAATTTAGTCCTTTTATTCTGTCACAATAAAAATGAAAGAATATCATTTGAAGGAAATAGACAAAACTATAAATCATTTTTAGATAAAATAAACCAGACTTGGAAAGATAAATCCCATGTTTTCTCTCTGTCTCTGTCTCTGACTCTCTCTGTGTATGTGAGTATGTATGTGTATGTGTATATGTATATGTATGTGTTTGCACACATCATAAGGCTAGAGAGAAACCCATTAGAAGAAAGAAGAGATCTTAGAGAAAGGAAAGAGGATGAATGAGAGGTGGTCAATGGTCAGTGATCCCATGTGACTTCAAGCAGAACAGGGACTGTTGAGGGACAGAATTTGTGGTGATTCGAATGAAAATGCCCCCCATATGGAGTGGCACTATTAGAAGATGTGGCCTTGTTGGAAGAAATGTGTCACTGGGGGGTGGGCTTTGAGGTTTCAGATGCTCAATCCAGACCTTGTGTCTTTCTCTTCCTGCTTTCTGCCAATCCAGATTAGAACTCTTGGCTCCTCCAGCACCATGTTTGGTTATAGTTATAATACACATGCAAAGGACCTGGTCTAGACTCCTGTAGGCCCTGTGCTAGCTGCTTCAGTCTGTGAGCTCATAAGTGCCTTGCTTAACTGATTCAGAGGACCTTGTTCTCTTGGTGTCCTCCACCCCCTCTGGCTCTTACGATCTTTCTGTCTCCTCTTCCTCTGTGTTCCCTGAGCTTTGAGGCAGAAGTTGATGGAGATCTCCAGTTTAGACTCTCTTTCTCTGCCTGATGTCTGGCTGTGGGTCTCTGCATCACTCCCATCTGCTACCAAAGTACCTCCCCACATCAAAGAGACTAGATATAAGATGAAGTCTTCATGTAGACCTCAACTTGATTTCTTCATGCTCAGTGGGTTGTGTGGGGGTTGCCCTCAGCAATGGGGCCCCACTGTCAGTTTACAAAGAGTGACACCTTGTCTTGGCAACAGCCTGAGTTGTTTGGGAATTTTCGTGGAACTCAGTTGAATGCAATCCATTCCGCTGGTGGCCTAGCCTGGTGACTAGAGATGGCCAGTTGAGACTCTCCCATTACTAGGAGTCAGTCGGGAATCTTAAAGATCAGTCAGAGGAGAAGGAGAGGGGCGTTTAGAGGAGAGACTCTGTGGGGAGGGGGAGCATTTGGGATGTAAATAAAAACATAAATGAATGAATTTTAAAAGAGGCATAGTCAGGGAGGCTGATCAGATCTCTGTAGCTATGACATGCTGGACTTGAAGTAACCATGAGACTTCCCACAGGAGACTAGTGACCTGGGACTGGCTACTCAATGGGAAGGAAAACTGATACAATATGGGTAGCAAAATGTGAAACCATACTTCCCACCATGACATAAAGGACTAAACCTCTGGACTGTAAGCCAGCTCCAGTTAAATATTGTCCTTTATATGAGTTGCCATGGTCATGGTGTCTCTTCACAGCAATAAAACCCTAAGTAGGACAGAAAGGAAATAACAAGATGTTAGCATAGAGATTAGGGAGTACTGTAGGTAAGTGAGGAGGAATAACCACAAGGTATGTGTGAACATGGTAAACAAAATCTACAACTTCTTAGGCTAACTTTGAAAACTAATTCAAAAGGGAAATGAAAACCTTTTAAAACCTCCAGGAAAACAAATACATTTCTAGAAATGATTAGAGTTGAGAGGCATTTAGGAATTGGATGTGGGTGAATGGGAATTTCCACACATTTGCTTCAGACTGCTATATTTTTGGTTAGTTTGTGATGAGCGTACCATTTGAGCATCACTTACATAGTAAAAAAACAAAAGACTGTGGAACACCATGTACCACACATACTTAATATACAATTAAAGATGTCGGAACTTTGGAATCAATCAAACTCGGCTTCTATATACCTGGATGTTTCTCGCTAACTCCATATGTCAACCAAGGTCTCCATCCAGGATTAGACACATTTATGATTAGAATTTGGAAAATACAAGAAAAATGTTTGTGGACGTGCTTCGAAACACAGTAGGCTTGCAGCAAAATTATCTGTTCCTTCTCTCAGGGAAGAGTAAAAAATAAGTAAAGCAGAGATAGGGGCAGAGTCCTCCCTCTTCCTGGAGACAGTGAGAAGGAAGAACATTTTAGTTTTGTTTTGGTAAGTAGAGGTGAGCCACAGCTAAATCGATATAGAGGGCAACCTGATCCAAAATAGGTTTTGGGAATATTAAAGAAGTAAACCAAACCCAGGGGTATAGCTTTGTCTGTCTAAATGCTAGTTCCTGTAAAATCAGGAACCTTGTGATGACCTTCTGATGGCCTTCCTTTTCAGATTGGACCGACCAGAGAGGCAGCCCCAAATAGTTTCCCAAGCATGCCTGTAACCGTGGACCTTTGCTTGACCCTCTTCACACCAGCATCGTAGCTAAGCTCCAACATCGGCTGTCCCCCATGAGCTTCTCTTGCCCCTTGAGATTTCTGCAGTCCCACAGCAGGTAGTGAAGTGTCACTAAATGGTCTTTAGTCAATTGTAGGGGCTGAGCTTTGTTCACTCAGAGCGGCAAAGTTGTGTCACCATAAATATTCCAACAAAGATTTTTCAAAGTCAGGACAAACTCCGTGTGCTTCCCTGGAAGGTGAATGGCATTCTAGATGGATATTCCCACATGCTATGACTACCTGAGGCCCAGCACTGGCACGGTCACCCCTCAGGACAACCTTCGTGTCCTAACCCATGCCTCCTAGAGAACGGCATGCACTTGAGATCAATGTAATGATAAGACTATCAACAGCAATGAATCGACCTGCGTGACATTTTAGAGTTCAGATCCTGCATACATCTATAAGCTGATAAATGGAATACCTCTTACTAATCTTTGAGAGTTCTTAGTTTTCTGTTTATGTTTTCCTACCTTCATTTTCTTTTCATGCTGAAAGTCATTTGGACTCTATTTCCATATCGTTCTAGTACTGCACTGAGCTCAGTTTTGGGAAGTTGTTACTTTTGTGTGTATGTGTGTGTTCAGTATGCCACTGTCCATCTTGGCTTCTAAAGACTCAAATATTGTTTTTATTTTATATAAATATCCGATATTAAGGGAGCGATGGCTACATATTCCTTAGAGCTCTTGTGGGTCATTCAATATCTCCCTCCAAAAGCAGCTGTTTGCTTTGTGTGTGTTCTGTGCTTTGATGTAGATGCTCCAGGACTAGAGTAAAATCTCTAACCTACTCCAGTCCTTTCCTGTCTGGCACTTTCTTACTCTCCTCTTCCTCAGCTGTCCCATGTAGCTTTGCACCGGTCTTCTGATGCACTGTGTCCTAGCAAAGCCTCCTACAAAGCCAGAAAAAGAAAGATTCATAGTTCTATATTTCTGGCCAAGATAAATTAATGATATGGGCTTATTCTCCTGATTAAAATGGCTTAACATGGGCAAATTTTATTTAAAGGATAGCTCTAAAAGACATTGGTCATTGAGTCATGATAAACAATGGTCATTGAGGACAAAAGCAAATAAAAGAGTCTATGATCGTCAGCCTCACTGCTCAAGAAAAGATTGCCAAGGCCGACTTGCCTATGGATGCTACTGAGTGCTGAGACTTCTAGCACATGAGAACAGCACAGAATTTTCCAATATGGCCGCATTCCCTGTGGTGACCAGCCAGTGACTTCGTGGAAGGTTGACTATACTGGACCACTTCCAGGGTGAAAATGGCAGTGCTTTTGTTCTTGAGATAGATAGGTGTTCTAGTTATGAATTTGCCTTCCCTGTGTGTAATGCTTCTGCCAAAACTATCTTCCAGGGACATGCACAATGTCATTCCCATTGATGTGCATTCAACAAGCATTGCTTCTTGGCAACCAAAGAAGTGGCACAGAGAGCTCATGCTCATCAGACTTGCCGGTCTTATGATGTCCCCTCCGACCTGACCCAGTTGGCTTGACAGAATGGTGGAATGTCCTTGCAAACACTCTTTTGGTGCCAACAAGGTGGCAGTAACCTGGACAGTGGGAGCAGTGTTCTCTAGAAGGTGATAGATGCTCTGAATCCTTATCAAATATCTGGCACTGTTTCTACAATAACCATGGTTTGTGGGCCCATGCACACAGAAGTGGAAAAGAAAATAGTATCATTCACCATCACCTCTACTGACCTGCTAACAAATTTTTGCGTTTTGTTTCCTCAAACCTATATTCTGTTAGCTCAGAAACCTTGGTTCCAGAAGAGAGTGCTTCTGCCAGAAGGCAAAATAAACTTTTATTGAACTGGAATCTAAGACTTCCTTTTGGCCATTTTGGACTTCCGATGTCCATGAATCAATAGGCTGATAAAGGAGTGAGTTTGGACAGGGGAGGTTGGTCTGGACTACCAGGAGGAAATTAGGTTGCTTTTCCACAATATGGGTAAGGAAGTGTGTGTTTGTGTGTGTGTGTGTGTGTGTGTTTGTGTGTGTAAAGCAGGAGATCCTTTATGGTATCTCTTGGTGTTACCACTTCCTGTGATTAAAGTTAATGGGAAACTACAGAACCAAATCCATCAGGATGATAAATAGCTCATACTCTTCAGCAGTCAAAATGTAGGTCACCCTTCCAGGCAAAGATCCAACACATCCTGAAGTGAAGGGTAGAGGGAATATGAATATAGGGATCCAAGTGAAGATCATTTGACTGGTTACAGAATAAGGATTATAATTGCCATAAGTGTTTCTGTTCTCCTTTGTTAAAAATATATTTACATATAGATGCACAAAAATAGATAGGTTGAATTTATTTCCTCTGTTTCTTTACCACATACTATAACACTAATCCAGATAACTTCAGTAGGTAAGTATTATAATCTGTATAATAATATTTGAGTTATGAGATACTAAAAAGCTAAAGACCCCTCAAGGGACTTGGATATTTATTTTTGGGGGGAAAGAATGATGCATTTTCAGTTGGATTAAATGACCTTGTTATTGCTTTTATTTTAAAATTAAGTATGACATAGGAGATATGCAATTAGGTGTCATGTTGACAAAGGATGAATCTATGATGATTAGTTTTGATTGATAACTTGATTGGATCTGGAAGCAACTTAGGAACATGACTCTGAGTGTATCTATGAGTGTTTTCCTAAGAAGTTAACTGAGTGAAGACACTCTCTAAGGTTGGCAATTCTTTCTAGTCATGGCCCAAATATAATGAGATCTAAGGAAAAAAAAATGCTGCTTTGACTGCCACTTTTTGCTCTGTGCTGATAAATGCATCTACCCTGCTGCTGCTGCTGCTGTTACCTTCCTTCGCTAGTATCACTATAACTTGACTTCTTTAGCCTCCCAGCAGGAGCTAATGCCATTAGCTCTACAGGAGTCCTCCAACCCTTCAGTGGCAGAATAGAATTGCTTAGGTTTCCAGCATTGTGAATTGAACAACTACTGGGTTCTGAGCCAGTCTGGCATGTAGACAGCTATTATGGAACGCCTCAGCCCATATTGTATAAGCCAATCTAATAAATCCTATTTCAAATGTGTATCAGTTCTATTAGCTCTGTTTCTCTAACGAACCTTAACTTGTTCAGGAGTACAAGCTGGTGCCTAGAGGAAGGGCTGAGATACAGCTCATATCTAATGACTTGGAGCCCGATGACTGGGACAGTCTGTGAAGCTAGAATTAAGTGAAATGTTAGGAAGAAACAGATGGCCAGAAAACTAGAGGAAACTAGAAAATATTCTAAGTCGCCTTAAATACCTGATTGATTACTTTTCAGAGAATCCATGTATGAAATTTACCGGAGGCCAGGGGAAGGATATCTGGAAGGATTAGTTAATGGTATATGGGACATATTAAGGGCTGGAAACAGTGTAGGTTCTCCAGCTAAAATGGAAACTGTAATTCATGGAGCATTAGATAGAAAGCAAATAAGGGTCTCGTCTCAGTAGAGGATCATGATTACTCCTGTCTACAAGCTTAAAGACAAAACCTAAATCAGACTCTTCTCTAACAAGATAGTTAAATCTCATATTAAAGATGATAAAAAACCATTTAGGAAGACACATGTGTCCTCCAACTACACTGAATTGATAAGTCCACTTCATTGTAAGAAGACATCACCAAAGGCAGGCAACCCTCAGTGGAGGGAGAGGTTAGTCCGTTTAAAAAGTGAAAGTTGTCAGGATAAAAATGGAGTTGTCGAGCTTTGATAAAAATAAAAGAGAGCTATCTGAGAGATTGTGAAAGAAGGAATATCATGCATATCAGCATGATAACAAAACCAGTCATTTAAAATTGCTATAAATTACAATGTTACACAAAAGTGCATGTTCAAGAACACCCACCCAATAACTGCATACTCAACCTTGGGCTCATATCATGCCTGTTATTGATCCTTGAACAAACTTGCTATTAATCATGTGGCCAAGGATTCTGTTTCAAAATAGCTTATGTAATCTTTCACATTTTGCTCTTAGAGTTTCCCTTTGCTCTGTCCTTTCTGAATTGGTCCATTATTTCCATAACTAGCATATTCTACCTTTCAGTACTCCTCTATTATTGCAAGGTAAATATCATGTTTCCTTAAAAAGTCTGCCTGTAGGGTAAGTAGCTTGACGATCCCAGCGATGGCATAGGCGATGAAATTAGCAATCAACAACATAAAAATATTCGTAGAACACCATCCCTATGCTCAACAGACTGGAAAAAATGCAAACATGCTGAAAGAAGCTCAGTTTAGGTAAAAATAAAAACCTGAATGCTAAAAGCTATACTTTTAGACTTTAGTCTGGGGTGTAAAGTATACTAGATAGAGTTAGAGACTGGAGAATGAAAGACTAATGAATTTGATGATATAATAAAAATTAAAATGAAACAGAGGAAAAGACTCAAAAGAAATGATGAGATCATCACTAAATGAAGGACAAGTTGAAATAGCAAAAGAGAATTGTGGACAGAATGCCTGAACTGCATAAGGACCAGCAGGACATAGGTGGCACATTGCAATCCTAAGCCTAAGCAAACCTATTCGGGTGCTAAGGGGCTGGAGGACTCCCACAGAGCTAATGGCATTAGCTCATGCATCTGTTAACCTAGCATTTGGGGATCTCTGTGAGTTTGAGACTAACCTACATAGTGAGTTTCAGGCAAGTCAGTAAGGTGGGGGGTGGGGAGACAGAGAGACAGAGAGACAGGGAGAGACAGAGACAAAGAGAGAGAGACAGAGATAGGCAGAAAGACAGAGAGACAGAGACAGAGACAGGGAAGGAAACAGACAGAGACACAGACATAGACAAAGAGACAGGGAGAGAAAAACAGGCACAGAGACAGATTCAGAGAGGGGATTCAGATTCAGATTCAGGGGTAGAGAACACTTAAAGTCATAACGGATGACAGTTTAAAAATTCATTGAAATGTATAATTCATAGAGCCCAGAGTCTCAATAAAACACAACCAGGAGGGCTAATGAGATGGCTCAGAGGCTAAAGGCACTTATGCAAAGACCAACATCCACAGTTCAGCTGCCAAACCCCTCCTTGTGGAACAAGAACTCCCGCCGCCCCAGCTCCTGTAAGTTATCCTCTGACCTCTGCATGTATGCCACAGCATGCATGTACCCCCTCCCAACTAAATAAGTAAAGCAAAATGTCTGTTTGTCTGGAGGACACAACTGCTGAGTGGAGTCTTAATCGTTGTCTCTGTAAAGAATCAAATGTCCTCTACCTGCCAGGCAGCCAGGACTCAGGCATTTGGCCATGTGTTCTTGCCAAGGATTCTTGGCTAGGTTTGGGGTTTTCCCAAATGAGTTGGATACTAAGTACTTATTCTTCAACCTGTGGTGACTTTCTGAGGCCACAGGTAGTAGATTGTGCAGCCTTCCCTTTGTGAGCAAAGAATGCTCCATCATTGGCCCGCATTTTCCGCCCTTTCCTCAAGGGTGTCAGTCTGTGGAAAGGAGAGAGATGACAAGGCTGAGAAAAGAACCTTTGTATTGACATGCACTCCTTGGACTGTCAAGCAAGACTACAAAAGGGATAATTATACAAGGTCTATTTCAGAGATGAAATCTTTTTATTAAAAAGAATGTGCTAGGGGCGATGTCATTCGCACTGAATTGGCTAAACCTCTGATCATGAAATATTCTCAGAATGTTGGCAACCACTTCTGGGTAACCCCACTTACACAATAGCTCCAAAACCTGCCAAACATGTTGGTATGAAATGCTTACATAAGGTCAATAAGCAATGTGAGAGCTCATTGCCTTTCTCTGAACTTTTTTTTTTTTTTTTTTTTTACTGACTCCAGATACGAAGAACTTGGGTGATCTTTCCTGCTACAAACCGTGCAGAGGACACAGGATTTTGTTACCTTGACCCCAGCACATGTCACTGCCCCAGCAAAGTTGTAGCTGTGGTGCCTGTAACATACGGCTGTGTTGTTTAAATGACTCACATTTTTTTGTCCTAAGGCTCCTGACCTGAGAAGTAATTGCAAAAGTGGCATGACATTTTGAAAGGACAGTTCAGATCTCATTCCCAAGTCGGTATCAAGCCTGGCCTTGCCCAACCAGATTCACTGACAACCTGTCTACAGGATGACTGGCTCAGGGCTCAGGGGTACTGCATAGAAGAGTGGTAGACATTATGGAGGCTGAGCAGGTGTACAGGGATGAGAATTCCCAGTTTTTCTGAGAGGTGCGATGTGCCTCGTCTCAGTGACATTTAGTTTCAGCAGGTCTCACTATGAGCCTACAACATGAGGGTTTTCAAACCACGACGCCTTTTCTAACCACGTTACTTTTTCTCCCCTTTCCCTGCACATGTTACCAATGTCAGCATGACCTCAGGTGGCTGTGTAAATAGATCTTATTTATGAAAAGAAAATATGGCAAAAACTGAAATTCAAAGGGTGCTATTTTCCAAAATCAACACCAAGCTGTATTTTTTTTTTTTAATCTCAGAATTTCTGGGCATTGGAGAAAACCGGGAGACTGAAGACAGAATACTCAGTCAATTTCACATGCTCTGAATTTACACTTAACTTGTTCTATGAAAAGATACTTCTCAATGTTCGATTTCTTTCAGTAAGCTCCCCAAACATGCTGCTTAGACAGATTCACCGTAAATGGGGCTCAGGAAAAATCAGTGGAAGCATGTAACTTTATATTTTGAAGTGATCATTAACAGACAGTCCCTAAATTTACAGAGAATGTGTTGGGAAAAAAAAACCTGGAGTTGATTACAAATCTGGGTGAATGCAAGTTACAGGCAGATGCCTACTAAGCTGTTTCTATGTGTTTGGTTGTTTGGGATAGGGTGGATGGTAGCCTGGTCTCCTGCCTGTACTCCTAGACAATAGTCATTTTAGGATCACTGTGGATCAGAAGAAAGTTTCTGCTTTAAAGATAAACCAAGCAATTTTTTAAAAGGCCATGTCTGGAAACTTGTCAGAGATGGTTAGGAGGCTAATCTTACCACCTCTATTAGCCAGGGTTCTCTAAAGCAACAGAGCAGCTTATAGAATGAATCTCTCTCTCTCTCTCTCTCTCTCTCTCTCTCTCTCTCTCTCTCTCTCTCTCTCTGTCTCTCTCTCTGTCTCTCTCTCTGTCTCTCTCTCTGTTTCTCTCTCTCTCTCTCTCTGTCTCTCTCTCTCTGTCTCTCTCTCTCTCTCTCTCTCTCTCTCTCTGTGTGTGTGTGTGTGTGTATGATCTATTAGAATAACTTAGAATTCATCAAGCTGTGGCCCGAAGAATCTAACAATGGCTGCCTATGAAAAGAAGGTCCAAGACTCTAGTAGTTCAGTCAACGAGGCTGGATATGTCAGCTGCCCTTTAGTATACACCAGAACCCTGAAGAAGTGAGCTCTAATACCAGAGAAGGAATGAATTTGCCAGCAAAGGTAAAAGCATGCAGGCAAAGAGAGAGCGCCAGCTTCTTTTTCCCATGGCCTTAGATAAGTTTCTAGCAGAAGGTATGGCCCAGAGTAGACCTAGCTTAGAAATCCAAATTAAAGATGTGTATTCCCACCTCAGATATCTAGATTAAAAGTGGATCTTTCCGTTTCAAGGTAAGTATAACCCCTCACAGGTGTGCCCCACTTGGGGGTTTTAGTTAATTCCAGGTGTACTCAAGGTGACGACCAAGAAGGGCCATCTCACCACCCTAATGGCTGCGTGCCTGAGAGCCGAAACAAGGCAGACTCCAGTGAGCACGGGAAGAGGGAAGGCGAGGGTAGCTGAGAATGCAGCTTAATGACTGTGCCATTGTCCACGTCAGGAACTTCTCTCTGATATGATTTTCAAGGCCTTTTGAGGATCTTCCCACCTGCCTCTCACAGTAAGGGTTGCTGCTACTCGCCTCAATTCTCACCCTGCGGCTTCTCTATCCCGGTTGCTAGCCACCTGAATCAGGAAGTCAGGCCAAGTCCAGGAGGTAGAATTAGTGTAGCGCTTTATCGAAAGGGTACTTACAGCTTTAAAACTGCTCTCGTGTCTAAGATGGATTGGCTGTTATCGCTTTGGTCATGACCTGAGCATAGCCTTAGACTGACATTAAATAATGACAGAGTTTGTTGAGTTTAAGATGAACAGAGAAGCACACCATTCCGTGCAGCGTCAAAATATTCCAACGGCACAGCCAAGGCTGTTGTCATCAATCATCAGCCTAAGGAACAGAAAGCTGGGCCTGTGAAAGAATCGCTGCGAGCCCTGAACTTACGCTAGCACCCTGTTGCAGGAGAAGCGGAAGCTGGGTGCGCATGTCAGAAAAGATGCAAGTATTAGAAGCCACAGTAGCTCTTGGGGAAATGAGAGGAAATGCTTACTCTAATACCTGAAAGTTAAAGATTCCCAAAGCCAGAAAACATGACATTTTCCATCTCTGGTGCCACTCTAAATATAACTTACATATCTAAAAGGAGCCTTCTCTGTCTGCCTCAGCCTACCCAGACGTAAAAGTACGATAAAGTAGCTACAAAACCAGAAGACCTGGGGCTATGGGGCCCCCATTCTGCCTATAACTTGTGTGAACTTAGATAACTCAAGCTTCCAAGATGGGAGAAAATAAAAATGTGAAGAGAATCTACATCCAAGAAGGCTGGAGCGTGCTTCTGACCATCTAGAAGGCAACAGAGATTAAGACACAATGTAGCACGATGTAGCATGTTTATAAAGTGGGTTTAGTGCTGGATTCTCAAGCCTGCTTTCTAGGCAGCTTATCAGACCTAAGTGATTACTATTTCCATATAAATGCAAGTAAAAATGTGTTACTGCTTTTACCAAGGAATACACTAGAGGCTTCTGTTTGTGTGTGTGTGTGTGTTGTGTTTTTATTTTTCTCTCCTACATGATGTCCTGACTGCAGTCCTCCCTTCACTCCCCCCAGTTCCCTCCCCATCTCCTCCCCTCTCTTCCACATACACTTCTGTTTCCCTTCAGAAAAGAGCAGACCTACCAGTTATAATACAGACAAGGTACAAACCCTCATATCAAGATTGGTAAGATGACCCAGCAGGACGGCAAGGGTCTCAAGAGCAGTCAAAGGAGTCAGAGCCACCCCCACTCCCACTGTTAGGAGTCCCACAAGAACGCCAAGCTACCCAACCACATTATATATGTAGATGACTGAGCTCAGGGTACCGTTTTAATCGTTCATAAAAATAACAAGAATAATTATTGGAAAGCGCCAGAAGTGAAATTTCTTTATTCGCTCTGAGGAAAATGTCAATTTCCTTGAGTTAGTAGTGTGTAATGTGTGCAGAACGCATTACAAAGAACAGATGAATCTATTTGGCATGTCTGTGTAATGACATTTTGAGTGGATGTAATATTCCCAGAGTAATGGTACTTATTCTTGTGCTTTTGGAGATGAAGTCAAGGTGGAAGGAAGACCGAGAGGGACCATAATAGTCTAAATGCATAGTTCATACCTGATCTCACTAAGTAAAGGTTTGGGGTGAATACACAGCAGTATAAATGTTAGCAGTCCCTTTAAAATTATCACCTGAGGACAGCTGTAAGCAGATATCAATGCCTATGCAGGTAGAAAGGAGATCAGAGATCTTGTAGTGAGAGATTTCTTTGCTTTCCTTATTGTATTTATATTACCAGAGAAAAGCAGTGTGTGCAGCAGTTAGAATCACGGAACACACATACAGACCATTCATGATGCCCCTCTTAGTAGCTGAGTGGCTTTCAGCAAATTGGTTACTCTCTATTTCTAAAACATGGTTATAATAGAATCTTAGGAAATTGCAAGGATTAAATGAGCTAATAGTCGTGCATAGCTTGGAAGAGTGCCTATAAAGTGTTACAGAGTTGCTTTCACTTAGGATTGTGACTGAAGCACACCCCCCACCCCCACCCCACCACCACCACCACCCCCACCCCCCACCCCCCCACCACCACCCCACCACCACCACCCCACCACCACCACCACCACCCCACCACCACCACCCCACCACCACCACCCCACCACCACCACCCCACTACCACCACCCCACCACCACTACCCCATTTGTGGATAATTGCACTCAAGGGAATTAGTACATTCTATGCCTTTTAATATTTTATGAAGGGTCATCCAACATTCCCTATATAGTACCAGCTCTCTACCCACTTGTTTAAGTAGATCCACTGATCTGTGTAACATTTTCAATTTTGACTCTGTGTAAATAGAAAAGGGAAATTGGCCCATGCAGGGTAGAGCAGCAGAGCTCACTAAGTAACGGCTTCTTTCCTCTCTTCTTCCCCATTGGAAAGTCTGAAGGGCAGTGGTGGCCTGGCATGGTTATGATAATGAAGGCTTTGTTTGCTGAATTAATTTTTTATTTGAACAAACATCATTTTTAGGTTCCAGTGAGTAGACACTCAGACCACAATTTATTTCTCTAACCAAGCCCAGGAACCAAACTTGGTTTGCAAAGTGCTCTAGTCTTGACTGAGTATAACTTAACAAACAATTTTATTTGGTGTATACCAGGAAATAGCAAAGCTCGTGGCTGGAAATGACAGATGTGAAGCTGTAAGCTCTAGATCACAGTGGAATTTTTTTTTCTCAGATAATAACTTTAATTTTGCATTTGAAAAAAAAAAGCACATTTCTCAACTCTGTTTTTCTCTTTGGATTGTATTGTTTCTCTTTCGTTCTTGAAATCAAAGTCGGCACATCCCTTTCAACAGTTTATACCTACAGCCCCAGAAATTGCTTATACTAGTCCACACATCTCTATATCAGTGGTATTAACAAAACCATAGATGGTTATATACGTTGAAATTAATGTTACTTGCATATAACAGAAAACCCCCAAACAGCAATGGCTTAAATACGATACATGTCTCTTATTTCTTTCTCACAAAAAGAAATTACAAAGGCAAGCAGAACTGATAGGGTGGGCTCCATGAAGGTCCAGGGAACCCAGAATCCTTCCAAATCTCTGTACCATGATTGTTAGTTGCAGCTTTTGTCCTTAAAGCACCTGCAAAGCCTCCAAATCATACCTAAGGATCAGGCAGCAAAAGGAGAAACCTGTTTTTAAGGCATTTCACCCTGAAAAAAAATTAAAAATACATTTATACCTCCTTAAAAGTTAACAACACAGTTCAAAACAGCTACAAGGAAAGTTAGCTTTTTTTTTAAAGTAAGATAAAATAACCTTTAGTTAGGTGACACATAACTAAATGCCTCAAGAGGCAGAGCAAAAATATAGAGATTAGCAGAAGTTTCTGTCTAGAATTTGTGGTAGGATCTAAGACTAGGGATAAAGAAGACAAAAGGGAAGAAAGAATCAGTGAATCAATGTCTCATCTTTGGGAAAAATCTTTTTCCGTTTTTTAGTATTTCTATTTATTATGCATGTAACATACTCAGGTTCTATCACCAGATCCATATATTTATAGTACAGAAGTTTCATACCTGATTGTAGAGTTCAGGACATGAGAATTGAATCAGGAAGTTAGTGTTCTTAATCCTTTCAAATCACTCATCTGCCCATGCTTTCAAAGTTATGTGGTATCTTATGGTAGACATCCTGTGCCCATACAGATACTTGCTGGTTCCTTCCAAGACAAAGGATAAATGTATACGAAAGAAGAGATAATTCTAGGTATGGGGACAGGGCCTAGATAACTTATCATGATTAAAATGGGACTCTATACCTGCCATTCAGCTGATAAGCAAAAATATTCTAGTGAGTCCTAGATGACTTAAGAGAAAGTACATCAGCATTTCACTTCCCTGAAATGTCTCGCGTGAGAACCATCACAGATGTTATACTTTTTTGGACTTTAGAATATTGGCATATAGAGATTTGGCACATACATACAGCATACAATATACAATAATTTTTAGACATCAAAGTATTGGCATAAATAATGTATATAATTAGAATATTCATGTTGGAGGGGGTCCAAAGTTCAAACAAAAAATTATTTATACTTCATGCATACACATGTATATTAAACACAGAACCTGAAGCTAATTTCTTTTTACTTTTAGTAATCTTAATAATGTGAAAATTTTCACGGATAGCATCATCTTGGAACTCAAACATTTGAGGGTTTTAGAGCATTTCATATTTTACTTTTGGAACTGGAAGTGTATCATGCTTAGAAGACCCTATCTGTGAACAGCAAGGGTGATGAATATTGTTCTAATATGAGCCAGTTATTGCTGAGGAGACACAAAGTAGAATTTTACATATTGTTAGGAGTCACAAGCAAGGCTCTGTGGCCCCGGAGTACCAAGGGTCTCAAATGAACGACTCTGCAGTGGATTCCTACTGGCTGAAGGTGCTGCTGATAACTTCTCTCTTCAGAAAGTTTATTCCAAATCTCTCAGAACTTAGCATCAAAGCTGCAGATTTAAATAGATTATAGAATATAGTGTCATAAAGGAATAGAGCAGAAACTTGGAGAATTAAGTAAGGAAGGGGAAGAGAGGGCAGAGTAAAGGAGGTACTTTGGGGAGGGACCACCAGCACTAAGGGCCTTTGGAAAAGCCATATGGAAACACACACCTGTAGAAGCTTCCTAAAATGTATACATATAAAATGGAATTTAAACCAAGTCACTATATAATAATGGAGGCAACTCCTCAACTAGACATCATGTGCTATCAAATAAAAATCTCAGTACCAGGAATGAGTTACATCTTTTTGAGTATTTTTGAGTACCAGGCATCCCATCTAAAGGCATCCCATAGACAACCCCTAAATACTATGGGCTATTCCTAATTGCATTGGTTCACTTCTAGTGATGAGTGTCTGTAGATGCTCATACCAAGAAGAAAAGTAATCATCAATCTTACACAGCTACAAACTTTGTGAGCTATAACTGCACCTGCCTGCCAGAGATATGCTGGTGCAATAGTGGTACAAGTTGTATGGGAGTAACCAACCATTTTTTAAAAAACTGGACTTAAGGTCCATCCCATGAGATACAACTCACACTTGGCACTGCTAAAGCAGTCAAGTACCTGAGATTAGACAGGTCATAGACCCTAGGGACAAACCTAATACTATTATTCTTCTAAAGGAACAGAACAATGACTAAAGAAAAATAACAATGGCTCTTAATGATATCTTATTATGCCCATAGATCAGTGCATCACTCAACTCACAACTGAGAAGCTTCTTATTTCAGGTGATGATAAACAGAGACCCATAAAAGGACAATGTGCAGAAAGTGAGAGACCTTGGAGCACTCAGCCATAGATATTTTTATCAAGGTCTTCCCCTCAAGGCTCAAGGATATATGCAGAAGAGAGGGTGGAACGATTTTAAGAGTCAGAGATGATAGATGTCTCCAAGGAAACAGTATCTTCCAGATACAACAGGACTGATACACATATGAGCTTATAGAGATTGTGATGTGCAAAAGGCATATGAAAGTTCAAGCCAGTCAATCCCAGCATGGAGAAATGGAAGTAACCAGAAAGCTCCACCCCTTTGCAATTGATACCCACTGAGAAGGGAAAAGTAAGTTTTCTTCAATGGAGTGTCACTGGATATATCAACTCTCTAGGGCAGGTATCATGTTCAGGAGTAGCTGGCCAACACAAAGCTAATTTCCTGGTTTTTATGTGCTTTTGTTGTTGATGTTGGTTTGATTTTTTTTTTGCTTTGTTTTGAGAGAGAGATAACATGAATTTGGATGGGTATGAAGAAGAGAGCATCTGGGAGGAATTGAGAGGTGTAAGAATATGATCAGAATATACTGTATGATAATTTAGACAATTTAAATATGTGTAATCAATATACCTGCTACTCTAGAAATAGTTAATCAAGAGTTAGTCATATCTGACATTTCATAAACCCTAAATTGTTGGAAACTCAGAACAGAAGCAGAGTTATCTGCCCACAAACAGATCATAGAAAGAACCCGTCTCTTGGGGTCTTTTGTTCTCTGTTCCAACTGTAAGAGAATCGGCATCACACAGAGCTGACTGGTCTGGTGACCTTGGGTGGCCTAAATATATTCAGGGATTTCTGTGAAAAATGCAACCCTGTTGACTCTACAGCTTTATTTAGTCTCACGGAGGGATGGCTCCATTGCTCAAGATGACCTGAGGTCACCCCTTGCAGCTGCAGCCTTGAGAAAATCCTCAGGAAGGCCTCTAGTGAAGACAGAAAGGGAGTCATGAAAGAATCCTAAAAGTCCTACTTCTCTTGGTCCCAAAAGTTCCCCCAGGTGATTGAGCAGACGCCAAATAAGGAAAGTAAGTATGCAGCACTTTCCCCTTAGGCCTGAACTACCCTGAGACCAAATAGTATAGTTCTTCTCCTGGGGTCTGTAGAACACATACTTGGAAAATAGATAGGAATCTACAAGATAACCTCCGAACTCAAAGCTCTTTATCTTTATCTGTATCTGTATCTTCACCTTCACCTTCATCTTCATCTTTATCTTTATCTTTATTTTTATCTTCAAATCATAAACCTTCCAGTTACAATTTCTGGTTCTAGACTTGCTCGTTCCTTCCCTAACATTTAGTCCATGTACAAAAAATGTGGTTGCCATGCTTTCTATTCCTCCTTCATGTAGTTAACTGAAGACAAGACCTTTAAATCTTTTTTGTTTCCCTTTGATGACTCTCTTGTGTGGCTTTTGGAACACTTACAGGTGGGTAGAAGCCCTCACGAAGCCTGAGTGGTGAGAGGTTTGGCATGAGAACACTCAGACATATTTGTGAAAGTCTATTCTTCTGTCCTACCACTTGGTAAAAAGCCACAGAAATCTGTAAAAGGGAGTCAAGCACAGCTTTTTGATAGTTTTAAGGTTAAAGGGTTTGCACGTGTGTGTGTGTGTGTGTGTATGTATGTATGTATGTTGTAGAAGTCATATACCTTCAGAAAGTAAGGAGCAATAGGGGAAAAGAGTGCACATTAGTTTCTGTGGGTTTTCTCGCTCACTGAGGGGCATGGTGAGATATACTGCCAGTATCTTCCCGTGGAGGCTCATCGCTCATCCTGATCCAGAGTAACTGGTTCTCCTTGTTTCTTTCCATCTCCCCATTTCCTCTGCTTGAGTCACCATTGTGGACAAGAATAATGGACGTGTATTGAACGGGCTAACATGCTGATGTTTGTTTTATTTGGGGAGTAAATTCAGGACTTGGGATAAAATAGTGTATGGGATAAATAGAACCGTCTCAAATAAAGCTTATATTTTCATGAGGGAAACAGATGTCGAAGGACAAATTTCTTAAGTGATGGTAGTTCCCAATTGGTAATGCCTCGAGTTATGATATTCCAACTTTATGCATGGAGCACTCGGCAGTAAATAGAGAACACTTTCAATCTTGATCCCTTCCTGAGAGCAAGCTAAGCAGTTCCCTGGCACTGTGCTGGGGGCAGCAGCCAGCCACAGTGTCTGGTCACCCAGTTCAGGTGTGCAAAGAATCCAAACTCCAGACTAAGCTAGCGTCTTTGCTAGATTAGTTGTAGGAGAAGCATTTGTGCCTTGTGATTGTTCCATCATATACAGGCTTTATCAGGGTGGGTGCCTGTCCCACGCTGAGGAACAGCTGCATTCACTTACAATTGTGCTAAACTGCTTCACCAAAGCAACTAGCTCTCCAGTGATTTTAAAAAGTGCTGACCCAGGAAGTAGCCGAGGCTAAGCTTCTCTGAGATGTTAGGAGATTTACCTCAGTAGCTGAAAGAGAAGGAGGAGTCGATCTACAAGAGTCAGTGTTCCTGGTGGAGGAAATAGTGAAACCTCACTACAATGAGAACAACCTTGACTGAGAAGCTGGAGAGTACGCTGATGGTGACTCCACCATGTGCAAAAAAAAGGTGTACAGAAACTAATTTGTGCACTCTTTCTTGTTCCTGTTTCTGATTTGACTTCTCCAGCCAATGCACTCTAAATTCAGGGCAAATGAATATCAAACAAAGCTTTAGCCTTGGTGTAAAACTGAATTCTCATATGAGATGAATATTAAACAGATGCTCAGAAATATAAAAAAACACAAAATTAATGTTTTCATTTCATTGAATACATCGGTAATTCAGTAGATCTGGCCTTGGCATGTGGATTCACTTGCCTCCGAAACATTGTATAGGTGTTTTAACCTCCAATTTATTTCCATTCACAGCTTTTCACAGGAAGCAGAAAATAATATGAAAATTTTGAGTAATGAAAAGAAACCAGATTTATCTGGATCAAAAAATAGTTTTATCAAACATATAAATTTAGTGGAAATTAAAACATTTTTTTTTGCTGTAAAACTGGATGTCATGCTCTTGTCCTAGTGTAAGAAAAATGTGTGGGCATTAATTCCATCTCCATGAACAGAAGCTGAGATAGAAGGAAATGTACTCATGAACTTTGACCATTTACCGATCTGCTTGAATGTTCCCTGATCTGTTCCCGGGACTTACAGAATGTGTGTTTCTTCAGTACCCATGTATCTAGACTGCTTAGAGGGACAGGGCTATTTTTCTGACAATGACTTCTAAACCCAGTATCCTTCTCTTCTTGGAGCATAGCTCAGGACATTATCCAGCAGCTATCATGTACGTTCAATTTACCAGGAATGATAAAAGCCGTTTCTAGGCCTGGCCAGTAAAACTTCTCAACAAGACTGTGCTCTTATACTTCAGCGCTTTGTAAGGTTCAGCAAAGTGCCCTTACAGATTTTGTAGTGAAGATGGTGGATACATGGGACAGAGATGGAGTCCTGCTTCAAGACTAATAGAAAAAAAAGCCCATCCATCAGGCACTTGCTTGTCAGACTTCTGACTGGGTTCACTCTTCATTTCTGCGGCATGACAATTTTCTTTTGCACTCAGCTATGACATGCGACTGTTGTACTTTGTGCAGAAATCCAGGTGGTTGCATTACAGGGACAGTGCATGGTAACTAGTTCGGTCTATGGCTTGGCTAGAACTGGAATGATGCACGCATATGCTAGTGAGTAAATCATTGCTTAGGATCTTTATTGTCTCTTCCATCATCATTGCCGACCACATTTCATCATCTTTACTGCAGTTTAACTCTCTTGTTGGTTACTGCATGGCTTGGTTTATTTACTCATAAATATTGTGGATTATAAAAAAGAATTCATAGTCCATGTATCCACACCCTGAGAAAGAGGACAACCTGAGTTTATTTCTTTACTTATTTTGTTTTGTAGTTTTGAGACAGGGTCTCTCTACATATCCCTAGCTGTCCTGTAACTCACTATGTAGACCAGGATGACCTCATTCTCCAGAGATCTGCCTGCCTCTGTTTTCCAAGGGCAGAAATTAAATCTGTGGGCCATCATGCTAGGTGGGGCATGTGAATTTAAAGTATAATATATTTGAGTAAGCCAGTGAACTTCCTAAGTGAGATATAATCTCCAAAAATTATAATATACTTCATAAAGAAGGAGAAACACTTGGGACACATTGTGATGTTTATAAAGAACAGTAACATAGGAGGTGGTAAAGCAAGGGGGTTGCTATAAAGTACAGGGCCACACAGTGAGCGTGAACCAACTATCCAGAACTCACTGTTTACCAGCCCTGTAATTTAGGCAGACTTATTAAACCTCCCTGAATGCAAATTTCTTATCTATAAGTATAAAATGTCAGCTATCTTAAAGCTGATGTTTGGTTAGGTGAGATCCCATGTGCAAATTACATCAGCTAGTGCATAAGGACAAGCACTGAATACATCTGTCAATTGCTGCCTTCGTTACTTTATAAGTAAGGAAAGAAAAGTGGCAAATATGCTCAACTTCTGAGATTTCTTCAAAAGCAATCTTGCCGGTTCTCCCGGAGGCTCAACTCTGTGACTCTCTGACTTCCCTGTCCACTGACCCCTTTCTTTATTCTGACTGTGGACTCTTCAAGCACACCTTCAGAGTCAGGAATCAATGACTGGGAAAACTCACAAAGTCATGGTAGTAGAATTTGGGTGCAAATTCTCTCCCAATCATGTTCACATCACTACTGGGCAACAATCACTATGTCTTACTAGTTGCCAGTATTACTTTTTGAAATTTCCAATCCGTCCCCACCCATGATTCTTTCTGTAGTCCCAGAGTCAGGGTTTAAGCAGAACACATGCTTCTGAGTCTCTTGGTGCATAATTGTAGTGAGTAAGCGGCTACTATTGCCCTAATTTCTGTTACCGGCCTATCATTTTAAAGTCTTTGTCTTCCTTTTTCTTAGACCCTCCAAGCATCCTGCAATGGTTGAGTTTCGTCCAAATTCCATGAGGAGTTCACGATGTTAATACTAATGAGACTTATGAGTCATTCCTTGGCGGAGTCTGCAGCTCTTTATCTTCTCCAGCATTAGAAAAGAGCCAGAGCAAGATACAAAACTGAAAGGAAAAAAGGTGACCAATTCTGGAAGTTATAGAAATAGAGCAGCGGAGGCAAAGAGTTATCTACGAGAGATAAAGATGGAGAAATGAGATAGTATGGGATGCATTCCTTATGTACAAATAATCGACCCCACCCCTCGGTTTCTGTCCCATGCTTCTTCCTGGTTTTCATCTTTCTATTAATATCCATGAATATTAAATGACCTTGTATTGACAGGGTAATGAGCGTCCATGTAAAATTTTCTACTTATGCCTGATCTCTCCTCTGACTCGAGAGACTATAGGCAAGTAGGTTTGGAACTTGGTCTCCGAATGATAACCTGATATTACCCATCTTCTTATTCTTCTCTACTCAGTCACAAATGCAATCATTTCCCCTACTTCATTTAAAGAGAAGAGACTAAGACAGGGAGACATGAGAACTGTGTTTAAGAAGCTACCAGCACTGCGAGCATCTTTTCTCACAAAGTTAGCAAGAGACGCTCTTGTCTGGTAAGTCACAAACATCTTAAGGATTTTGATACTGAAATGTGTGTCATGTTCCACCTCTCATCTCTACTGAGTGTTAAATCAGATGACCCTAGCCTGTGTCCCAAAGTGTGTTTGTGTATGAGAGACTCAACATTCAATATCCTACTAATAACTGATAGCACTGAGAAAGTATTATCCATAAAACGTGACATAATGACATCTTGATTGTTATGATCATATCGTGACATGTCTCACCATGCTGTGATAGTATAGTATTCTCTCATTCAGATTGGTACTTGTGAGACGGAGCCATTCACAACAGAAATCCCTGGGGTGAAGGTTTCTTTTTGCATAGATAGGCCCATTCAGGTCTAACCTCTTCAGCATAGTTCCATTCTTATCATTGATACTGAAGCAGAAGACAACTGAAGTAAAATCTACCAAGGCTTGATCAAATCTTCAAATCTATTTTTGGACAACACATGAGCAAGATAACAAGAAGCTACTTGCTTTTTCTAGAACCCCCTACCTGAGCAGGACCCTGAACACTATTTCAAGCACGTTCTCTAAAGGGTGCACTTCTTTGTTGTATAATAAGATAATTAAGGATAGCTTTGCCAGAGTATGAAGTCTGAAAAGACTTGGAATTTCTTCTGGAGCATTTACCCTGGACAAGGGATGACTAATTAAGATGAACTTTAGCTACATAATGTCCCTTGGGCAAGACGGTGTTTACACTCTAGAGTATTGACACTGGCAAAAGGGGGGGGGCAGACTTTTGGCTGGTGTTTTGTATAAACAATGCCAAGCTGGCGAACTTCCTACATTTCTCTAGGTTTTTTTTTTTGTTTTGTTTTGTTTTGTTTTTTTTTTTTTTTGAAAATATCTAGAACACTTTCCAAGAAATTAGCTTAGGCCAGTCAGAAATTACTCTTGATTTTTTTTGTGTTTATTGTTGCGTAAGGATCTAAGTCAGAATCTACTTCTCTTCCAGGCTAGTCAGCAAAACACATGGGCCTTTATGCGCTGCAGATGAAGACAACTGGGGATTATAGAAGAAAATACAAATTATCTTTCTGGCCAATTCAAACTGTCCATGATGCCACTATCAACTAGAAAATGTTTGAGGGAACACAGGTTGACAGAAAGGAACGAGCGTAACCATCATCGTTTATGATTGAGATGGATATGCTAAGAGGGAAGAGTGTGGACTGGAAACCAAGCCTGGATGTGAACCCAAGCTTTCACACATACCAGTTGTATAATATAGCTAAGTGAGATACAAAAGACTCAGTGATCAAATATTTGATGATGCTAAATCAGTCTGCATGTCAGTTCATCATATGATACATTTCTAGTTCAGAAATAATTTGATTATTATAAAAATCTTGTTAATAGGCTTTTTAGTTGATGAGCTTTGAACTTTCAACATTGTGTCGCAGAAATAATGTTTTTAGTACTGTCAGCTATAGCTTGCATCCATGGCAACTACATATAAATATACAGTGCCACAAAACCACCGCTGCTTTCTGTTCAGGCAAAGTAAGAAGTGATTTTTGAACAGCTATGCTAATCTAGGATATTTGAAATTACTATGTTCTACTCCCATACTAGATGTTTATTTTTCTCTAGTAGTAATTTACTGAAGATTTGTTAGAAGAGTTTTTATAGAGGTAAAGCCATGAAGCAAAACCTCAGTGCACGACTTTAGAAAATGTTTTTTAAATATTTTTAGAAGCCAGTTTAAAATAGTTCTACATAGAAGTAAGAGCTTTCATCGTCATTTTGACATATTCCAGGATCTTAGTAACTGATGGAATGTGAGCATGTAAATAAATTTTAATTTCATGTCTAGAATACTTCCCTATGTTGAAAAGTGAATATTCAATCATTAGTAATACAATTATGTGCAAGAGATTGTTTTTACTGTTGTAACACTAATTACATTTGATTGCATCCTGGTGATTTACCATTCAGAAACACTAAAATTCATGAAGACAATCTAATATTCCACACAGAAGGTTGAACGTTAAATCAAAGAAAGGCTTCTAGGCTAACACTAAGCTACCCAAGAGTAGGCAGTCTACTTAGCTTTCAAATCTTTACTTTCCGACCACCCCATCATACCTCTTACCAGACTGCTGTGCATGTAAGTCACAAAGTAAATGAACAAATTTGCTATAAGAGATGAGGTTCCGTAAGCAAATGAGGTATTTTTCTTTGTTATTTCACATGCCAACTCATTTTCTCTGACACAATTACCAGGGCATAGCAGTGTCTCCGTATGACTCTTGCCAGTAGATTCTTTACTCCTTGTGGTTTTCACCCGGCCTTCAGGAGAGCTTCTACAACAATTATTATGCACCTTGCTTTAGCTAACACATCCCACTTCAGACCTCATTTGTGGAGTTAAGTCTGTTAAAGCTCTTCCTATCTTGAGAGTCCATCTCAGCCACTCTACCCAGAATATGAGCTCTCAATTTATCCTCCGGTTTTTATCATGACATTGTATGTCCAAATATTTCTTCTCAATACTTGCCCAATAGGTTCAGAAGTGTTTTTGGGTTTCTTCAGAGTTCAGCTCTAACTTACAGTTCTAATGTTGTCACTAAGCCATCGATACTCTGTGATACAAATACATGAGCCTCCTGTTTTTCCTCCATATAAACTTTTCCATCTCAGAATTAGCACCTCTTTTTATATGGTGTCTTTCATGTAAAAGGCTTCTTTTTCCCAGTCTCGCTTAGAAAGATCTGATTAATTTACAGCATAGACTAGGTCATCATGCATATATACACAGATGTCATACATATGTGTCTGGATACTTAGTTGTGTAAATATATTTCTGCAATTCATATTATATAAGCAAGACAGGCTCTCTAAAAAATTAATTAGGTGTCTTAGGGGTTCTGTCACTGGGATGAAACACCACGATCCAAAACTAAACTCCTGCTGCTGTTCCTGGTGGTCATCCTATGGTACTGACATCTCCAAAATCCTGGGGTCTCCTCTGCCACTGGACAGCACTTTCACCCATAAGCTTTACCTGGGCTCCCCTTAAAGACTTTGACCTTCCACATGCTGCCAAGTTCCAACTTCTCACCACAGTCCCTTCGATCCTGGACCTTCTATGGCAACAGGGGCTTCCTCTTCATCAATAGCTTCCTGGTCTCCAGCCCTACCACATGAGACTGCACCTCAGCTGCTCATGACATTAAGACAAGTGACACCCGAGTGACTTTTACACTACCAACCAAGTTCAGCTGCCAGCATAGGCTACAACCTTTGGCCCTTCTATACCACAGCTTCTGTGTGCTGACCCTGAGGGAACATCAATAATGCTTGTCTCTTATATTTTTCTTTTTTTATTTATTCTTCTCTCGTGTATTATATCCCAAGGGAAGTTTCTCCTCCCTCCAGTCCTCACAGTCACTCCTCATATCCACTCTTCCTTCAATTCCCTTCAGAAAAGAGGAGGCTTCTCAGGATATAGCCAAACATGGCATAAGAAGTTACAATTAGACTAGACACCATTCCTGTGTTAAGGTTGGATGAGGCAACCCAGGAGGAGGAAAAGGGCCTCAAAATTAGGCGAAAGAGTCAGAGACAGTCCCTGCTTCCACTGTTAGGAGTCCTACAAGAGCACCAAGTGACACAGTCCAGAGGCCCTTATTCTATGTCCTGTTTTCTTTTGCTGTTCTCCATTCCTCTGGCTCATACAATCCTTCCTCCACCTCTTCCACAGGATTCTCTGAGCTCTGCCTAATATTTGGCTGTGGTTCTCTGCGTCTGCTCCTATCAGTTGCTTGATGAGGCCTCTCTGTTGATGACTATGTTAGTCTTCCGACTACAATAATGGCAGAGAATCATTGGGAATCATTTCATTGCCTTTTGTTGTTGTTGTTGTTGCCAGTTCGGTTTGGTTCTATCCTAGGTTTCTGGGCTATCCGGCACATGGTTCCTAGCCATCCAGGCAATCTCATGTATGGGCTCCCTCTCATAGTATAGGTCTCAAGCTGTACCAGGCATTGGTTAGCCACTCCTACAGGTTCTATGCTATCTTTACCACCCTCCCCAACCCCCATCTTGCAGGCAGGACAAATTGTAGGTTGAAGGTTTTGGGGTTGGGTTGGTGTCCCAGTCTCTCCACTGAAAGCCTCACTTGCAGGAGATGACTATGGCTGGTCCAGGGTCCACACACCCTATCACTGGGAGTCTTCAGTAGGTCGTCCTCACAGATTCCAAGGATTTCCCATTGCAATAGGTTTCCAGTCATTTCTACCAGTACCCCCTTGGACTCCTCCACCTGATCCCTCTTATTCTCATTCCCACCAGTCCCCAGTGCCTCCACGAAATCTGTTCTATTTTCCCTTCCCAGGGAGATCACTTTAGTCCTTCTTGCTACTTAGCCTTTCTGTCTCTGTGGATTGTAGCAAGATTATTCTTTGCAGCAAATATCCACTTATAAGTGAGTACATACTGTATTTGTCTTTCTGGGTCTGGGTTACCTCACTCAGGATTTTTTTTTTCTAATTATATCCATTTGCCTGTAAATCTCATGATGTCATTTTTTAGTAATATTCAATTGTATAAATGTAACACATTTTCTTTATCCATTCTTTGGTTGAGGGACATCTAGGTTGTTTTTGGTTTCTTGCTATTATGAATAAAGCTTCTGTGAATACTGTTGAGCTAGAGTCTTTGTGGTAGGATGAAGCATCCTTTAGGTAAAGTCCCGGGAGTGGTGTAACTGGGTCTTTAGGTAGATAGATCCCAAATTTTCTGAGAAACTGCCATATTGGTTTCTAAAGCGGCTGTACACATTTGCACTTCCACCAGCAATGGAGGAGTGTTCCCCTCATTCCACACCCTCTCCAGCGTGAGCTTCCACTGTGTTTTCTCTCTTTGGCATTCTGACAAGCATAATATGGAATCTCAGAATCATTTTGATTTTCCTTTTCCTGATAGCTAAGGATTTTAAACATTATTTTAAGTGTTTTTGGCCTTTTCAGGTTTCTTAGGAAACTCAGTTGTGTCATGTGATGTTTTTCTGGAAGCTGTTTTGTGAAAGGATGTTTTGCTGAAGCAGACACATGAGAGGGCATGTGATGTTTTGCTGAAGTGGATCGTTGAGAGGGAGCATGATGTTTGGAAAGAGTATAAATAGAACTCCATATACAGCAAGAGGATGTTCTTGCATCATTAACCATGCAACACTTCCTTGGTCTTCACTGGTCTTTACTTCATAAAATGAAATGTGCCAAAAATCTTCTCATGGTATTCTTGCTGAATCTTGATGCCTCCTCTGACTCGTGCCGATTCGGTGGCACCTTGTTTCTTCTGGATTGAGCTACTGCTACTGATTCATGTTTGGTGTTTGTTATTGGACTGGACTGCAGATATCCTGATAAGGAAGAGTAGAATCACCCCAGGGAACTACTTCTAATTAGGTCCACAACACCTTTTTCCTATAAACCTTCTCTTTCCCATGCCTCTGGTTGGTGGGCTAGAAGGGAGGTTGAAGAGTTGAAGAACCCTAAATAAAGTAGACTTACAGAAAGATCTAAGCCTACATGTACCCTATTTTTAAATTGTGTTACTTTGTTTGTTGATCTACAGTTTCCTGAGTTCTTTATATGTTTTGGATATTCGCCCTCTGCAAGAGGTAGAGCTGGTGAAGACCTTTTACCATTCTGTGGGCTGCTGTTCTGTCCTATTGGCAGTGTCCCTTGACTTACAGAAGGTTTTCAGTTTCATGAAGTCCCATTTATTAATAGTTACTCTTAGTGCCTGTGCTAACAGCATTCACTTCAGAAGCCTTTTCTTTGTCAAAGAGTTCAAGGTAATTTCCTCACTTTTCTTTTCTACCAAGCTCAGTGTTTTATTTTGAGGTCTTTGATCCACTTGGACTTGAGTTTTGTGCAGGGTGATAGACATGGGCCACTTTGCATTCTCCTACATGCAGCCATACAGTTGGACTAGCATCATTTGATGATGCTTTCCATAGGTGTATGGAATTACATTTGGGTCTTCTATTTAATTCCACAGATCAGCCTGTTTGTTTATGCCAATATGATGCAGTTATTAATCACTACAGCTATGTAGTATAGCTTGTACTCAGGAATGGTGATACCTTCAGAAGTTCTTTTATTGTACAGGATTATTTTAACTATCCTGAGTTCTTTTTCATATGAAGTTGGGTATTTTTTTCAAGGTCTGTAAAGAAGTGTGTTGGAATTTTGATGGGAATTGCACTGAATCTGTAAACTGCTTTTGGTAGAATGGCGATTTTTACTATGTTAAACCTACTGATCCATGAACATGGGAGATCTTTCCATCTTCTGATATCTTCTTCAATTTCTTTCTCCCATGTTTGAAGTTCTTTTCATACAGATCTTTCACTTGCTTTATTAGAGTTATACCAAGATATTTAATATTATTTGTGGCTATTGTGAAGAGTGTTGTTTTCCCAATTTCTTTCTCAGCCCAATTGTTGTTTGCATATAGTAGGATAACTGATTTCTTTTGGGGGTTAATCTTGTATCCAGCCATTTCACTGAAGGTGTTTACCAGCTGTAAAAGTTCCCTGGTAGAATTTTTTTTGTGTCACTGATATATACTATCATATCATCTACAAATAGTGATACTTTGACTTCTTCCTTCCAATAGTTATCCCCTTGATCTTTGGTTTTCTTTTTCTTTTCTTTTTTTCTTTAATAAAAGTTTTATTTCCCTATAGCCATATACAATGTTAGGAAATCACATAAATTCAGAGAATATATATATATTTTTCTTTTTTTCTTTTCTATATTTTTTTTGTTTACATTCCCAATGATTTCCCCTTTCCTGGTTTCTCCCTCCCCAAAAGTCCCATAAGCCCTCTTCCCTCCCCCTGTTCCCCATTCAACCCCCTCTCACTTCTCTGTCCTGGTATTCCCCTACATCCAGTCTTTCCAGGACCAGGGGTCTCTCCTTCCATCTTCTTGGAAATCAATTGATATATGAATTGTGTCTAGGGTATTCCGAGATTCTGGGTTAATATCCCCTTATCAGTGACTGCATACCATGTGTGTTCTTTTGTGATTAGGTTACCTCACTAAGGATGATATTTTCAAGATCTGACCATTTGCCTAGGAATTTTGTGAATTCATTGTTTTTAATTGCAGAGTAGTATTCCATTGTGTAAATATACCACATCTTCTGTATCTATTCCTCCGTTGAGGGACATCTGGGTTCTTTCCAGCTTCTGGCTATTATAAATAAGGCTGCTATGAACATAGTGGAGCATGTGTCCTTATTGCATGCCGGGGAAGCCTCTGGGTATATGCCCAGGAGTGGTATAGCCGGATCCTCCGGGAGTGTCAACCCCAGTTTTCTGAGGAACCGCCAGACCTTCAAGTGCTTTATTGTGTAGATATGGATAGAGTGGACAGCTTTGCTTTGTTCCGATTTTAGTGGAATTGCTTTAATTTTCTCTCCATTTAACTCAGTATTGGCTATTGTCTTGCCATATGTTGTTATTGCGTTTAGGTATGAACCTTGTATCCTTGATCTCTCCAAAACTTTTAACGGGAAAGGGGTGTTGATCTTGTCAAAGACCTTTTAAGCATCTAATGATATGATTTTTGTTTATGTAGTTGGTAGATTACATTGTCAGATTTTTGTATGTTGAACCATCCCTGCATCTCTGGGATGAAGCCAACTTGTTGATGGTGGATGATCTTTTTGATGTGTTTTTTTGATTCAGTCTATAATTATTTTACTGAGTATTTTTGCATCAATGTTCATGAGGGAAACTGGTCTGCAATTCTCTTAATCATGAATAACACTTCAGCCCCAGCTGACCAATATCCATCATTCCAATAAAGCAGAGTTTTCACTTTAATTGTTCTTAACTCAAAATATCAGGATCCCTGAAGCCCTTTAAAGGACTCTCAAAACTTCCCTCTGAAACATCACAAGCCAGGCACTATCATCTCTATTGCTCTTAGTATGCTTATCATGTAAATTCTGGGCACACAATGGTTTTTCCAGACCAAAGTTCAAATACCACTACAATCATCCCAAAACATATAGTCAGCTCACAAAAATACACCATGCCCCTGGTGCCAACTTCTGTCTTAGAGTTTCTATTGCTATGATAAGGCATCATGACTAAAAACAACATTGAGAGGAAAGGGCTTATGTCATCTTACTTCCAGGTCATCACTTGGGGAAGTAAAGGCAGGAATCTAGAGTTGGAAACTGGTACAGAGGCCATGGAGCAATGCTGCTTACTGGTTGGCTTCCTCCTTCATAGGTTCTTCATGGTGTTTTCTGCTATCACACAGGATCCCCAGCCTTGAGGTGGTACCTCCCATAGTAGACTGGACTCTCTCACATCAATTATCAATTAAGAAAATGCACTGCAGATTTGCCCACAGGCCAATCTTGTGGAAACTATTGCTCAGTTGAAATACCCTCTTTTGAAATGACTCTGGCTTATGTCAGGTTGACATAAAACCAGTTAGCACACCAGGGCTGGAGAGATAGCTCAGCAGTTAAATGTATGTACTCCTCTTAAAGTACATGGAAGTGGGTACCAGCACCCATATCTGGTAGCTAATAACTACTTGTTACTCTAGTTCCATGGCATCCAATACCTTCTCCTGATCTCCACTGACACTGTAGTCATTGCATTCATATGTACAAACCCATAATCTCTCATACACACATACATAATAATTAAAAATAAAAACCTAAAAGTAAACCAATCAATAATATTTCCATCAATGACATTCTTCACTGGGACAGAAAGAGCAATCCTGAAATGTATTTAAAACCACAAAAACCCTGAGTAATCAAAGCCATTTGAGACACTGTATTGCCTAACAAAACAGAGTACAGAGGTATAACAACCCAAACAACCTGATAGCAGCATAAACTCAGGCACATAGAACAATGGAAACTAATAGAGAACACAGAAGTCAATTTACATGTCTTCAACTGACTGCTTTTGGCAAACATGCTAAGCAGATGGATTGGAAAAAGTACATTTATTTCATTAAGTGATGATGGGATATTGGGTAGTCATATGCAGAAAGACAGAACCAGACTCCTAACTCTCACCAATTACAAAGAGAAATTAAAATTCATTTAAAGGCTAAAATATGAGACAAAAAACAGGGACTTGATTCAAGATGTTGGAATGGGCAGAGGTTGTTTTAGACAAGACATGTAAAGCCCAGGAAACAAAAACCACAGACAGACAAATCAGATTACATCAAAAATCTTCTACAGAGCAAAGACAGTTAATCAGACCTATAAACCAGGTCTGCCTAGAGATTGGTATCTACAATATGCAGGAAACTGAAAAACTCAATATCAAGCAAACCTGAAGTAACATGAATTTGAAATCGTCAGTATACACAGACATCAAAAGTTTTTAAAAAGGCAAACCACTTGATCCAGCATTTCCACTGTCCAAAGTATGTGCAACCAGAGGATCAAAACCACATCTGCACTTCCATCTGCAACCACATAAAAGAAAGGGAAACAAACTAAATGCCTATCAACTGATTGGTGGATAAAAAAATATGGTGCAAAGCATGATGGGATACTATTTGATAATAAAAGGGATGAGATTGTTGTTTGCAACAATGTGAAAGGAGTTGGAAGTCAACATGTTAAATGAAGTCAGCCGACATAGAAAGATAAGTGGTACTGTGTGCATGGTCACCAGAAGCTGGCAAGAGGAAGAAGTGTGTGCAGGAGACTGACTCTGTATAACAACAATGTATAGCATACTTCAAAAACCCAGAGAAAATGAAAGTTTTCAAAGAAATAATTAAATGATTAAGGAGACAGGTGTGTTTAGCTTGGCTTAAGCATTACGCAATGTCTCCATATATTGAAACATTATATGGTGCCAAATCAATGTGTACAATTCTAGTGCTCTTATAAAAGATGAGTTAAAAATAAATCAAAGATAAAATTAAATCAATACACAAAGCCATACATAAGAAGAAAGCAGCAATTACTTAGACTTCCACTTTCATCATAAGAACTGTGAACATTTCAGTAACTTTCCTTCTTTGCAATTCTTTATATGTGGATATGCATGTATAATTGTCTTGTTATATGGGTGGAATAAAGTCATGCCTGTTTTTTATTATATTCTGTTTCACTAGCAATAAAATGTTTGGTTTTGCTTTGCTTATTTCATTGTTCCCTCTGCATCATAACCAGCTACCTCTCCCTCTAGCTCATCACAAGCAACCAATGTTTAAAAGTTATTGCATGCTTTCTCATATCTTTCTTTACTCACATATGATCTTGTATGAACTGTGTCTTACCATTAATCAATTTTCAAAATAGATTTTATTACAGGGTTGATACATATGAAATTCCTTCAAATGACTTAATAGAGAACTAAACTATTTTTTTATTAATTTATGCATTCACTTGACTTTCTTGTGGTGGTATGAATATACTTGACCCATAGGGAATGGTACTGTTAGGAGGTTTGTCCCTGTTGGAGAAAATGTGTGACTATGAGGGTGGGTTTTAGAGGTCTCTTCCTATGCTCAGGCTCTACCCATTGCAGACGAGAGCTTTTTCCTAGCTGCCTGAGGATGCCAGTGTCTCCTGGTTGCCTTTGAATCAAAATGCAGAAACCTCAGTTCCTTCTCTAGCACCATGTCTGCCTGTATGCTGCCATGCTCCCTGCTATGAAGATAATTAATTAAAGCAGTGAAACTGTAATCCAGTCCCAATTAGATGTTTGCCTTTACAAGAGTTGTCTTGGTCATGGTGCCTCTTCATAGCAATGGAAATCCTAACTAAGACACAATCCTGGTCTCAGCACCTCAGCTTCTCCCAGTCCCCCATAACACAGTCCTTCCCCAGGCCCCTTCTCTTCTCTTCTGAGAAGGGAGAGGCCCTTCTCAGGGTATCAACCCACCCTGGCAAATCAAGTCACCACTGGACTAGGACCATCCTCTCCCCTCCCACTGAGGCTAAACAAGGCAGCCCAGTTAGGAAAATGGGATCCAATGGCAGACAAGAGAGTTGAGTCAGGGCTAGCTCCCACTGCAGTTGTTATGACCAAGTTGCACATCTGCTACATATATGCAGAGAGCCTAGGTGCAGCCTGTACTTGCTCTTTGGTTGGTGGTTCCGTCTCTGGGATCCCCTAAGTGTCCAGGTTAATTGACAGTCTTCTTGAAGAGTCCTTAATCCCCTTTGGCTCCTCCAATTCCTCCACCAACTCTTCCACAAGACTCCCTGAGCTCCATCTAATGTTTGGTTGTACTCCTAGTGGTGGGATAAGGATACCAAACCATCCCCAAAACCTCTGACTCCAAATGTGTCCAGACTTCAAGATGTGCAGGCACAAAGATGACAGAGATGGAAGGAGCGGCCAACCAATGACTGGTCCAACTTGAGACCCATCCCATAGGTAAAAATCAATCCCTGACACTATTAATGAGACTCTGATATGCTTGCAGACAGGAGCCTAGCAAAGCTGTCTCCTGAGAGGCTCTACCCAGCAGTAGATGGAAACAGATGCAGAGACCTACAGTCAAACATTTGGCAGAACTCAGGGAGAATTAAACTATTAATTTTATTAAAACTTTTTCTTCTATGTATAACTATGTATAAATACACATCTTTACTTGTACCTGTAGCTAACATTTGTGACATCTTTATTTTGATTTGCTTGTTTTTCTCTCTGGCTATCTCTTTTGTTTTCTCTCTGGGAGATCTGGTTAGTTTTCTGTTAGCTTGGCATAAGATAGAGTCATCTGCGAAGAATGAACTTCAATGAGAAAATGCCTTAATTGGCTACAGGCAAGTTTGTGAGGCATTTGCTTGATTAATGACTGGTATTGCTTGGTCCAGCCCACTGTGGATGGTACCATCTTATTTTATTTTTTTAAGATAATGTAGTTATATTTCTCTATTTTATATTATGTTTATATGTGTTTTACCTACATGTTGCCTGTGTACCATGTGTGTGCTAGCTGCCAAAGAGGACCAGAAGAAGACACGGGATCCCCTGGGACTGGAGTTATAGACAGTTGTGAGCTGCCATGTATATGCTGTGAATCAAACTCAGGTCCTCTGGAAAAGCAACCAGTGCTCTCAAATGCTGAGATTTCTCTCCAGCCCTCCACCTCATTTTGAGGCAATCTCTCATTGAACCTGGAGCTCATTGATTGGCTAACTGATCAGTAGCCTTCAGAGATTCTCTTGTTTGTCTCAGTCCTGGGATTACAGGCATTTGTGGGTCATCTGTTTTTTATGTGGGTTCTGGAGATCCAAACTCAGGTCCTCAGGTTTGTTCACAAGTACTTTACCCACTGAGTCATCTCCCTAGCTCACCAGCATATGTTGTTGTTGTTTTGTTGTTTTGGTTTGTTCTCTGAAACAAAACAGTAAGTGTATTTGTGGTTAGTTTTTAACTTGTTGAGCCACATTTAAAATCAAAAGCAATCTATATTTCTATTTTTAAATATTTATTTTTATATTTATTCGTGTATATACATGTGTATGGGTGATGAATATGGATGTATGCTATGCCATAGCATGTATGTGTCACAATACACATATGGAGGTCAGAGGACAGCTTTCAAGAGTCATTTCTTACTTTCACCTTGTTGAGACAGGGTTTCTTATTTCTATTATACAATGTACTCCAGGATATCTATCTAGAGGAATTCTCCTATCTCTGCCTCCTCTCTTGTAGTAGGAGTGCTGGGATTATATGAGTATCATCAAGTTTGGCTTTTTATGTGAGTTCCTGGGATGGAATTTGGGATCAAAAACAATTTTTGATATGAATTCGAAAGATCAACCACAGGTCATCTGGCTTTGACTGCTGGTATTTTTATGTTCTGAGTCATCTCCTCAGCTCTATAATGTCTATTTTTAATTGACATTAACAAATCGTCTTCCAAATGACTATAGCACTCCCTTCCATTAACAATACATGCGCCGCATTCTCATCATTATAAATCAGTCTGAGTGTCATATAAAAGTTATGAGACCCACTGGAGACAAGACTCTCCCTTCTCATATAGAGCATGGTCACTTTATCTGCTCTCAAGCATTGCCTATTCTGATCTTCATATTCATATGTGTTTCACTTTCTAACAAACTTGTAAAAGCATTTTGTACACTAATGTGGCACACAGCCTTTTGAAATGGCTTTCTGTGTCCTGATAGTCCTCTGCTGGGTGTGTGCTGGACCTAGTGACTTACTTCTATAGATGAGTATGTTGTTAAAGTGGTCAGATTTTACTTATATTATTAGGTTACAAAAGACATGACTTCTGTTTACTCAGTGTTCTTGCTGTGGCTTTCCTTATCATATGTTTATGTGAAGAGAGTGACTTGGTAAGGAACTATGTGGCCCAATCAAACATCTGGCAAATATAGGCCCTTACCCTGGCAATAACATGGGGATGTTCACTTGATTCCATGTGACCTAGAAGTAGATCCCTCCTTAATAAAGTCTTCAAAGGAGAACAGTACTTGGTTGATATCTTGATTACAGTTTTATGAGAAACCCCCAAACAAAGAATCATGCTAATCTGTGCCTGTATTCTAACCAGAAAAACCTTGAGATAGTGTATATAAATTACTTTAAGTTGATTACTTAGGAGTCATTTCTTAGCATTATAGGTATTTCAGTATTAAATAATCAATCCAATTGTACTGGCTGGTTTTGTGTGTCAACTTGACACAGGCTGGAGTTATCACAGAGAAAGGAGCTTCAGTTGGGGAAGTGCCTCCATGAGATCCAGCTGTGGGGCATTGTCTCAATTAGTGATCAAGGGGGGAGGGCCCCTTGTGGGTGGTGCCATCCCTGGTCTGGTATTCTTAGGTTCTATAAGAGAGCAAGCTGAGCATGCCAGAGGAAGCAAGCTAGTAAGAAACATCCCTCCATGGCCTCTGCATCAGCTCCTGCTTCCTGACCTGCTTGAGTCCCAGTCCTGACTTCCTTTTGTGATGAACAGCAGTGTGGAAGTATAAGCTCAATAAACCCTTTCCTCCCCAAATTGCTTCTTGGTCATGATGTTTGTGCAGGAATAGAACCCTGACTAAGACACCAATTCCCTGTGTCAAAGCTTTAAATTCATTTTATTCTGTTGGTGTTTTTCTTGAATGTATTTAAGAGTACCACATCTGTGTCTGATGCCCACAGAAGCTGAAATTGGATTCCCTGGAACTGGAATAATAGACAGTTAGGAGTCCCCATGTGGGTGCTAGAAACCAAACCAGGGTCCTTTAGTAGAGCAGCTAGTGATCTTAACTACTGAGCCATCTCACTGACCCCATATGTTAAATTTTTATCTGGAATGCACATTGCAAATATTTTCCTAGACTTTGTTTCTATTAATTTATTTAAAAATATTTTTAAATCATGTAATCATGCACATATGTGTTTCTTTTATAGATTTTAGATATTACACACAAACACAGATACACACACACACACACACACACACACACAAACATTTTATGCCTTGTATGTGTCTCTCCCAAACCTCTATACTAGATTTGAACATATAAAGGAGTAAAGGAGAAAAAGGTAGAGACACATAGTCTTTTCCTGAATGGAGTCTTTGTGAAGACCTTCCATGAGCTAACACAGGTGTGGTGAATAGCTTGAGTGGTGTATGATGTCAGCATAGGCCAGGGGCCTGAGACACGATCATGATGGAGCAGAAACATGATGTCAGCATAGGCCAGGGGCCTTAGAAGCCATCATGATGGGGCAGAGAGGTGAAAGGTGAATTAGGAAATCTTTGAAGAATAAATTTCCATAGAGAGAAGCACAACTGGATAATTTCAAAGTGAGAGAAGGCTTAACCCCACCAAGGAAACAAAGAGGAAAGGGCAGATGGTCTCTAGTTGCACCTCCAAGTGGGCAATAGTTGGAATTAGTGAGCTAGCCAGACATCATGTGACAAAGAGCCTGTCGTGCTGTAGACTCAAAGCTTTATCCTAATAAAGAAAAGATGGAGAATATCAGTGATGTATATTTTAAAAGTTACTATGCTATACTATGCCCCATGGTTAGCAGTTTGCTTGGGTTGCAAGGCCATAGGTTTCCATATAGCTTTTGCATACGCCATTTTGTTCAACCCTTCTTTTGGACCCCCAGTTTTCATTTCTTGACCTGCCTTTATATTTGAACATTTCTATCCCTAGCCTTCCCAAGTCCCTACATTCATTGTACCTAACACTAATCAGATAACAGAATTGCAGTGACTTTAATTAAGTTTAACAAGGAAGGAGAGGCGATACGGCATTGGTTGTGGTGGGTCAAATGGTTTGATTGGGTTTGCTTTTGTTATTTCTTTGTTTTGGTTGGTGTTTGGTTTGATATTTAAGATGGGCAAGATTTGAACATGATGAGAATGTCTAGTTTAGGATAAATTGATGATGATAAGTGATACAGCAAGCCCAAACTGATATAACCTAACAATTTTAACTCCTAGAAAGATGATATTTTAAAATATTTAGCAAACATCAACCTAGTATGGATAGGAGAAAATTTATTGTAATATAAAATAAATGATATAATTTTTATAAAATTTTAATTCTGATGAAGGATCAATTTTAGACACCAAATTTTTATACCATCTCTAATATTTAGAATTGTTTTTAACCTTAGGAATTTATATTGCAGTCTGATTCGTAGTCATCCTTATTCTCTTAAAAGTAACTTCAGTATGTTAGCTACAGGTTTTAATTCCTTTGCTAGATCTCATGTTGGTAAAAAGTTTCTTCATTGTTCTGTGTCTCTTGCTTTCTATTACTATTTTCTAAATGAGGTAACATTTTGGGTGTATGTGTTAGATAAGTCATTTTCTCCCAGGAAATAGCATTGCCATCCATGATACAAGTGATCCTAACTTATGCAGAGGTTGGCTTTTAAGTTCCAAGTGATGGTATTTCTTCAAAGTAATTTTGAGAGTTATTGAAACTGAATATAAAGTGAAGTATACACAGTTTGACGCCGTCAGCCCTTTATAGGATATGTGTATTTATATATGACTGAACTTTACAGTAATATATATGGGACAAAATAAGATCTGCATATGCACTGTCTTAAATTATGGGATAACAAGGGATTGGAGGCATTTTAAAAGGAAACAATAACAAAGAGTGTTCATTGTATAACCTGGATATTTCTGCCTGGCTCTGATGATAAGTAGTGAGTCCCCCTGTTGACTGATGTTGGCAATAAGGACTGCTTCAGAGTCTGGGAAACGAGACTGATATGAAGATGAGCACGGCACACATGCTGTGGATTAAGTTTCTTTCCTCCTAACAAGGTTTGTATGAGAAGTTAGGGGGCTGGCAGCAGAAATGCTCATAATATTTAAATTGTCCTTTGCTCAACTCATGGTTTTGTTCGTTCTTTTTGGTGGCTCGCATATAATTTCATATAATCAAATGTGTGTTTGGTTCATCACCAAGCATTTTAAGGGTTTCAACTGGCTCCAAGCAACTGTCAACTGGCTGGCTTTGATGCTGGTATAAAATTACTTTACTTATGCATCTATGCATGCTACAATGGGAAAGATCACAAGTCTCATTTGGGGTAGGCTTGGAGCAGAGTGGAGTATGCCACTCTAGGTGATGGAAGATGGAATGTCTAGACCCTTTCACCAAGAAGATGAAGGCCTTATGAAGTATTAAGTCATAAGCATACCACCCTTGTGAGCAGAATCAATTCCCCCATGAAGGAGGCCTCTGAAAGCCATATCCCATAATTTATTCCATCTTCTTCGGTGAGAGGGTCTAGACATTCTCATCATGTTCAAATCTTGCCCATCTTAAATATCAAACCAAACACCAACCAAAACAAAGAAATAACAAAAGCAAACCCAATCAAACCATTTGACCCACCACAACCAATGCCGTATCGCCTCTCCTTCCTTGTTAAACTTAATTAAAGTCACTGCAATTCTGTTATCTGATTAGTGTTAGGTACAATGAATGTAGGGACTTGGGAAGGCTAGGGATAGAAATGTTCTTTGTTTCACCTTCTTCAGTTAGAGTTTCTATTCGGTGAGAGGGTCTATTGGAAATGTTGTGGTTATATAGCTATTTATGAAAAATCTGAGTTAGCTGCTCTTTCTATTTCTGTGACAACTTACCTGTTGGTGCTTTATATTTGGGATGCTGCTTCTGCTCAGATGGCCTTTCTTCTAAAGCAGATGTAACAGCGGCCAGTGGAAGCTCCCTGAGATGTCAGATGTTCTGATGATACAGGTAGACTGTATCCTCTTGTATCATCCTGTATCATTTCTGGGAGGAGGGCTCTCTGTCAGTCAGGAACAGAGAAGGGGAGGGATATAAACGTGTAACCAGGTCACATTCTTCCAGGCAGGTTGGAGTGTTGGAAATTTGAAGAGAATCTTGACATGGACAAAGGAATATGAATCAATCAGGGAAAGATAGATTGATATGGTTCTTCATTTTCTTTTCATTTTTTTTAAATTTCTTTTTATTTTCCAAGTTTTTTTACTTACATTCCAAATCATTTCCCCTTTCCCGTTTCCTCCTTCCCTGAAAGTCCCATAAGCCCCCTTCCCTCCCTCTTTTCCCCATTCAACCCCCTCTCGCTTCTCTGTCCTAGCATTCCCCTACATCCAGTCTTTCCAGGACCAGTGGTCTCTCCTTCCATCTTCTTGGAAATCTATTGATATGAGAATTGTGTCTAGGGTATTCCGAGATTCTGTGTATGGTGATGATCCTACTTACCCAGACAACAATCTGCTCCTCTGTGGACAGAGCACCTGCATTTAGGTATAGAGAAGTTCTTCACATAGGAGAAAATATTTGAGGCAGATGGTAGCAAAACCCAAGGAGAAAAGACTCCCAGACTAAGATGAATATCTTAGTCTGTTCTTGCTGCTCTAACACAGTACTCCTTACTGGGTAGTTTATAAATAGAAATTCATTTGTAATGGTTCTGAAGGTCAAAAAGTTCAATATTAAGAGTGCCAGGATATTGAGTGTCTGGTAAAGGCTTCCTCTTGCATCTTACTGAGATACCATCTTCATGTTCTGTCTTCAGATGGCAGAAAGATTGAGGGGGCCAGACAGCTTTCAGAGGCCTCCTTCATGGGGGAATTGATTCTGCTCACAAGGGTGGTATGCTTATGACTTAATACTTCATAAGGCCTTCATCTTAATACCACCTGAATTTAGCTTCTATTCCAACATGAAATGTGGAGGGATCTAGACATCCAAATCAGAGCAGGAATATTGATTCAAGTTAGAAGGTATGCATTGAATCAAGATACCTAATCCAACGTTGGAGTCCTAACTATATGGTTACAATTATCAAGAAGCTGCGCTATGAATGTGTTGGCAAAGTCATGAAAGATCAGCCTGATCCCAACAGTCATTCTTGCAATATGTTCTCTTAAGCTAGTCCAACTGAAAATGTTAGTTAGGAATTTCATGATCTGGAAGAATCACTTCTACCTTTTGAGCCATAACAGGTCCCCATAAGGAGGAGGGAAGGGGAGGTACCAGCTGCTTCCCTTTTACTTTAGAATTTTAAGTTAACTTCCAAACAAATATGCAGGAAATATCCATAGCTCTGTGACTCACCAGGCAAAGACTGGTTCTAGGCACGACGGGACACGTGTCCTACTTAAAAGTGTGCTGTTGGTGTATTTTTAATCAAGGCTCTGGGAAGATATGTAAAACAGACCCTTTTAGTCCCTGATCATGGAGCATAATGGTGGAAAAAAATCTTTGTTTTTCATAAATGGCATAACTGAAGCTCTGACATTTGCTGCTTTTGAGACTTGGAAAAAGTTCTTTCCTCTGGCTGGTTCAACAGTTGTCTCTAGCGTCTGAAATTACATTTGTGGGTTCAAATTCCAGCATCTCCCTTTATACAATAGCCATGTGCCCACAGGTGAGTTATCTAAGCTTTTCTCTCTTTATGCTTTGTCATGATCATCTTCATGGTCATCTTGACTCCATTTGGAATCACCCAGAACCCTATCTCTGGATGTGTCTATTCAAGAGTTTTCAGGAATGCTTAGCCTAGGAGGAAAGACCCACACAGACTATGGTGATATCATCTCTTGGTCAGGGGTTCAAGATAGTACAATAAAGAGAAAAAAAAAGGACATAAACCATGCAGTAGCATTTATTGCTCTTGTCCCTGACCAGTTCCTTCCATTCCTGCTACACTACCCACCTGTGCCATGATATGCTACACCCCTTCCAAACATGATACAAAATAAGCCTTTGTTGTCTTGTTTTTGTTCTAGTGAATTTTTATGTTGCTATGATAAACACTATGACAAAACCACAAACAACAAACAAGCAAACAAAACCAACTCAGGGAGGAAAGGATTTAGTTCACCTTATAAGTTACAGTTCATTCTTGAATGAAACCAAGGCAGGAAATCAAAGCAGTAACCAAATAAGAAACCACAGAAGAATACCACTTACTGACTTGTTCTGTAAACTCTACTTGGTTAGTTTTCCTGTAAGTTTTCCCTCCTTAGAAATGTCACTGCCTACAATAGGGCTGGACCCTATTGCATCAAATAGCAAGAAAATGCTTCCCTAGACAAGCCCACAGACCAGCGTGACAGAGACAACTACCAGCTGAGACTCCCTCAGATCACTCTGGACTACGTCAAGCTGACAGTTTAAAACTAATTGGGAAACTGGTATTTTGTCATCGAAACAAGCAACATAAATAATAAACCTGTCTAACAAAGTCAGGTGTGTTTGCACATGCCTATAGTGACATCATTTGGGAGGCTGAGGCAGAATTGTGAGTTCCAGGGCAATAGTGAGACCCTATCTCAAAATCCAGTACCACTGATACACTTTCCACAGGGCATGGCTTAAGTCAGTTACATCAGTACAGAAGGTAAGGAATATAGCCTATCTAGTTGGAGATCTAGCACCTTAACAAGGAGCTAAGTGAAACAATACTTGTAAAGTGCAGCACTTGGAAAGTAATAAACACCTAGTGAAAGCTGACTCTTCTGTGGGCCTCTTCTCTCTTCTTTAAAAGGAAGTTACCAGAAAGGTATCCTGCAGCTCTGAACTGTAGCCTTCATCACTCACTGATGGAAAGGTTTTTCCTGACTTGCTTGTTTGTTTTTTGTTGTTGTTGTTATTGTTATTGCTTTCTGGGAAGAGTCAGCAAACTTTTTCTAGAGAGATCTACGGTTCCTGTGTAGCCGTTCAACCTTGACACTGTATCGTGAAAGTGGTCACAAGGAACAGTCAAATGAATGAGTGTGGCTGCATTCTGATAAAACATTACTTACAAAGCTGGCCTGCGGTTTAGATTCAGTTATTGCATTTCGTGCTGACCTCTGCTATATAGAGCAGAAATATGTGGAGAAAAGAAGATGCAGTTTGTGACAGAAAGGGGATAGAGCAAAGCACACACATTTGCTTAGCTTAAAAATGTCTTTACATTGAGCGCATGAAAGAAAGTAGATGTTCTACAACAAAGGTGGATGATAAAATATAATAAATAGCTTCCACAGATGTAAATATTTACAAAACCAAGCTTATGTATGTAAAATAAAAAAAAAATCAGAAAGAGAAACAAATTCACATTTGCTATGTCAAAACAATATGGGAAGATGGAAGGCACACATCCTTAGGTTAGAGAATGAGGCTAATACCCCCTTTAATTTTATAAGTAATGGGACAGTAGTTCTCTTAACCAGCTTAATCTTCTGCATGGTGATTATTCAGCCTTCAAACCACCGCTTTTATCTGGTCTTGTCATCTAAATTGTGAACGATTTCCCTTACAAAGCTGGCTAAATGACTAGTGACCTGCCACAGGACTTCATGGCATCTGGTATCTTGACAAAAAGTTTTTAAGTCCACAGTGCCTATGCTGTGTGTTTGAATACGACCTGAAAATTTGCTAGGGAAAGATGAGGAACAGAAAGAAATACAATGGACAAAGAGACATGGAGTGTAGAAAGCAAAAATTGAAGAAACATTAGTGGAGCAATGTAATTGGGAGATCAGCAGGAGATACAATATGGACTGTAGCAATGACTTCCTATCTGTAGATACTCTGCAGCCCCTCCCTCTGCAGTCCCGCCCTCTGCAGCCCCGCCCTCTGCAGTCCCGCCCTCTGCAGCCCCGCCCTCTGCAGTCCCGCCCTCTGCAACCCCTCCCTCTGCAGTCCCGCCCTCTAAAGCCCCGCCCTCTGAAGCCCTGCCCTCTGAAGCCCAGGGACTCCAACCATTCTACTGCTGGTTTTGAGCCACAGCTGCCTTTCTCCTCCTTCCCTGGGCTTGCCTCCCCATAGTTCCTTTCTAAGGAGTGCTTTCTTCCTTTACAAAAGAATGAGCATGACAATGTGGTTGCAAATCATTTACTCTGTATTTTTTCTTCTCTTCTGTGCAACACAGAACAGATGAAGGAAGTCACTGTATCTGTTGTCTCGGCGTGGACATGAACTTCAGTCGTGGTTTGCCACTTTTTGATCATGAAACACAATCTGTCCCATTGTAACATCCGTGGCATTGAAGTTAGTCAAATAGTTTTTGCCCTGAACATACTCAGTAATTAGTCTGAATTCTCTAAATGCAACTTAGTCGTTCTATAGGTTACTGAGGCTCATTTCAAACACACAACCCTTGAAGCCATTGGATGCCATTTTGATTCTTCAAGTCCTTATTTTACCAGTGTTTTCTAATATTGAACATAGGCAGAGCTTTCACATCATAGCAATCTTGCTTAGAAAGTCGGTCCACTTTCTCCTTGGCTCCCTTCTTACTCTTTTTATCCAGAACTTGTTCTTGCTGGTCGTGATGAAGCTCAAAGACAAGAGGGCTGAAGTGAAATCCTCCTGAGGAAAGTGGGTGATCAAGGAATGCTTCTCTGTGTGACCCTTGCTCTTTCTATGAAATTTTCTAGCTTTGAGGAAATTATGCCAGGTATTCCAGAGAGAAAAAAGAGACCCATTGGTAAGTTTCAGGTATAGTAGAGAGAGAAAAGCTTTTCTAATATATGAACAGAGGTGAAGTTTAGAGATTCTCACTAATGTTAGGGACCCACATCTGAACAGAAACCTGGAAAGGGAATGGTAGTCAGGACATCTAGAAAAGCAGGTCCTAGGTTCCAGAGCCCTGACAATGGCCACCCAAACCAGTAGCCATGCTGGATATGACAGTAAGTATCTCTCAGGAGAAACCAATGGGACTGTGGTGACAACTAACAGAGTCAACTCAGTGTACCAGAGGAAGGGAAATTGTTTCATTCATTTCTTCTTTTTGGTTTTTTGAGACAGGGTTTCTCTGTGTAGCCCTGGAACTCACTCTGTAGACCAGGCTGGCCTCGAACTCAGAAATCCGCCTGCCTCTGCCTCCCAAGTGCTGGGATTAAAGGCGTGCGCCACCACTGCCTGGTCTGTTTTATTCATTTGTTGACAGCAGAGAATCTCAATAGTTGTAGAAATTGTGTTTCTGTTTAGCCTTGACTGAAGGGAAAAGGCAAGCTTAAAATCAATTTAAATATATGAACAAACATAATGATTCATTGTATTTTAAGGTAGGACCTCATAATGTTCTCAAGCTGTCCCGGAATCACTATGTAGCCTAGGCCAGCTGCAAATTACCAGTGAGCCTCCTGATTTGGGCTTCCGAGTATTGACATCACAAAGGTAAACCACCATGTCTAGAAACAGTGGAGTTTTTTTTATTTTATTTTATTTTATTTGCAAAATGGTATCTGTGGGCTGATATCCATGTACCAATAGATGTTTGGAAATTAGGTCCGCGAAGGAAAAGACACTCCTATTGCACACGACACAGTGTTTGATTCAAAACCAGCAGGTCCTACAGGGAGCAGATGAGATGTGCAGACATACTGTGACCACAGTGGGTGAGAAAGGGCAGAGGGATGGCTGTCTGATAAATCCTTCAGAGAGTAAACAAGTGCCCAGAAAAAACATGGAAAGTGGGTGGAGTAAAGTAATTGAAAACAGCCAAACTAATACGTGAGTCTGATTTCTTTTCTAAACCAAGGACGAATGTCTTTTAAAGAACTGGATGTAAAAATGAAACCAGAAGATAAGGGAAATCTACTATATTTAGTTGCTCACACACATGCATACGCAGCTAAAATAGTAGCCATGTGATCCATTAAGACCGTCTTCTCCTCCAGTCTTAATAACTCAGCTGCTGTGCTCCCTGCAGGCTTGGGAGCAATGATAGACAGAAAGGATCTGTGGGCCCAGGAGCAAAGACAGCCTTCTGAATACTGACATGACTGAGTCTGTAAAAACCGGGCCTCCTTCTTCTCTTCCTCCTCCTCCTCTTCCTTCTCCTCCTCCTCCTCCTCACCCTTCCCTTCCTTCTTCTCCCCCTCCTTTCATTTCTCCTCCTCCTCTTCCTTCTGTTTTCCCTCTTCCTCCTCATGACCTCCTGCATTTGAGTGTTGCATTAATGTAGAGGCCAGAGGGGAGCACTGGGAGTCCTATTCTCTCCCTCTCCACCGTATACCTTTGAGACATGGTGTTTCATTGAACCTGGCCTAGGTTTGTGATCAGAAAACACCAACGATCCTTCTTCCCTCCTGTCTCTGCCCCCTGCCTTGGAGCTGGGTTTAGAAGCATGTGCCCATATGGGCCCAGCGTTTTATATGGGCAAGGAAAATTTGAAACCGTGTGCCCATGGTTTTGCAGTGAGCACTTTTACAGCAGACCCATCTCCCAAGCCCACTCCATATCTTCATGAGGAAAACACATAGGACAAAGGGATATGGGTAGGCACTAGCTCACCATGACAGGTCACTGTAATGACCACCTTGACAGCTAGAGCAGTAAGATGCTTTCACACCCACACTGTACCCCTGCTCCTATTCCCAGTGAGAGTCAAAGGATTCAGAAGGAGCTGCCATTTGCTTAATCCATCGAGTTAGCTTGATGCCTTCATTGCTGTTGTACATACACCAGTCACTTTACTGCTGTAATTTATACCATCATATTCACATGTGCTCATTGTCCCTATTGTGAGATTGTGAGCCTCCAAGTGAGCTGACTGATTTCACCCATATTCTACAGAGGCAACAGAGCGATGGGCATGCTTCAGGAGTGCCAAGCCACTGAAGTTGTGAGGACCACATAAGGCCAATGATGATGATTTCCTATGAAACTGCTTATAAAAGTGGAGAGATTCACAAAAAAAGAGGCAAAAAGTTCTTCTAGAAAGAACTGAGACACCCCCCCCAATACTTAACTCCTGGAAAATATGATTTAAATTTGTATGTTAATATGCTTGTTCTGGGGTTTTGCAGACAAAACCTCTGATTTTGTTTTAGAAAATTTACAAAAGTATTATTAAGTCACCCTCATAAACATGAAAAGAAAACAAGATGAATCTTTTCTATTTGAAGAAATGTATATATATATTGAGTTGCAGAGAGAGGTGGGAAGAGAGAAATTATCCTTTCTTTTCAAATGTTTTAGTAAACTTCTCTCCAGAAATACACTCCTCTCTTTGCCCCCACAAAAACTGTTACACCTGTGGTCTTAACAACCCTGTGGTTTCTAGACTCTTGCTCAAAAGAACCTATAAAATGTCTTTATCAGTCTGAGCCAATTAATAACATAGAAATTAAGTCCAACCATAATGTTTCCTGCTTTCTAATGTTCTAATGCAAAGTCCCACTGGCATGGTCTATCTTTGTTCACTAGGTCAATGAGCATCTAACATGCCCCAGGCTATGAACACGCAGAGGTCAAGCACTGGCTCCTCTCCACTGCCAGGTTTAGTAATATTGTGGGTGGTTATTTATTAATACACTGCATGGTTCAACAACACATTGGAATAATGTTTTGAAATATTACATGAAGTCTTTTTTTTCTTGGAAAATGTTTTTTTTTAATATGTTATTTCTGTCGACATCTCAGCCAGACCCAGAATTAAACTATTAAGGAAGAAAAGACAGAAAAGAATTCAGTTAGGGCAAAGTCAAGTTTCTAACTGGGAATATTAGAAAGAAATCCTTGAAAGTTCTCATCTCTCTGAGCCCGTCCAAGCCCTGGGCATCATGGGTAAACATTTTCTTTGGTTGCATTCATTTATTCATTTATGTTTAAATTCTGAAGCTTTGGTTCTGAGTGACTAAACCCTGAGTAACTCTCTGGTTTCTAGAATAGTCTGGCAGTGGTGCAGAGTACATGAAGGGTTTCTCTGTGTTTTCTGAGTTGGATGAGGAACTCTGGGCAGGCGGGGGAGAGAAGCCTTATGAAGGTGTGATTCACCTTAGTAGGATGAGTGTGTGGGAGACCCACAAACATCTGGATAGACAGGTACCAGCTGCAATCTGAAGTATCTCTGCTATTCTTCTGTTCCTTACAGAAACTCATTTGCTAAATATTTTATATATTACCCCTCCACTGGAGGGTTCTGCCGACTCTTAGTCCAAGGTATTAGGGCATACTTTATGGATGAGGAAAAATACTCCGCATGAGAAAAGACCAGAGTGATAGAGACAAGCTTAGGGATAGTGGTCAGGGAATGAAGTTTAACAGCCTTGGTGCAGAAGAAGCAATACTGTCTTTAGTTCTCTTTAGAAGAGAACAGAAGGAAACTTGGGAATTATCCCCATACTCCTGGCACAAGATGTTGGACAGTGGAACCATCCGCTAGTAGACAGTTGAGGAAGAAGAAGGGGTTTGGGAAGAAACATAATGAGTTCAAGCTACAAAATCATAAGGAGGATCTGGAACAAAAAAGCCTACTGTGCTCCTTATAAACTGTGATGCACCCCCCAAGGGAGGTCTCCAGGGTTAAAGAGGGGGCTCAACACTTAACCTATTTTTTTTGATAACCTGGGTATAGACACAGAAGACATATTCATCCAGTTGGTAGATGGTATTATGCATTTGGATTTCAAGTAGAATTAATAGTGCAGTCATAAGTTCTGTGCTCAGATGTAGTGATACCTTTTAGCAGTTATATAAGAACATGAGTTGCTTTAAACTTTCTTATGACCAACAGTTTATTATGACAGCTACTTGAAGGCAAACCCATACTTAGCTCCACTTGCTGTCAAGAATGCCTCTGGATTTTTTAAATTTATTTTGTAAATAAAAACAACTAGTTTAAAGAAGCTACTGGTTTTAAAATAAAGGCTTTCGGCTCCCCATTTCCAAATGTGCATGGGATCTCTCACTGTTGGCTTATATCCCGATTACATCATCAGTTCACCCAGAGACAAATGGTATTGACTGAGTATGCATGTTGTCTTCCGCATTTCCCAGGAAATTTTCCACTGGGTTAAACCATGTGACTGTGCTCTGGCAGATAAGAAGAATAACTGAAGGGATATAAATTCTTAACCACTGCTATGTCTCCTTCATCGGTTTCCTCCCTTGACGCCATGAACTTCGAGCCACATTCAAGGTGCTGGTAGAGAAGATAGAGAGAGCCTTGACCTCTGAGTCACTAAATGGCAGAGAGCCCAGCTGATGCACATGACTTCGTATGAGCAAGAAAGCCTCCCTCGCAGTCACTGAACCCTGCGGTTTAGGTGTGTGGATGTTGTTGCCATGCACATGGCCCAACCCTAACCGCGGTTATTCCTGGACACCCTGGATTATCCCTGAACATCACCTGGCTCAAGTGTGCCTGATGATTCAACCACGATAATCCTCTCCAGGAAACTTTTGAGAACTCAAATTGTCAGCAAAGAGTCGTTTGATGAATAAATTTTCAGTTGTCCACATAAAAGATCAATAGAACTGAATTTTCAGTAATATGCTAAAGGAATGCACTATTGGGTCCAGACAATTCCTTTTTATAAAAAATAAATATGCTGCTAATTCTTAGTAAAAGCACTCACTCATAAAATTCGCTGCAGCACATGAATTACACTCTACTGTATTCTTATGTCACATAAGAGTTTTGACCAACATTTAAAAGTCCCATAATATTCTGAAATTAGAAGATACTTTAGAGTTGAGCTATCTAATGCTACCAATTGCCAGTCCTTTAAGACAGAATATTGAGCCAGAGGTGTAGAAACATCTATCCCAAATGCTATGTGACCTCCATTTAAATAAAAATTAAAACATAAAAACACACTTTCTGACTCTTTCTGTAGAAGAACTGACTACTTTCTCCCAAGTCCCTTCAATAACTGACTTCAAGAAAGGGGAAATATTTCTTTGTAGAAACAAAAAAAAAAGTGGGGGTGGGGGAGAAAGACAGAGACAAACAGACAGACAGATAGGAGCCGACTACAACAAGAACCTTGTTCATGTAACTCTACACGCCTTTTTTTTTTCCTGAAGCCAAAACTCACCTCAAGTATGTTCCCTGACACATTTGTACAAACCACATAAGAGCTTCGTAGAAAATACAGGCACCATATTGTTTTTCCTCTTCCTGGTTTACTAGTTAATATTAACTGACAAATTTTTCCACTTTAATTATACATGAACACTATAAAATTTCAATCTGAGAGCATCTTTAAGGTTCTTTCTGTGTTCTCCAATCCCTCATCTCCACCTTTTGCTCCAGATCTTTAAAAGAAGGGCATGTATAGTTCCTCAGAACAATTATACCATTGAAGTGCTCCAGGAACACCCTGTTGGGTCTGCATGCCTCTGCAACCATTAGAAAGGAAGGTGATTCCAAGCTTCTCTTTGTGCCGTTGGCTCATTGTCTGCTGGAGAAGTCCTGTGAGATCTCTGCCTTTGGAAAAGCAAAGCACGCATTAAATTTTACTTCTGGTCACTCCAGAGGTGTGAGAGAAACCCGGCCTTCACAGAGAGCTCATTTTTGAGAATAGTGATTTGGAGGTGAGGAGGTTATAAACAGTGGGGTGGCCCTAAGGCAAATATTTTGCTCCTAGGTTCCGCTGATATTCTTAGAGGTGAAATCAAATGCTTATGCTCTTAGCCCAGAGTTACCAAGCACCATCAATCAATCATCAAAAGAGAACAAGATGCCATTTTCTTCTCTTGTGCTATAATTAATTTTCATACTTACAACAACAGTTATAGGAACATACATGTTCATGACAACAAGAGTTATAGGAATATATGTATGCATCCACCCCTGAACATTTTATTATATGACTTTAATGTAAGAGTAAACTAGAACAAATTCAGGTACCAAAAGATAACAGACAACAGATTAAAAATGTCTATATGTCAAGAGTTTCATTTATTCATGTATAGTTAGCCAAATTTCTCATGTTGGTGTGCACATATGTTTCTTCCTACATTCTTTTTTAAATGTATATACAAGTGTAAATAAATGCATATGTGACTTAATTTCATAAAAAATGAATTTTAAAACACATTACATACAAAACAATACATGGAGTACATATACATATATATTATAAGCACATGTTTATATAGTTTGGTGTCAGCAGACACCAAACATGTTCTGTAGATATTTTTCCATTTATCAGTATAGCTCATCTTCTGGGGGCTTTCACGCTATTCCTTGACATCTTAAATTATTTCCCCATTTGTTGATAGTATTTTGGGATTCCCCTCAGTTAAGAAACACACAATGACACATGTGTATCTTCTTCTTACTAGGGCCACTGCCTTTTGTAACACAGTATCTTTTGATTTCTAGGAATTGCCTCTCAGGATCCATAGAATGACAGAAGAGGAGTAGGGCGGGACCAGACCCCTCTATCCACCTGACCAGCTTGCCTTGCTTCGTATCATCCTGCTTCAGGTACACAGAAGTAACACCGGCGAGTTCAGCTTTGCTACCCAGCTGAGGGAAATGGGTGTACTGACGCTCTAACAGTTTGTCTTCACAGATGCAGAGTCTCTCCGCTCTGCTGGGAAGCCACGACTAGGTTAGGGCTCGGGAAGCCCCCATAAATGTGGTGTAGAGTGTACAGTGAAATTTGCAAGCAGCTATAGCCACCAGATTCTCTGACTTTTAAATGATTTCTTGCATCCCTTTGCTTTGCTGACAGCCAGGCCCAGTTCTAATGGTCCTTAAATCTTCTCAATGCTCACGTTTCTCAGTACAACTCTCCTCCATGCCTCTGTCTCCTTCTTTGCTTCAACTGCGTTATTCTGTGCCCCTACTTTTATACTCTTGCTTGGTACCCATGACTGTAAAGAACATAAAAACACTTAAGAAACGAGTGAGCTATAAACAACAAAAATAAATGAGTACACTAAAAGAAAGAAAGAAAACCCCAGAATCCTGGGGGGAAGGGGGAAAATCTGGATGGCATGCTGTCTTTATTTAGAATATGAAAACTTCTACTGTACGGTCTTTCAAAAACGCCAGGGCAGTTTACTTTCTTGCAGTTTATGCACCTACTATCAAGCATGGGTTTGCGTTTCATTCCAGTTGTGGGAACACACACCTGGAATCCCCACATTTAGTGACCGAGGAACATAGATAGATTGTGACTTTGAGGCCAGTCTAGGCTACACAGAAAAAATCTTTCCTGATCCTGTGATCGTGTGTGTGTGTGTGTGTGTGTGTGTGTGTGTGTGTGTGTGAGAGAGAGAGAGAGAGAGAGAGAGAGAGAGAGAGAGAGAGAGATATTGTGTTTATAAGTGTTATATACCATCAAAAATCTTATTAAATTTTGCCAATTTAAAAGCACAGATGTGCCCATTTAACTTATAATTATTGTTAACAATTGTGAGCATTTTAAGTGTTTATCAATCCTTTAAATTTTCTTCTCTAAGCTGTCCCACTGCCCCTTGTTACTGTTTGTTAATTTTAACCCCGTGACCTCCCTTGCTTTTCTTCTCTTTATCTTGTTTTATGGGTGCATTTTTAACAAGTATGGATCTTGACTTGGTCTTTTGTGAATATTACAAATATTTTCCCACAGTCCTTTGGCTTTTCTTTCTTTTTTATATAAGTCGATTTTTTTTTTGTCAAATAGAAGTTTGAACTTCCCAATCTGACATGGTTTGCCTGCATAGTTCCTGGGCCTCCTGTTAAACTTAGAAGGTTCCCTCGGCTCCAGGACTGTAAAAATATCGAATGTCTTTATTTAAAGCGTGAGATGACCAGATTCAAACAGGCAACAGTAATGTAATTGATAGAATGCCAAAACAAACGGCCCAGAGCCCCACTGAGGAATCTGCCTAGCCCACATTTTCCCCTCTCACTGTATTTTTCCAGCCTGTGGTTATTTGGCCCGCCTCGAGGCAGCCTTGACTTTCCACTAAGTGCCCCGCCCTCCTTTTTGACTCCAAAGCAGAGAACTGTTTGATTTTCCTGTTTTTGCATCAGTTTTCACAGACTGTTATCAGCCACAAGCGACTTCCTCTACCTGGGTCTCTTGTGCCGGACCTCGAGCAGCAATACTGACTAGGTCTTCCTTTGTCTGCCTTCTTTTACACTCCCACCCTCCGGCCTCTTCCAGCAAGGGAGCCAGAGTCGTCCCGGCTTGGCTGAGTTCCAATGGGAAAGTTTGATGTTGCAAGCTTTCAAGCTTTTAAAAGCTGCTTGCCTTTCCCTGACTTAGAATCACACAGGCTTCCTTGAAGTTCTTCTAATTCAATCAAGACAAAGAAAGCAAGCTGAGTTTGCCGCTGCTTGTCTCTAGGGAAGCAGCTCCAGGCTAAGGGCTGATGTAAGAGCCTTGGTTCGTGGACTTTCTTTGCCCTGCAGCTTCCTAACAGGATGTAGCGCCTGCCTTTTTTCTTTCTGCAGGGACATTGTGTCTGGGTGCATTCTGCTACGATGTTGATGTTTTACTTTTCAGAGGGACTGACCACAAGCCAACAGCAAGGGTTATCTTAAAAGAACTTTTGCCCTGGCACAGACTCCATGCCAGGGCCCCACATCAGTTGTGAGCAGTGACTTAAACACATTCTAATGGAAAAATGTTATGCATACTGTGCAAATGAGACTCCAAGACAATTCTTGCAATCCTTACAATACAACTCAATGAACCATACTTTCATCCCTCTAAGCAGGCTTGGAGGACTACCCCTATTCTCTCTGACACCCCATACACCGTGGAACAGTATTGGCAGTGGATTGAGAGCTGTACCAAAGAGCTGCAGTCTCCCTGAGCAAGACTGGGCAATTAACAAATGACAGGTATCTCTGAACTCACGCCTGATGGGAAGGCACTTCCTTTACCCTTCTGTCCTAGTGGAACACTGATTACTGTGACCCCCTTGTTGGTGACTATTAGGGAGGCAGGGTCCTACCTCCTAGTCCCACTGTCATCGTTCCTGGAAGCATTAAAATGTCAGAATTTCCAAAAGCACCAAAAGCATCAGTCTCGTGATCCTTGGTTCTAGACTGTGGGTGCTGGTTATATTTTCTATTGTCCCGTCTATCCATAATATCATAATTTCAGGTGTTTCCTCTAGAACATTTAATAATTAAACAAGTATTTATTTATTTGGTTGGTTGTTTTATATTTGTATATTTGTAGTGTGGAGTGTGTGTGTGTGTGTGTGTGTGTGTGTGTACAGAAACCAAAAGAGGATGTCTGGTGTCCAACTTTTTCATTTTCCACTTGATTCACTGAGCCCCAAGCTATCTGAACTGAACCATCAAGGCCCTCCAGGAGGCCTTGCTGTGTTGCAGGGCAGAGGCCCAGGTACAGGCACATGTGCGGCCTTGTTTGGGTATTCACCTGGGTGCTGGGATTTGAACACAGGTCCCTCTTGCCTTTTACCTCCTGGGCTATGTTTCCAGTCATATGGGGGTTTGTTTTAATTTTTTTTTTTTTAAAAAATCTTATCTTGAGCTTTCAAATTCCCCAAGAACTATATAAGGGTGCAATAGGATAATGAGTTGATAGGTCCTTGGCATAAGGAAGTCTTGGCTAAATGTGAGTTGTTACTGTTATTAGTATTGATATTACTTTTGAGAAAAAGAAATAGTTTCGGGGTAAACGTTGAGAGTCAGCATCAAGAGAGAAAGTAGCCATAGAGCCATGCCAATGGAATGAGCGTAACCTTGAGGGCTCTTCCCTCCCCTCTCCGAATCTCTGTGCATGTGTCTGTGTGATGGTGTAACCGTGTTTGTGTTTGTACATCTGTGCTCGCTGATGCGCAAGCACATGTATGTGCATGTCGCGGAGGTCAGAAGTAGACATCTGATGCCTTCCTCAGTTGCCCTCCATCTTCCTTGTTGAGTCCGGGTCTCTGCTGAATCTGGAGTTCACTAATACAGCTAGACTGGGTGGCCGGCAAGCTGAGGGACTCTCCTTCCTCCATTTCCCTAGCCCAGCACAGGAAGCACAGGCCTACAGGTATATACTGAGGTGCCCAGCCTTTAAAGTGGGTTCTGGGGATCAGAGCTCAGATCCTCCTTACCGTCATGCAGGAAGAGGCTTATAGACCGAGTTACCTTCCCTCGGGTTTCTTCAAAATTCTTCTACAGAAGGAGCCCTAAAGAAGACCCTGTAACAATAACAGGAGTGTGACTACTGTTCCCTCCCAGGAGACTTAAAAGATGAAAAGCTCACAAATTCAAAGCTTAACATAATTTCCCCAATGATTCTAATTCATTTACAGGGTTGGACAAGGGTCAACAAGGTTGAATCCTTCAAGGCTGTGTGTACGTGCCCAGGGCGGGGACAGTGCTCATTCCGGGCTTAGCAGTCAGGAGCCTCAGTTTACATTTGTTCATCCTTCACACAGAATCTCATCTTAGCCCCAGACAGTACAGGTGCAAAACATTCACAGTTAGAATAACTCCTCAGACCAGGGAGGCATTCATATTTAGAAATAAGCCCCAAATTTCATCCCAGGATACATCTATAACCTTCTAGAAAGAAGCCTTTTCTAGATTTTTAAAAGACACCTAACATTCATGAATTGTTTGAGAAGGCATTAAGTGTGATGTATGCATCTTCCCTCCCGTTCCCTTTACAGGCACTGTGTTAGATGTTTTATCATTATATTCATCATAAGACTGGGTGAGGAACAAGACACAGAGAGGCTAAAGAACCTTTCCAAGCCAGCGACTAACTAGCAAACAACAGGGCAGACACTGGAATGCAGGTCAGTCAGGCAGCAAAACTTTGGTCCACCAAGGCTCTTCTGGGTAATTTACAAAGAATTTTTCTGGCATGTCATCTTGGGTAAGCTTCAAAAGACACCTCCATATCAAATATTATCTTCATCATGTGAAGAGCTAACAAAAAAGCACTTGTCTGGTCCCACCAGTTGTTAGTGCCAACTGTAGAATCTATTAAAAGTGGTCCAGTGTAGCAGATGTGCAGCTTGGCCTTCATGCGGGTCCCCCAACAACTGGAGCAGGTGCTGTCCCTAGCTCTGCTGCCTGTGAGGATCCTGTTTCCCTAACTGGCCTGCCTTGTCTGGTCTTAGTAGGAAATGGTATGCCTAGTCCTGCAGTGACTTGATGTGCCAGGGAGGGTTGGTACCCAGGGGGTCCTCCCCTCTTCTCTGAGAAGAGGAGGGAGGGAAGGGGAAGGAGCTGTGTGAGGGGGGCATAAGAGGCTTTGATTAGGATGTAAGATGGATGGATGGATAGATGGATGGATGGATGGATGGATGGATGGATGGATGGATGGATGGATGGGAAAAAAGAGTGATCCAGTAGGGTGTTTCCCACACAACATGTTTTGATTATTCATCATCTAAGAGATGTTAATGTGCAATTTTAGCAGAAAAATTTACCAACTCCTTTCCACATGGGATTGCCAAGTTTAACAAGTAAAAATACAGAATGCCTGGTTAAATCTGAATTTCAGATAAACAACAATTGGTTTATGTGAGGCAAAGTTACTCTAAAAAAAACTGTATTCACTGTTTATTTGAAATTCAAATTTAACCAGGCATCCTGCATTTTATCTGGCAATGGTATTTCTGGAAGATATATTTAGTATGCAACAAGCAAGAAAATTTTAAGTTAATTGGAAAAGATTATAAAACTATTCCACTATCATCAACAGTACATATCTGATTATGACATTTGCAGAGCTGGTATATAAATGTGTGGTACAGTTTCTGCCCTCCACCAGTAACTCTGTATGAATTTAGTGTTAGGTGATTCATATGCTTTTAATTTATGTGCTTGTATGTGTGTCTGTGCTCCACCTGTGTACCTGGTCGCCCCAGGATGGCCAGAAGAGGGTGTAGGATCCCCTGGGTCTGGAGTGACAGGTGGCGATGAGCCACCATACGGGTGCTGGAAAAATGAATTAGGGTCCCTCAGAAGAGCAGCTTGTGCCCATAACCTCTGATCCATCTCTTCAGTCCCTGCTGCTAAGTTTCACTGCTGAAAAATAATAATAGAAGCTCTCATTTGTAGGGCTGGTCAAGCACTTTACCTCCATGCTTGAAGCTCTAGGTTTAACTCCCCTCAAAGAAAGGGAGGTGGAGAGAAAAGAAGGAGTTACAGGGCAGAAATAACTGACTTTCCTTTCTGGAGACTTTAAAAAATCTCTCTCTCTCTCTCTCTCTCTCTCTCACTCTCCCTACCCCACCCCCGTATGTGTGTGTGTGTGTGTGTGTGTGTGTGTGTGTATGCTGCAATCCGATGGTTTTCTGTGGTATGATAATTTAAGACACCATCTAGTTTAATATTTAGAATTCATCAAAAATTGTGTTCATCAACTATAATATTTAAAGGCTCACAAAGAATTGCATTATATAGAATAAAGACACTGGGGTCATTTTGGTACACTGAGTGCCCAGGGGCAGGATGGAGTGGGATGAGGACTTTACCAGTGCGGAAAATTTCTGCGCAGGACACCTGCAGGGTTGCTTGTTTCACATGGGACATAACTTTATACTTATTATTTTAACATATTTTTCCTCTTGGAATGAAATGCCATTTTGTAATGTGAATCACACGTGCTTAGTAGAACGAGCTACAGATGTACCCTAATAAGAAATTTACTCATACTGTAAAATTCCCCCCAGGGGAAAACTGCATGTAAAGTAGTTTTCATTTATTTCATGTTTCTCTCCTTCATGCCCCATCTCTCAGGTATTGTTTTACTCTGTAAATTAGGCTAGCCCAGATGGCTTCAAATTTACAGTGATTTTCTCCCAAGTGCTGGCATTACAAGTATGAACCACCATGCCAAGACCTTTTTCTAAATTCTTAGCACACACATAGCTATACACACCCTGAGTACGTGCTTGGTATATGTATTTTTATAGCGAACACAGACCAAAAGCTTTCTGAAGTAGTTCACCATGGGAACAATTAATCATATCGAACTGTAATGCACTTTCACCTGGTCATGATGAATTAAATTCATTTTGACTTTTGAATTCATTCACCAGAGCCACTGTGTACAGATAAATGTGGGTACTTTCCATAGCAGCTACACAGCAAAGCTATATATTGCAATGATGCTGAAAGTATTTCTTCATATTGTTTAGAGTCTTTGGTATATGCCTCTGAGTATCTTCAGATGTAATACAACTTTGAAATATTAAGCATAACAGCTGGGAATCATCATGCTATAGGTACGTTGACACCCTATGGATGGGGTTCAGAGAATCTCTCTCCATAAGCTTCCAACAGTGGCAGAAAACAAGCTGTATTCCAATCCTATCTGGGTTAAGGAAGTCTATTTCCATGGGGCTGAGGCGAAGCTGGAGGTCCAAGTTCTTGCTAAAGGAGAAGAGAGAGTCTTATGTACAGAGCAAGTGTCTTTTCCCTGCAAGATCTAAGGGGTTGAGGAATAATGGGAGGCTTTGGAAAATCCTCTGGGAAGCACTAGAGAGGCCCGAGGGCAGATCCTGTCCAGGAGCTATGAAAAGCTCTACGTTTTCTTTTTGGCGTCCAGCTGCCTCCTCTTTTTGCTGAACTTCAATAACCCTCTGTTAAACATGCTGCACGCTTTAAGCTGGTGCATGGAGGGTGTATCAATTCCCATAACGAAGAGTCCATTGTCCACACACAGGGAGGAAAGAGGTTATTAGATACAGAAGAGGAAAAATATAAAAACAGTACCAGACCAAAGCAAGAAATCTGACAGAAGGACTCAAAGAGGCCAAGCCATTTAAGGGACATAAAGGCATTTCTAAGGAATTCTCAAAACTTTCCTCAGCAGAGCATGGTGGATAGAGAAGAATCTGGTAGAACCAGTTCTTCATATAGCACACAGTAAGATATTCTAGATATTCTCTCTCTCTCTCTCTCTCTCTCTCTCTCTCTCTCTCTCTCTCTCTCTCTCTCTCTCTTATCTTCTTCCCTTTCCCTTCTCTCCCTTCTTCCCTTCCTTCCTTTTTTGTATCATTGTTATTTGACTCAACAGGAAAAGTTAACAAGGAAACTGAAGGCTTTGGTGACATCTGAGTTGAACTAGTTCACTGCGGCTTTAGAAGTAACACATGGTTTATTTTCCCACAGTATGGAGATCCACGTCAAGGTTTCAAGAGGAGTTTCTGTGGTTTGCAGATAGCTGCTTTCTCACTGTGTCACCATCCATCCAGCTTTTCCCTGCTGTCTCTCCCTCTTCTTATGAAGCCATATTGATTTAGGGTTAAAAATCATCTCTTGAAGACTACCTCTGAGTGTAGTTATAGTATGAGGTACGAGAGACCAAACTTCAACGCACACACTTGGACAAGATTCATTTTAATCTATCCATGGGGGGGGGGCCTAATACAGATGTCAAAACGCAATGATAACCTTGACCCTAAAGTACAGATAATTTTAAAACGAAGCAGGTGATGTGGATGCCAGGATAACCTTAAGCTCTCTCAATGCTAATTTCCTAGATTTGAAAGGACAGATCTCCATTAGGGGTCAGTGCTGTCTTGTGAAGCAAAGGTTTACAGGGATAAAGGTCAGAGAGGGAAGGAAGCCTTTGCTCTCTAATTCAGCACTCAAGAGGGTGCCTAAGAAATGACAAGTCCTGCTGCAGGCAAATTTGCTTTCTACACTCGACTTCCCCTCTACCTCAGGGACGCCCAATACTTCATTCAAATGCACTCAAGGCAAAGCACTCAAACACTCCCTGAGCCTGTTGTGGCAGATTTCCAGTACTTCATTCTTCTTGTTAATGGTGACAAAGAAAATTGCACAAAGCAAACAGGATATTGACATGCTACTTGCTTCATAGTTTTCTTCAAAGCCTCCTCAGAGTTCTGTGATTTTACTCTCCGGAACAAACGAATAGTACTGGCATAAGCAGCAAGCATTCCAATGAATAGATTCTGTTTTAAACATTATTTTTTAATTTTTATTAATTCTTTGAGAATTTCATGTCATGTGTTTTGATCATATTAACTCCTTCCCTCAGTGCCTCCCTGATCCCCACTCAACTTTGCTCCCCTCTTTTTCTGACCCATCAAGTCCAATTTGTGCTGCCCATGTATCATATATTCATGGATGACTGACCACTGTGGAGCATGGCCAACTTACCAGGGACAAGGATTTTTTTTTAAAGTGACACCCCTTCTCTCAGCACCTATCAATTACCAATAGCTCATTAGCTAGGGGTGGGACTTCATGTCTGCCTCCCATTTCATCTCCATGCTGAGATATGGTCTGGCTTGAGGAACTTGTGCGCATGACTTGTACGTACTGTCTCCATTACTTTAAGTTCATATGTGCAGCCGCCTTGTTGGGTCTGGAGGACATTTTCCCTATGTTTATCCATTCCCTCAGGCTTTTATAAGTCTTTCTGTCTTTCTACATTGTCTTCAATGACCACTAGGCCTTAGGAGGAGGAGATGTGTTTATAGATGTCCTATTTAGGGATGAACTCTTATTCTCTGCACCTTGGCCAGTTGTGGATCTCTGTGTTAGTTACCATCTACTATAAATAAAAGCTTCTATAATGCGGATGAGATGTACATTGAGCTATGAGTATGATATTAAATCCTAAGATTCTTCAAGATCCTCTGCCCCCTCCCTGTCTACCCAACTTTCTTCCTTTCTCTTAAATGAAAACCAAAATCAAACAACAGAACCTTGTCACATGGACTGGATCCTTGACCTACCCAAGGGTGGTAAGGAAATGACCAAAGGATCAGCACTCATACAGTGAAGCTTAGACCAAGTGGGGGGTCTCTAATGAAACTACCACAACCTGAAACCCTCATGTGTTCATTTGGTACAGCACAAGGGGAGGAGTTACCTAGATAGGAAGTGTCTTTCAGTAGCAGTTTTAGGCCATAAGCATCTGGGAGAAGAAAACTGCAATTGCTAGTCTTTGTAGACACTGATTAAATGTCCATAAACACACCTACTGAGACTCCCAAGGAAAGCTTTGCCTATCCTCTTGATTATGGACCACAGGAGTAATAACTGCCAATTTCCCATGGAGTCCTTGACAAGCCACGCACATGTCAAAATACGTATTTGTTCAGGAATTCAGTCACTCAGGACTTCATCTACTCCCTACAAATATCAACCCACAAAAAACAAAACATGGAGTCAGGTTTTTTGTTAGCTAATTCCTGAAAGTGAAGCCTGTCCTAGAGTATGATGTCATCACTTAAAACACCATCAAAAAGTATATTCTTGTAGTAGACAGTGATTAACACAGAAACCTACAAGTGGAAAATGCAAAAAGTAAGAGACCTTGGAGCACTTAGCTCTAAATGAGATGTCTTCATCAAACACCTCTCCTCAAGAATTAGGAATCTATGCAGAAGAGGCTGAAAGATTTTAAGCGCCAAACATGATGAATGTCTCCAAGGAAACAGTGTCTTCCAGAGACTGATTAACAAGCCTGCCTCTATCTTGGGCTTGAAAGCCATCTTATAGTAAAGACAAACTAGATCCATTACTGTTATGATTAAACCTGCATTTCTCAAGGATTGGGATATACCCTACCTGTAACCTTAACTAGAAATGGTTCTTTACGGCCTATTCCAGGAAATGGCAGCAATCTCTTTCAAAATTGTTATACGTGATCTTATGTTATACAACATCAGATAAGATGCAGAGCAAAAATATTAACAGGGACATTGACAACAAAAATTAGAATCATTCAGACATTTACAAGGTTGACTAAATAGGTTTTTCTGTTTGTTTGTTTTGTTTTAACAAAATAGGATGCTTTTTCTCAACTGCCTCCCTGTACAACCCAGTGCAAGAAACCTACTAGAATCTTCCTAAGTGTCAGGTTTTCCCTGGTTCATTAGTCTAGGCCTATTTGGTTTTTGGATCAGCTCCTAGTAATGCTTGATGTCCTAAAGTAGGCCTATCCAATAACATAAGATAACATAGTTAACATTGTTATTATGACCAACTTGTTATGCTTATGTTCTGCTTCTGTAACCCCATCTATTTGTTTGCCATATCCCTCTACTCCAAAACTATAAAAACCCTTATCTTATGCAGGTCCAGTGTTGATCTCTTGAACCTTGCTTTTAAAGAGAGACAGCCTGTATGCAGGAACTTTTAAAAAGCTTGCCTTGATTAATTGTTTGCTTTAATTAATTTGACCATAATGACTTGGCTTGGTGGTCTTTCTCCTCACATCCATGGGATTAACATTTGGAGGCCCCAGCGAGATCAAGACCATAACACAAATTCAGAAACCATACCCTTCCAGTCCTCCAGGACTGAAGAGCTGCTCCCTAGGTGCATATACCTTAGAGACATTCCACCACTCTGGGGTCTGCCTTCAGTTTCAAGGACTGCCTAAGCAAATGACTGCATCAAAAGAAACCAGCAAACACCCATTTACAGAGACCTCTGGTAAGTCATAGATACTTTCCTGAACTACAAAAACCCTTACCTTACCCATGTTTAATGCTGCTATCTTGAACTCCACCTTTAGGGAGAGACAGTCTATGTATATAAATTAATAAAATACTTGCTTTAATTATATGCTTTCCTCAATTAATTTGCCCAGGATGATTTTGGTCAATGGTATCTTTCCCTTCATCTATGGGGTTAAAAAACAATAGAAATGAAGCTTTTATGAACTCATAGGGACTGAGACACAATGCACTATATCTGTGCAGGTTCATTTAGACAACATCCCAGCATAGGAAAAGGCATGTAGGCAAGAAGTCCCACCCATAATCAAGAAGAGTTTCTATTGGCAATTAATATCTACTAGAAGAGGGAAGATCAGTTTTCACTTGGCAGAATCATAGTAGTAGCTTCAAGTTATACAAAAGTGCTATAGTAATACAAGCAGGATGATTCTGGTATAAAAAAATACCTTTTGATCAATGAATTAGAATTGAATATCCACACAAAAGCATATAGTGTAGCCACTGATTTTACAATGAAGTGATTGCCAACATTAATGCTAAGTTAGTTCTGGACTTTTAGATCAGAAACACTATTTAGAAAGTAAAAGGCAGTGGCCATATATTAGAAATTTTTTTTTGACATAGACTTATTCATTTGTTGTGCTAATTTTCCAATATTAACCACTAAGGTTGATAATGAACATATTTCTTTTGAGTTATTTCCCAAAGTTCATGCTCTTATACAGCAACATTCCCCATCATCACCTGGTGCTCCACGGTTTTGCTAGCTGAAGATGGACTCCTGGGGCATTTGATTCAGCAATAGGCAGGACCACAAGGTTTTGACTAAGAGACTAGGGATGTGACTCATTCAGTAAAAGTGCTTATTGCACAAGCACATGAACCTGAGTTTGATTCCTTAGCATTCAGGTTGAGACCAGGCAAAGCAGTTCATATTTGACGTGCTAGTATTCCTCAGAATGCAGAGACAAGAGGATCCCTGCAGCTCTCTAGAGAGTCAGCCTAGCTTCTTCTGGGAGACCCACGTTCATGGAGAGACCCTGTCTCAAAAAAAAAATAACAAGGAAGATACTGATTGAGAAGACTCAACATTAACTTCTAGCTCTGTATTCCACAGCCATTCACACAAAAGTGAGCATGTACACACACATGCCTGTACACACACACACATACACACACACATATACACATGCACACAGATACACACACATACACACACACATATACTCATACACACACATACACACACATATACACATACACACACATATGCTCATACACACACATACACACACACACACACACACACACACACACACACACACACAAAAGCAAGTAAGAGTGAGAGGAAGAGAACCACAGGGAGAGAAAGGAAGGTCCAAGGCAGCACTGCCTTGGGAAGAGTCAGTAGGAAGGAAAGGAAGGTTTCCCTTTCCACCCATCTGAAGAAAGCTTTCCCCGTGCCAACGTCTCCCACAAGAGCTTCAACTTGATTTAACTCTGAGTCCTGCCCAATTCTCTGTCTCATCCCCAGTGTCAACATTTTCTAAGAAAATACACAAACCAAGCTCTCAACAGTGACCTTGAGTCACCCTTGAAGTATTTATATCCAGGATTAGTCATGGCCACATTTGAAGAGCACTTAGCCTATGGCTCGTACAAAAATTTCTGCCTAGCAGATATTAGTGTTGTTCATAAATGGAAATATCTAGAGTGATTCCTCTGCAGATTGTTTGTTACTGCCATTTTGTTCTTGTTTTGAGACCTTCAGCTGATCTGTTCTACTTAATGACTATAGATGTCTGCTTAGTTATCTGCTGTTTGCCAAGAAACTAAAGCCCGTGGTCACAGAAGGATGAGTGATTGGGGAAAGAATTGGACCTGTAAAACCAGAATGCCACAGAACTATATTCCCACCACTTAAAAAGTGCCTTATCTCAGTAAGGGACTAGTCTGAGAAACAAAAATGACTTATTCAAGTTCATGAAGCTCATTTTGGGAAAGTGTGTAACTCGAGACCCTGGCTTCCAGGCAGACCAGTGTTATGTTATGCTCTGTTGATCTCAAGTGCTGCTGATGCACCGCATATTCCACAGTGCTACCCCACTACAAAACCTTACAAGTTGGCTCTATGCATGCCAATAAAAATTATAGGTTCATGTAACCTATACACCCAATGGAGGTAATCCATCTTCTCCATGTCAAAAATTGATAATTTTTCTCATCTGCCAACCCCTGGAGCAAGTAAACAGCAGTCTATGGAGAGCAGAGGGACACATTAAATTGCCTTATTGGCCTCTTCGAATTCCTCCTGTTTGCTGTGGAAGTTCAGCACTGCTCCTCAACACTAAGTCTCCTTGCTTTCTTTGTTGCTACCATGTTCTTGTCCCATTTGCCATGCATTGTGTTCAGACAGCATACCCTCCCGTCTCTGCTCCACACAACTCTAGTTGAATCATATGAAGCAAAGCCTTTTTCCTGGCTTTGCTGGTCAGTGATCTCCGTGGCTTTCACTCTGAAGCCATCTCTAGTCAGCGTGTGGTTAAAGTTGGGTTCTGGACTTTATGACTCTGCTTTCTGGGATTCTCCTTTTCTAAAGGCTGCAACATTTTTTAAAGTGTTGCACCTTGTCCCTTCTCACATTTATGGCTTTGTTCTTGCTTTGCTGCTGCTGCAAGCCCATTGTGCATATTTGCCTACAGAATCCTGCAAATATATCAAGCGAAGCTCCCCTAAAATCCATTCCGTAAAGTGTTTCTAGTACTCTTTATTCAGTTGCTGCTATAAGAAATCAATAGTGTAATGGTTTAAAAAGATATTTCTTAGCCTATAATTATAGAAGAAAACATTCAAAAAATTATTGCCAGTCATACTTATGATAGAGGAGTAATATCTAGGACACACAAAGAACTAAAAAAAAATGAATTAACAGGAAATCAAACACCCAATAAACAAACAAACTAATAAAATGAGCACACAGTTCTCAAAATGTACAGTATGGTAAGTAAAATATACATATGTATATATATTATTTTAAATATATATATTTAAAAATCATAAACATTCTTAGCAATCACAGAAAAGCAGATGGAAAACTATATTGATCCAGGTGTGGTAGTGAATGTCTTTAATCTCAACACTCAGGAAGCAGAAGCAGGCAGATTTATTGAGTTTGAGAGTAGCCTGTTATACAGAATGAGTTCCAGGACAGCCAGGGCTACACAGAGAACCCCTGTCTTAAAAAAACAAAACAAGCAAGCAAACAAACAAAAAGCAAAACAAGACTATAGCAAGATTCCATGTCACTCATCTCAGAATAGCAATAAGGAAACAAATAACAAGAGATGCTGGTAGGACATGTATACAAAGGAAGAACCCGTATACATTGCTGGTGAGGATGCAAACACATCCAGCCACTATGGAGGTTAGTCTGGAATACATCAAAGCAGATCTATCATAAGGTCTACCTATACCACTTCATAGCATCTATTCCCAAAACTCCAAGTCACTATCTCTCACAGATATTTGCACGTCGCCGTACATTATATCAATATCCACTATAACTACATTATGGAATCAACCTAGATGTCTTTTAGCAAAAGACTGGATGAGGGTAACTTTATACACTATGGAAATGTTTTCAGCCAGAAAGGAGGATGAAGATATGCCATCGGTTGCAGGAAAATGGATGTAACTGTTGATGACGAGACAAAGCAAATTAAGTCCTTCCCAGGAAGAGCCACTGCATGTTTCCTTCACTGCCGGTACTAGACGTTATAGACACATAGCAATACACATGCACTGGTGACATGAAAGCAGAAACGAAGCTGGGGGAACAAAGAGTGTGAAGGAAAAGGGTGACAAAGAATGAAGAGACTACGCCCCATGTTGACGAGAAGACGTAACCCTGTATAAGAGAAATAAAAATCCAAAAGGGTCCTAGTGTTCTAACACTAAAGTACCAGCATATCTGTGTTTCTTCCAAAGGTTTTCTCATCTCCATTCTTTGCCTGATGTCACCCTTTCCAACTTCAAGCTTAGCAGAGTACTGTCTTCAAATATGATTCTTTTCTATCCCCTATGCTTTTCCTTTCTTCCTAGTTCCCTATTTCAAGGACCATTGTAATTACACTGAACCCAGTAAGACAGTCCAAGAACTCTCCCTCTTTCAAAATCTTTAAAGACACTTAAAAGTCCCTTTTACATTTAAATGACATAATCACAGACTCCAGGGGTTCGACCACAGACATTTTGGGAGATCATTATTCTGTTGCATCACATAGTAGAGAATTTATCTTTTTGTCAGTTCTATTTCCTCTGTGGCATTGGTCCCATGGCTATAGTTCAGGGGTCACCAGGGAATGCCTTGGTCCTGTCTGCTTCCCCGCAGCAGGGCAAGTTCTGTGAGGGCAGAAACTGACCTTCTTTTTGTCTATACAACAGCAGTCCAGATGGTTCAGATGTGGCAGGCTTCTTATGTTGAACAACTAACAGTAGTTTTCTCTGCTTTGTTGTGTCTTCAGAGATGACCACTGGAGATACTGTCTATGGGAAGGAGGTGTACTGAGGAAAGAATGATGTTGCACAATTAATACGATTGGTTGCCATTCAAAATGAGCTTTAAAAGTCAGTTTGATACACTGGTTCATCTCTCTCACTTTATTAGCACAGTGTTCTGTATATATCAGTCTAGTGAGTGGTGGATGAATCTGAATAAGTGAAGGAGGCCATTTATATGTGTACCTCAAAGATTTTGGAATATGGACATTAACCAAGTTACATAGCCCAGTGAGGCTCAATAATGAAGTAAGCAATGCATAGAACTTTAATTTCTGGTTTGCTAATGTAGATCACACCACACTCCACCATGCCTTCTTCCATCTTAGAAACATCGTCCTTCTGAGATGCCAAGTTTGGAAACTCACCACTAACTTGAAATAGGTCCAAAGACTCCAACTCAGAGCCCAGAGTTAACCAGTGAAGTGTGATGGCTGTAAAGTACCATTTCCTGTTGTATTGCTTATTGCTGTGATGGGATAATGGCAGAAAACATTTAGGAGAAGAAAGATAATTTGGTTCAGTCTGACAGGATACAGTCCGCAGTGATGGCAAAGGCATGGGAACAGTAGTACAAATAGTATAAGACTATTCACTCCCATCTGAGTAGATAAAGAAGCAGAGAACACAATGGTGCTATTCCAATGCCGGTCACCCCTATTTTATGTTGTCTGGAACACCCACATTCATGATGGGTCTGCTGTCTTTAGTTAAACCTCTTGGAAAATGCCCTTGAAGAAACACCCAGGGCTATGTCTCCCAGGTAATCCCAAATCCAGTCCAGTTAGCACTGAAGATTAACCATCGCAGTATCACAAGCCTTGCCAGAGAAATATTTCTCTCCTACTTCCCTAGTGCCCCTTTCAGCTGAATGCCCTGCATTCAGCTGGTATGCATATGGGTCCCTAGCAACTGTGTGGGCAAAGGTTTAACCTCAAATGTCACACTGTATGGTAGTATCCTATACCATCAAAGCTGCAACAGCCCATCGTAGCTACACAAGAGATGCACAGGTGTGTACAAGCTCTGTGCTTGCTGGTGCTGAGGAGATGCACTTCTCGGTCTTTCTAGGAGACAATTTGATGAAAGGCTTGAAAACTTTGACTTTGTCCGTCCTTTCTAAACCATTTCATTTTCAGAAACAGCCTAACCTTCCTCTCATTGCACCTCAATGAACATTTATACAAATATGTCCATTATAAAATTATTCATAGTAATTAATGATTAGAAATAATGTAAAAGACTATCAATGAGGTACTAAAAGTCAATTTGTGGCACAGTAAAAAATCAGAATACCAAACATGTATTCTGAACAAAAAGGGGATTTATAACCTGGCATGTGGAAATGCTCTCAATAGGTTGCAAACTTACTAACAACCACAAAAAGCAAGCTGCATTTCATCCATCTGAAATGAGCTGATTTTTGAAAATAAAGCCCATGAGATAATACATGTCATCAGGGAGATTTGCAAGCTAAAGAGATCATCTTTTGGCTATGTGATTTGGAGGACATTTTCTTCATTGAACATTTGAATTTGTTTTGTTTTGTTTTTTCAGTTGCACCTTATTTTTCTAGCTGGAAAAAAGAAAGAGGAAAGCCCTACTTCTGAAAATATAGCAACAGTTGCTACGTGGATTCTGCAAACGAGGGAGGTCGGTGTGAGCATCTGGCAGGAGACCAGAAGACAAAGCGGTTTTTCTTTTAGAGGAAATTGCAAGCTGAGAAGGAGGTAGCCACCCTTGATGACTTGACTAAGATTAACTCCTTCATGGTGCATGCGCACAAAGTAGCATCAGTCACATACACATCAATGATAATGACATCCTAAATGCCAAGATTCCCCTGATGCAAGCTTGCACCTGACTGTTCTTGGCTGTGTTGCCAGCCTTTCTATTGTAGAAATGAAGACATGTGTATTGAACGAAAGGACAGTTTAAAAGTGGATTTAACTAGTCTGCTTAGAGTGACCATTTCTTCTTAAAGGGTTCCCTCAGGAATGCAGCGAGATTTGATAAAGGCTTCTCCATTTTCCTTTAGTCCTCATACTGTAACTTGTGCGCTTTTCTACTAATCAACTGAGAACTCTTTACGCACACCAATTCTTTGAATTGAATTTGGCCTGCCACATAATAGGATGCGATCAAATTTATTTTTGTATAGATGATTCCATATGTTTAAAAGTCAACATGCAAATATATGTAAAAATTTTAGACTTTTTTCTTTCAAATGATTAAAATTATCTCCCTGAACTTAAAACAGTTAGGTGATTCCAGGTGTTATGAAGTGAGGGAGCTCCTGTACCTGCCTGGGTGACATATGGCAGACACAAACCTCATTCTTTCTTGGGCTGCTAAAATCTGAGTCCTCCAGGAGACCAACAAAGTCCAGTGAGGATGCATTCAGCAATGAGCTTGGTGTTGACAGTGAGCCCTGTAGATAATCATTCAGTGACTCCAGTTCGGTATTGGCCAATGACACACCCACTGTTACCACCGCCATGGCAACCACAAAAATTACAGCCTGAGAATTTATCTAGCAACACGATGTCTCTCCTGCCCAATAGCAAAACCTGATTATCTGTTTAGTCAGAAATTTAACAACCAGAAATATTGATGAGTTTTTTTGTTCCAAGTCTCATTTCATCGTGGGCAATCTTCGCTGCATAGGACATCTTCAGCTATGGTAAGATTAGGGCTTTAAAACCTGGAAACTTTGTTTGGTTCTAGAATAAAAAGAAAAATGTACAAAAATCCTGCTGTTACCAAGGAACTCTTACCAGTGCACTAAGCAAATTCTCCAAGTTGGAGGGATAAAGAGGGATTTGCATGGTTGGATAACCAGAGAGTTTTTATAGGAGATATTTGGAATGTTGCATTTACTGGATCCAGCCTCCCACAGTACCTAACCTTTCTCCTCATATTCTTCCCTCGCATGCATGTACCTCTCACCTCCTCCTGATGCACCCTTTCACTGTCTATACATCTATGTGTAATGTGAGCTGATTATGTATGTTAGGGTAAAAATTAACTGCCAAGGTAATAAAAGTCTTAGTTCATTCTTCCCTTATGGACACATGCTAAAATCTAAAGCAAATGCTCCCAGGAGGAACAGAATTATTCCTTGTTCATCCTGGGCAGTGGGTGGAATGGTTGTTTTAAGAAGGACTAAGGACTCATACTAGGGAAGCAGAGTCAGGACTTCTGAGGTTGAATATTCGGATTCATGTTTGCCATCTAGTCATGTCTCTTACTGATTGGTCATTCAAGTCTATTCTGAAGGAAATTAAAAGCAAACAAAAAAATCCCCCCAAAAGACCCAAAACCCTGAGCTTCTAAATGCATCATCAGTTGAAATGGAATAAAAATGCTGGGAAGACAGGGATGGGTAAAATGGTGTTGACACTCGACCCCCAAGGGAGAGGACAAGAACAGGAGGTACAGCCATCAAAGGGACACCACCTGAGGCACCTGGGAACGTGCCACTGTAAGGAAATTTTAATTTTGCCTTTTATAGTTGTCTGTATTTGCAGTGTGTGTGTGTGTGTGTGTGTGTGTGTGTGTGTGTACATGCACAAATGAACTTTTAATATATACTATTGAGGTGTTAGTTAACACATGAAGTAACCTAATTAAAAACTCAGATGACCAATAGTTTCTGACATCCTTATCTAAACATGCACCTGAGTTTTTAGTTAGGATAAGGTATATTAGTGTTTTCTCCCCTGCTGGTGTTGGAGGTTTGCAAGCTAAATGACTGGCCAGAGTGATTTAGACAGATATCCTTGTCCTGCCTGCTTTAGGTAAGGTGAGTCTGGTAGCACAACCTTCTTACAGATGGCACCTTTGATAGAGAACGCTTCCGGATCCCGTGTCCTTGGACACTTAAATGAATATACCATCATGGCTCTATCTGGATGGTAGTTACTAGGAGTATGTGTTGCTCTTGCTTCAGCACAACCCAATCCCATAAAGTATTGTTAAATGGCAGAAAAAAAAATCAAGTGTTCTTTGGCAAGTTTACAGAATAACTTTTCTCACTAGTTTTGGTAGTTCTTTGCTTATAACAGTTTATAAGTTTGGTAATACTAAGTCTGAGACTATAGTTCATATAATACATGCATATACTTTTATTTATTTCCAATTGCTAATAAACTGAGAGGGCAGATAAAAGCATTTGATTATCAAAAGCCAGTGGGGAGCATTGAATGCTGGGAAAGGCCAGATTGGCTCATGTGAGGTCTCAAGGTGGGGCAGTAGGTGAAGAGTGCAGAAGCAACATTAAAGCAGAACCCTTGTTCGCCAGCTACAAAGTGAATGGTAATGGGACCCCTTTTAAAAATGTATTTTTAACTGAATTAGAATTATGTAACTTTCCCCCTCCCTAACTTACCTCTATTACCTCCCAGGTATCCTCCCTCTAACCTCTCCCATGTCCCCACCTTGTATTGAAAATTTCCCCTAATTAATTGATTAGATAAGAAAGACGACAAGAAGCTAATCCGTGGGCGGCAAGGAGGAGGTGGGCCTTCTGGTCTGAGGGAGGAAGAGGGAACGCAGAAGGAAGGAATAGCCTTTTTTATGGCGAGGCAGGGAGCGAGAGGAGCAAGATGTAGACCGGAAACTGTTAGATCTGGTGGCGGATTCTGCCACCGGAAGATTTCCAACATAGAATAGTTGATGAGTTTGGGATGTTAGTTTTAACCTAAGATTGTCTAGTGGTTTCCATTTTGGGGACACTCAGGTTGGCCGGAGGGAAAGAACTTGGCTGGGGCTGAATTCAGCCAGGCCACGGAATGGGAAGATTGGTCAAAGGACCCAGCTCCAGGGGAGAGGTAGCCATGACAGCTGGCTGGCAACCGTGTGCTGCAGCTAGTCATGGGAACTTAGGAGTGCAGAGCAGTTCGAGTGGTTCAGCAGCAGCTAACCCTGGAAACCAGAGCAAGACCATAGCTTGGGGCTCCCCATGGGGTTGGGGAGACTACCATTGTCTAGCTAGCTATCCCGTAGATTTTCTTTTAACTATATGCTACGCCACCTCAAGTCTCTTTGAGTATATTGTTACACACACACACAAACACACACATATTGCTACAGTGTGCTATAAAAGAGAGCATTGTGAACAAATACACAAATAAAACCTGCTGAGTCCATTTGGTGGGTAGTGTATATTCAGAGATGAGCAGTCGCTAGTGGACAACCAATAAAGGGGCTCACCCTGGGAGAGGTTAATTCTTTTTCTCCCAGTAGTCAGTCGTTGTCTTTAGTTCTTTGTCTAGGGGGAGAACCCTATTATAATTTCCTCCTACAGCATCAGCATGTCCACTGATACTATCACTGTTTCATTCTTGTTTATGTAGCCGTTTCTAGGAGATACTAGGTCTAGCCAAATTCCTGGTTTCCTGACTCTTACATTCTTTCCGTCTTCCATGATGTTCCCTGAGCCATAGATGCAGGAGCGGGCTTCAGCAATAAGGGCTTACCTCCAACCCCCAAGGCTGTATTAATAGTTGATATTGTCTTGGGAGTGACTTGAACTACCCTGACCAACCATTTGAAAGGAGTCTTCTTGTGGCTGGAACTGGGCTTTTTGTTAGTCTATGATTCTTATGGGGAGCAGGGAGCATTGTCAGCCCAAGCAGCATAACATATCCCTTATATATCTATCTTATGTGTGTATATACATACTTAGATATACTATGTGGAATTTTAGGAACATATAAAATAACACTACCTTCAAAGTTATATCAAACAACCTTGGTATTACTTGTGCCTCCTTACATTGCCAGGGGGCACTGGACAAATATATGCCAGGCACATGGATGTCCCAGACTTCGTCTGGGGGGAACTGTAGGAATTCTCTCTATTCCTCTCTCTATGGGCCATGAACACCCAGACTGAAAAGGCTTGGGATATTTGTGGTCTCTTCCCTACTCTGTTCTTGCTGCTATAACAAAATGCCTAAGCTTGGGAGCCTGAAAACTGTAGACTGGATTTCTTATGATCTAAAGGTAGGGAATTCAAGATCATGGTTCTGGTAGATTCTGTATCTGGTTCCTGGTGGACAGACATCATCCTGCCTTTCTTATAAGAGGAGAGCCGAAGGGATGAATGCTCTGTCTTCACCTGGAAGAATAGACAAAGCAGCTCCCTGATAGCCCCTTATAATGGCAGTGGACACTGTTGAGTAGGCTGGAACTGTTCAGAAGGTCCCATTTTAAAGGCATCAGTTTGAACATAGAATCTGGGACATAGCAGCGGGCAGACCCTTAGCCATGCTCATCCAATTTGTATTAAACGCTTCCAGCGTCTGGGCTCTAAGTGAGTCTCCAGAAGGAAGTCCTCTCTCTCCTCCAGGTCCAAGTTCAAGAAGTGGCCATTGAGCCAAGCATCTGAGAGTGGTCAGTTACGGATGACTGCTCTGTTAAGAGAGGATTTAGAAAAAGTATTCACATGAGAGGTAAAGTCCCCATGCCACTATTTTCCCAGAGGTGAAGTGCATTCTTGCAATAGATTAGAGCTGTCAGAAGAAAGGGGAGCGAGTCAGCAGGGTGGAAGGAAAAGCCAGGGTGAGCCAGAGTTGCGGGAGCACTGGACAATTAGCTACAGGAAACACAACAGAAGCTGTGTGCTCAGGAGTCACAAGTGAGAAATGGGCTCATCAAACCGCTGTTCAGATGAAGACTAGACTGGGAACAGAAAGTGCTCAAGACAAAAAGAGCAATTAGGAAATTGTAGCCATATATTTTTACACAGATTCTCATTTGTATGGTTGTTTGTTCTGTTTTGGGTTTGGGGGTTTTGTTTGTTTTACAAGACAATGTTTCTATTTCTTCAGACATGGGAAACATACATTCTTTGCACAATCTCTGGGGAGTTCCCTGAGCTCATGAGAAGACAGGAGATGGTCTTTCAGGCTCCACCAGCCTTATAAGGAGAAATCTTGCCTTTGAGTCAAGATACAGTATACAGAAACCCAGAGCCTAAAGACCTGATTAATTAGGACCTTGGAAGACCCTGGACACTCTAGCTCCGTCCTTCCAGATGAGACAAAAACAGAAGCAGCTGTTGTAGAAGCGGCTTTTCCGGGGGAGGAGCCTCTGTGGCCCAGGGATCCTGTGGTTGAGCTTGAGGCTCTACTGTAGAGTGCAGAGGTCAAAGCCTTGAAAGCATCCAAATGAGTCCCATCCCAAGCTGATTTACATACCAGAGAGAAACTGTTGAGAGAATTCCCAGAATGCCTCATAGGGTCCTTCTCCAGGCAAGACTTCCTTCCCTACTTTGGATAAGGAGAAGGCTATCACTGGAAACTGAGGGGCAGAAGAGAATAAAGTTAACACTCAAATGGTCTGATAATAAGTCTAACCAAAGAGGGATCAGAGTAGATTTAAACATGTGCATCCACACATGCACATGCACGAGCACAAGAGCACACAGACACAGACACACATACACACACATACACACACATGTAAAGAGAGATAGACAGAGACAGAGAGAGAGATGCATACAGACACACACACACAGAGAGAGAGAGAGAGAGAGAGAGAGAGAGAGGTTTTTATCAACAACTTTGACTTTAAGAAACAAGAAAACATCCACAGTTTATTCCAATATCTGTAAAGTTTAAACATCCGAGGGGAAAAAAGAGCATGAAAGCCATGCACAGATAGCCAAGTGTGCAGGCCTGGGCAGTGTGACATTCCCATGTCTTGAGAGGCAAAGGACTAAACATTTGTCTTCTTGGCAAGGATGAAGGAGTTGTGTATCTCCACACATTCACTTAAGTAAGAGACAGTGTGCATGATTTAACGCACACATGTAGGCAGGCAGTGTGCCTTCCTTATATTAAAAGAAAGAATATGGTTGACTACCAGAACCTGCGGTTCAGGCTGAGATGCTTGGTCATGAGAGCCTGGATTAACTAAGGTGGGACTTGACTCCTAAAGGGTAAAGTGTCTCTCAATTTCAGAATTGAGAAAAGCGGACAAATAATTTAGAAAGTTAGATGCTAACAATATTATTTTTTTCAAGTGAAAAGAACCAAATAGCTAATGTTTTATTTACTTGTAATGCCTAGGAGTTACATGATAATTATAGTTCAATGTCAATTTAAAACATCTAATCAAGTAATTAATTTATATTTACAGTTTACAATGCAATTTTTATTAACTTTATATACTGGATTATAACACTCAAAGAACGTAGGGATCCAAATATTTATATGCTTTATTTGTTAGGTTTCTATGAATTACGTTGGAAGTTTTGCCAGTCAAGGAGTCAAATTACTCTAGAGGGAAATAAAATATATTAAGCTTGAAAGCACATTTAAATATATGTGAAAGTGTTAAATTCACTGGACTTTGAAGAGTCAAATATGGTTCTGGGTTTAGACCGTTTCTAAGTAGGCTGTGGGTTTAGACAGTTCCTTAGTAGCCTGTAGGGTTTAGATTCTCCCTAAGTAGCCTGTTAAGCTTCCTACCTTTTGTCTCTGTATGCTATCTGACTCTCACACAAACATGACAGTGATCACCAAGAATGCTTCGTAAGAGAGAGAGATTCACAAAGGAATGTGAACTCAAGGGTCAATGAGCTTATGAAGAACTGATGAAATGGGCAAATAACAGCGACTTTTAAGAATGAAAGAAATGTAGAAAGAGTCTTTTCCATGTAAGAAAGCAATCTTTGTATGAAATAAAACCTCAGAGCACTTTGCCCAGAAAGTAGATGGACCTGCAGAAGGTGTGCATATGTCTGCATCCTAAAACCGTGTGGTTGTTACAGAAGGTAGAGCCTCTCTACAGACACTGACACCTGCTCTGTTCCCCTGAAGAAGAAGCTAACGCCCCCCCCTTCTGAACTTATCTGTCACTTTGTTAATTGTACTCCTTCCTGTAAACATATCTGAAGACCATTGTTGTTAACTGTCCTGAGCAAGTAGGTCCTCTCTTTCTCTCTCCCTCTCTCCCTCCACGCCTCTCTCCCTCTTTCCTTTCCTCTCTCCCTCCTTCCCTTCCTCTTTCTCCTTCCCTCCCTTTTTCCCTTTATTTATGTCTATTAGTGGATAATGGTAGAAAGTACCTAGTAGTAGGTTAGAGAGACTGTTTCTCTCCTTCCCTGCAAAGTCCCTACTGAGTTATAACAAAATCAGCTCTCTAAAGTCTACCAGATGTTGATTAAGCAAAAATTATCTCTAGATTCCTACCAGATGTTTTCAAAGCAATTTCCATCAATAGGCAGACCCCCAAACACTTTATATACTCAGAACCCCAGTTCTGTATCTTATAGTGTGAAATGACCCTGCTTTCAAGAAGATGTGAAAATGTCTCTAGTGGCAGGTGTGACTGTATTTTAGTGGCAGAAATCTATAACGCTTACGGAACAGCTTGCTTCCAAAACTAACACAAGTCTCAAAAGGACGGTAGCTTCCCAAGGTAGTTTAGCAGAATCTTCCAAATTCAAATTGCAAAAGAAAAAGAAAAGAAAAGAAAGAAAGAAAAGAAAGAAGAAAAAGGAAAAGAAAAAAAGAAAAAGAAAAAGTCCCAGAAAGGATTGAGAGGCTTGAGCTGTCCACTGGCTTGGGAATGTTGTTACACAATCCCTTTGGCCTTTGACTTCTTTGTCTGAAGGTCAGGGCAATAAAAACTACCTATTGAGAAGGATGTAGTAAAAGTGAAAATAAAATAAATGATGCAATGTGCTTAGAGTCACAGAGAGAAGCACATTCAGCAGAGTCACTGCTGTTTCTGTGGTTCTACAGGAGGAGGGATGAGTTCTAGGAAGGAGGGTGTGTTCAGAGAGGACACAAGAGCTCCTCCCAGGTTCTAGGAACATCCCGAGAGGAGATGGGAAGTGAGAGGCCAAGGATCCCCCTACAACATACGGATTCCAGGATGCTGGCCCATTTCCCTTCCTTCTATTACATTTGACTGTTGTGATTATCAAATTTCCATCCCCAGGAGAGCCTGTAGCTTCATCAGTTTATAGGTTGAATTTGTCTGACAAAAATCACTTGCTCTTTATCTGGGATTTTATCCTAACTAATACTCTGAAGCTCCCCTGTGTCTCCCTTCCTGCCAGCAGCAACAAGTGGCTTTGGGTTTTCCTTTATCAGGAGAAGTGTCTAGCAATTTACCAGTGTGTAAACTCACAGCCCAGCTGCAGGTAGCTTTTGACAAAGCCTAGCTGGTATTTTATCTAGAGGGAGGGTCTCCAGTGAAGCAATGGTGTTTGTTTCTGGGATTTAAACCATTCCTACGTAACCTGTTCAGCTTTCCACCCTCTGTCACTTTATGCCACCTGAGTCTTGCACAATCTTTTCATGTTTCTCTCTTTCTAACTTGGTTTCTTCTACCAGGAAGGCCACTCTACTCAATACTTGAAAGGTCCTGCTATAATATCGCTGTCCTTAGACATCATTTCCTGAGGTCCTCACAGAGCCAAATCATGTCTGGATCATGTCTCTAACTCACCCTGATGTTCTACTCATCCTAAAAAAAAAGTCTTTGTTATGTTTCCCCAATGCCCACCTCTGTTAGTTCTACTATAACTTTTAATAAATTACAATCAATTTTTAACCAGCTCATATCTCCCATGCCTATTGGTCATACATCAAGAGCCAGAAGAATCCCTCTGATCTTGATAGGTGGACAGAACATACAATAATGTGAATGATCTTTTAAATGTTTTCAAATGTATGGTTTCACTAATACATAATGCATAATGTAAGTAGAGGCAAGGAGGTTGGATGCTGTCGCACGATTTTCCCTGTCCAGTTACATTAGTGCAGAGGAGGCCTGTGATTGGACAGGGAAAAGGGAGGCGGGGCTAAGAGTTGCAGAGACCAAGAGCATCTCAGCAAGAAGGAGGAAGGCCAAGATGGTGGTGATGTGAACCAGCGTGACTTTAACCAGCCACAGGAAGTTATGATATCATAAAGTTAGAATAATTGGGATAAAGCTTTTATCATTATCAATTGGCTCTGAAATTATTGAATTGGCATCTTGTAAATTGTGATTTTTATTGATACTCTGATTGGCTAACTACAAACTTTAAGAGTTTGATTTTACTGGGTTACTTGGAATTGTGATATCTAACCACGAGGTTGGTGACCAATTTATTACTGGAGAACCGGCGGGACCCTGCCAGGGCATAGTGTTGTGGCCTACCAGTACCTGAACTAGAACGGGACCACGCCAACTCTTTTTAAATATTTCCTGCAACAGAATGTTCACCTTCAAAATTGGCAGTAACCATATTCCATACCCTGTTAAGTGTCCTGGGGTTTGGTCAAAAAGTGCAAACAAACAAACAAACAAGCAAACAAAACCCCCAAAAGGCAGGAAACAACTT